>OZ020183.1:29863261-29873261 GCA_963971135.1 Stenus bimaculatus | reverse complement strand
AAAAATATTCATCTTTTTAGCGTTTTAAACCATAATTTCTGCCTAAACTAGACAACCCACGTTGCACGTATGTTAGTAGCTTTGCTTTTTAACATGTACTTTGTGATAGAAAGAGTGATAAAAGTGCACGCACATGTTGTTCCAAATTAATTAATTGTATACAATTACAATTTAAATTTGCTAATTAATTAACCCAACTACAATTTAAATTAAATTTGTTTTTTTTTGTTAATATATAGTATATGTAAAAATAGAAGTACTAGATAGGGTGTATTCAAAAGGTTTATTTTTAAAATAAAAAATTAATATTATTAATGCAAATTTTGAAATTTATTTATAAAATATAAATTATAAATAAAAATAATTAAAATAAGTCGGGTAAGAAACCTTTTGAAATGGAATCCCATTGCCAATTCAATGTTTTCCTTCAGCTGACATGAAATATTCTTTCAAAGATTCCTTATTATCTTTGCCATCGTTGTGGCATTATTCGCACACAACCTTTTTTATTTTATTTTAAAACGAAAATTTCATTTTCATTTTTTATATTATATTTTTTTTTATTTTACTATTATATTCTTATTTTTTTTAAATAAAATTTAATTAAAACTATTTGCAAGAGTATTTATTTTGTCCTTAAATAAATATTCATTATCATTATCATACTTTTTGGTTAAATTAAAAAGGTAGTTCAATTAAATTTTAAAAATAACTTAGAAAAATTAAAGTGTTGTTTTTTCGTTATGTTATGTTACGAACCCTAATTAAAACTAGTTATCGACCTACGCCAGCATGAAAAACTACGAAATTTTCGGATTTTTTTCGGTGTTTTGAAATAACTTTGAAATGGTAAAAGTTCTATAAAATATATTTAATATACAAGTTACCTACCGTTCCACCCTGTATAATTTATATTAAAGATTCGTCATGATAGATGGGAGTTTATGCATCTACTTGCTGAATCAGGCTTTTTAGAAGATAGTCGCTTATTGTTTTAAGAATCTATTTAACCTTTGTTTTAATGAATTAATAGTCAGTCTAATTACTCATCTCAAATTGTAATTTTAAAACTTAAATAAATCTTTTTAAAAAACAAGTTGGTGCTTGAATATAAATAATTTACATCTTTATAAATTTATAAATTAAATTTGAAAAGCAAGTAAACTTATAAAAAAAATTGGATGAGAAGTAATAGATAAATAGAATTGGCCCGTTTTCGTCATTGCAGCGTGCATTAATTATTATCAATAAAATTTGCGGTTCTCGCGGCTAAACCCATACACGTGTATCAATCCGAAAACGAAGTTAATAGTAAACAATTTGGTAAACAATAGGGTATAAGCTCCGCCTAAATGGCGTACGAATATGCGCAGCTTGCCTAAAATGCTGTAAAATTTATGCCGTAAGATTTAAGAGATGAAGATAAAATTCTCTTACACCATAAATGATAAAACTTAAATCTTAAATTTGGTGCATGTACAGTCTCATTTAAAAGCATACGTTTATTTCTTAAATCTTAAATGATAAATCATAAATGTTAAATGTGTCTGCATAAATAGACCTTAAGTCGTCGGCGTAAGCCAGGCAGGCGATTGAGACCCCGGGCTGCAAACTTAAGCCCAATTCGGGGGGGAGCTTGCACAAAAGCTCGTCCATTATTAGATTAAAAAGTATTGGCGATAGGGGGTCGCCTTGTTTGACCCCGCGGCGCACTTGTATAGGTCTAGTTCTATTGGGCCCGCATTGAACATACGTGGTGTTCTCGTGATACAATTGCATAATGAAGTTAATAAGACGATTATCGACGTTGAATCTTCTAAGTGCGCGCTCAATAGAGTGGTACGACACCGTATCGAAGGCGCGCCTCAGGTCGAGTGTAACGACACTAAATGGTTTAGCCGTGTTGCGGTGAGATTTAATAACGCTTTGTAAAATATGGTTTTTCAGAAGGCAACCGTCGCCCGACATGAAGCCCTTCTGCGCGCAATTTAACGGCAGTTTTTGAAGCCTTCGCGCTAAAACTTTGTTCAAGAGCCTCACAAGCACAGATGATACCGTGATCGGGCGCCATCCATCGACCAAGCCCGGATCTTTGCCCTCTTTGGGAATTAAGGAATTAATTCATGCCAAGGGCTTTGGGGTAATGGCCATTAAATAACATTGCGTTAAATAATAGAATTAGTTTCTCCGGGCTTACTCAGGCAATGTCAGACACCCTCACGCGATCACATCCGACCGCAAGACCCTTGAATGATTGAGCATCAAGAGAAGAGACATTTACCGATTCGTCAGAGGACGAGTCATCTGATATGGATGTAGAGGACAGTATGAGGGAAGAGTGCTCATCTTCAGAACTGGTTAATGTAGACGAGCTCTCCCTCATCTCCAAGTAACGCTGAAGTCTGTTAGTGTATTTAGGGTCCCTGCGCTTTTCGTTAACGGAACCGAGGGGCCGATCGAGCGCATCAGCAAGATATTTGTTCGTATAGCGACCCGTATATTTGGCTTCTAGTTTAGCCATTTCGTTCAATTCAGGGGAGTACCACTTCTTCCTGTTAGCGTTAGGTTGATAATTCGGTCTGTGTACTGTCTCTACTTCTCTCTCGAGGTCCCTGTTGTATTCATCAGGGTGCGCACGGTGCTGGTGTTGGCGCAAGCCGGCGTAGGTGTTAAAAGCTTTATCATTGCCGCAGAATCTACACACGTTTTCCGGAGCCGCCTGTTCAGGCTCGTACAAACAGTAACGGGGTCGGTGTTGGCTGAGCCCCTTTTCGGTTGCATAAGAAGAGCCGCATTCACACGTGTGCGGCCGAGCTGGTTGCTCGGGAGGCGCTACCGGCGAATTAGGCCTATCAGCCCTTAGTGGGCATCACCGGTTTTTGTGCTGGTTTAGGCCGGACGCTGTTGGGACCGACCGCATTCACATGCAAACATTATTGAAATATAATAAAATAGAATTAATAAAATTTTTTTTTTTTTCTTTTTTTAAAAAAAAAGAGAAAATCGCAGACGAAAGTGTCACTAGATCCCGCCGATTACCCGCGCTTGCTTGAATTTCTTCACGTTGACATTCAGAGCACTGGGCAGAAATCACATTGCGTCAGAACCCGCGAGGGCTATCGCAATGCTTTGTTTTAATTAGACAGTCGGATTCCCCTAGTCCGTGCCAGTTCTGAGTTGAGCGTTGTATGGCGGCCGAAGAGGCGACCGGCGGGCGGCGCGCGAACGCCGACCGCGCCGGACCTCGCAGCAAGGAAGTTCCGCGGGGAGTAGGGCGCGAGACCGAACTCGGTTCGGGACGCTCCCGGAGGAGCTCCCTTCGCCTCGCCCAGGCCCGGCACCTGACCTTGACCCGCTTCCCAACCAAGCCCGACGCGCCCCGCTCCTCAGAGCCAATCCTTATCCCGAAGTTACGGATCTAATTTGCCGACTTCCCTTACCTGCATTATTCTATGGACTAGAGGCTACACACCTCGGAGACCTGCTGCGGATATGGGTACGAGCCGGCAGGGTACATACACGTGGCCCTCTCCCGGATTTTCAAGGTCCGGGGGGATGATCGGGACACCGCCGCAAGTGCGGTGCTCTTCGGGCTCCACTCCATATCTCCCTGCTAGAGGATTCTATGGAGCCCGAGCGCTCAAACAGAAAAGAAAACTCTTCCCCGACGGCGTCTCCGGGTCATTTTGGGTTGCCCCGACGAACTAAAGTCTTTTTGGTATGTCATTGATGTATATCAAGAAGAGTATTGGGACTAGTAAAGAGCCTTGATGCACCCCGGCTGTAATGGATTTTTTGCACTTCCAAACAATAATGAGCCATTTTACTCTCTTAATGGCAGAAGTAAAAGTAACACATTTACTACCAAGTATTCATTTAATCTCTAGGGATTAAAAGTCCCATAACGGTTCATTTAATCCCTTGGTATTAAAAAGATTTCGTAGTTAGAAATTACAAACACAGATGGCGCGCAAGTTTTTAAAAATAATTGTTTCTGAATTCTGAATTATATTTGATAATTTAATACGTAAGTATATTTCTAATATTACTACAATAATTTTTAGGGTTTTTTTTATTTGGGAAAGGAATTTATTATAGTTTTTTGTCTTAAATTCAAAAAATTTTATTGACAAGAAATTCTAACCTCTAAATTGTCTTGTATTATTTATTAAGATATCTAATGGTTTTATCTAATGTAGTATGCTAAATGCTTATATTTATACAATTCAAAAGATTTTTGTTAGTTGTTTAAGTTTCTAGAAGATAAACGATAGAATGTTTCATCATCACTCGGAAGTTCATGCAGACTGATCCGTATCGAATCATGGTATAGGTACTTAAATTTTTAATAATATTTAATTTATCATAAATTAACCGATCAATAGATTTTAGGTTTCCGATGTGCTTCAAAATTATACAAGACTGGAGAAAACAACACAAATTTATTAATAGATATGTACATTTACAAATTACTAAATATAAATATATACGTTTACTCTAACATTACAATCAATACAATTTGTTAGACCAAATAAAGGAAGTACAACTTGTTCAATTATTTTTTTTAATAAGGTGACGGTTTTATGTCTGGCTCAGTAGTTATTTGCATTCGAAATAACCATTGTCCCAAAATTGAAAACGTTTGTTCAAATAATTAATTGGAAGTGCAAAAAATTTAATATGCACTGCTGGAGCAAAGTGCATTTAATCCTTCGTGTGGTTGTTGCCCTCGACTACGTCTCGGGCAACAATTTCCACACTCAGGATTAAATTACTCACTTTGCTCCCTTGGTGCATAAATAACTATTGTTTGTGAGGGTTGATTATTGACGAGATAAAATGATCTATTTGTGAGGTATGAATGAAGTAACTGGATGACATGATTGAGAAACTTGTTTTGAATTAATTTATGGATGAGGCCTTCTGTCCACACCCTGTCAAAGGCTTTCTTAATATCGAAAAGCAGCATTGCTGTCACTTTTTTTTTATTGAAATTTAGAATAATGTCGTGAACTATTTTGACCAGTTGGTGTAGGGTGCTGTGTTCATTTCTGAATCCAAATTGATCATAAGAAAGTATTTTCTTCCTTTTTATGAATTTGGTGATTTTTTTTAAGAGTACTTTTTCAGCTAGTTTGCCTAGTGTGGACAGGAGGCTTATGGGTCTGTAGTTGGTGGGTGAGGTCGAGTTCTTACTTTGTTTAGGAATGGGGATAACTTTTGCTAACTTCCATGAGTCAGGGTAATGTTGAGTGGCGAAGATACCGTTGATTATGTTTACGATCTGAATTTGAGCGACTTTGGGTAGATGTTTCAGTATGGTGTTGTTAATGTTGTCATGTCCGGGGGCTTTTTTAACATTTAAGTTTTTAATTATGGATTTGATTTCTTTTAAGTTTGTAGTGTAGTGGTTGGGCGAGTACGTTTTTTTTTTAGATGAAGTCTCGGACTGTTTTGGTTATTTGTTTTTGGGTTTCGTTGTTGTCCTGTTCAATTTGGTGGACAGATTCGAATGTGGTTGCTAGAAGATTAGCTTTAGAATCATCGGACATGGCAATCTGTCCACTGTGTTTGAGTGTGGGAATGGGATTGTATGATTTTTTTAGGTGTTTGGTAATTTTCCAGAGTACTTTTGGGTTGTTAGGTTTTGGTAGTTTGTTTTGTGAATTTGAAGTTTAGTTTTTTGCCAAATTTTCCGTTCTTTGTTTCTGAGTTTGATTAGGAAGGTGATTTCCGGGTTGGACTTTTCTGTGAAAGGGGTTATTTTAATTTTGGTGATATTGAGTTGGATTGCCTGCGTTATTTGGTTGGTGAAGTTGTTGACTGCTAACTCGAGTTCTTCAGGAGTGTTTATGTTTGAGTTGGGTATTAGTGTGTTATTGATTTCGTCATTGAGGTTTTTGAGGTTTGTTTTATTGAATTGGAAGGTGTATCTGTCGGGGTTTTGGTATGTGTTAATTTGTAATTTAAATTGAATGGCATTGTGGTCAGAGTCTAGATCCGGTATGGCAATTAGATCTGTAATGTAATTGACATTTTTGTTGATGATGATGTCAATTGTGGTGGGGGTGGTACCATTTGGTGGGAAGTGGGTATGGTCTGCGGTATAATTGATTATTGCCTCGGAGTTGTTAATTAGTTTTTGGAGGGTTATGCCATTTTTATTATTTCTGGCGTTGTTCCAGTTTTTATGGACCGCGTTTAAGTCCCCGATCAGTAAGTGTTTGTTTGACTTGTTAATAATATTTGATATATCTTTTTGTGTAAATTTATTGGTTGGGGGATTATACGCGGCTGTTATTTGGAGTGAATTTATTAGCTGGATTGTTAATGTTTGTAATGAGGTGGTTGGTGCGTTAATTTCAGTGAATGGAATGTTGTTTTTGATGATAAAGGCCACTCCGCCTGAGTTATTGGAGTGATCTTTTCTTAGTACTGTGTAGTTTCTGATTTTGAATTTAAAAGAATTTGTGATTTTGGTTTCATTAAGTATTAAAATGTCAATGTCATTGGAGCGTATGGAGTCACTTACCTCATTTATTTTGTTTTTAATCGAATTTGCGTTCCATGCCACGAGTTTTAAGTTATTCGAATAAGCCATTATCAAGCTGTTGGTAAAATTCTGAAGTTACCAGAAATTTTTCTGAAATAGTGTTACAATTTTCAAGTCTTTCGTTTAAAATTTTTGTTACTCGCAGCATGTAACACAAATCCACCAAGCTGTTTAATTTTTTGAATTCCGCTCCCAGTTCTTGAAAGAGGTTGGCTGTTGACATCGGGTTGTGGGCCGAAGCAGACCTGTGTGTTACCTGCCCCGGTGTTGGAGCAGCCCTGTTTGTTACCTGCTCAGGTGTTTCTGTGGTTGTTGTTGGTGGTGGGGCAGACCTGTATGTAACCTGCCCCTGCTGATTAAGTACTGGTTCTGCAGGTTGTTTATCTATGATGTTCCGGGCAGCCCTGTATGTTACCCGCCTTAGAGGTGGGAATTGATGGTCATCTTGGTAGTTAAAGTTTTGTGTATTGCTGTTCCATGGGTTGTGGGTTGGTGCTGGAGCTGGCCTGTAGGTTACATTTTTTTCTTTTAGGTTCATATGGAATTAATAAGAGAGTTCTTTTCGGTTTTTTCGGATAGTTTTTATTATTAATCAAATCAACTAACAATACATTGCCGACGTTTCGCCACAACACCGTGGCTTTTTCAAGGCTACAAAAAATGGACGATATTACTTTGAACGATATTATTTTAAAATGTCACATAACAAACAAGGATTCTAATTTAACAACACATCTACATATAGTACATAGCACATTATCTTATTTTCATACCTTTGTAAAAGGAGTCAAAATTAATAATAAAACAGCAGCTTGGGATGATAATCATAAAAACAATAAATATTTGGCCAAAATCATAGGACCTCAAATTATTTAACGTAGTATTAAATTCAATCATTAATCAACAAAAAAAAAAAAAAAAACTAACACACATCTGAAAAAAGGCGAATCGTTTAAGCCAACTGCGCATCAAGTACTGTACAAGTATTCAATTCCACAATGAGATGTATTTTTATAAATTTATTTTATAGGTATTATCATATTTAAAATGTGTGTTTGGTTGCCTATTCTAAATATCTACTATTTTTTTTTCCTTTTTCCTCCCATCACTGTCCATTTTATTTTACAAATTGTTTTTAAAAAAAAAAAGAAATACAAACATAAATTTATCGTTAATCAATAAAAATTTTTAATTTAACAAAAATTACAACGTCTATTATTGTGATACATTTTCGTTTTTTATCCACTATTTTATATGTGTAATTATGTTTCTGTATACACCACTCAATTTTTCAATGTCTGTCTGAAAATTAACACAATCTATTTTATTTATATAAATCATTTCGCTCATAAGTCTTTTAAAATAATTTTGTTCTTGATCCAAAATTTTAACATTATCGAAATCAAATGTATGTTTTGTGTTTTTATGGTGACATGCTAAAGCGGTTTCATAATCATTATTATTAGTATTAGTAGTTCTACAGCTCAATTTATGTTGTTGGATTCTTTTTGATAAATACTGCTTGGTTTGACCTGCATACGATTTTTTACAACTTAAACAGGGGATGTTATAAACAACATAACTACGTTCATCAATTTTTATTGTATCTTTAAGTCTAGTAAATAATTTATTGACTGTAAGGGTGTTATAAAACACTGTTTTGAAATTTTCCTCTTTAAAAGTATTGTGTAAAGTATTCTTTAACTTATAGGACAAACCCGAATATGTATCAATTTAAAATATTTACTTGGGTTATCATCAAAGGTGTTAAGATGGTCAGAAGAGCCGTTAAGAGATTGTATACTATTAGACGTTCTTAAACTTTTTAGGTAGTTGTTATTATAAAATATCGAATTTACCAATATTCGTGGATAGTTGTTATTAAGTAATAAGTTTTTCGCTTTCTAAATTGCTGGCATGAAATTTGGGATGACTAAGAGTTAAAATCTTGTGTTTCAATTGTTTAATGATTGATAACTTATGTTCATATCTATGGAAAGACAGGTAATTCAACACTCTGCCCGAATTAATCTCTTTCTGATACCAATCAGTTGTGATACCACCCTGATCATCCCTGTGTACCATAACATCTAAAAAGGTATTTTATTATCCTTTTCAATTTCCATGGTAAACTGTAGGCGTTCATGGAATTGGTTAAACACCTTTAATGTAACATCAATCATGTCTTTAGGGATACTCAGAATGGTATCATCAACATATAACCTCAAAAAAGGTACCGAAAAAGGTAACCTTTTTATAACCTCAGTTATTAGTTTATTCATAATCAATTCAGCTAGTACCGGAGAGGCCGGGTTACCCATTGCTGAGCCAAACAATTGTTGGTAACATTGTTTATTATACATAAAATAACTGTTCTCAAAAAGGAACTCAATAATTTTTAAAAAATTTGATTTTGTATTTCAGTAAAAGAAGAATAAATTTCCAATCATTTTTTATAATTTAAATCACAAGGTCTTTGGGATATTTGTAAACAACGACTGTACGTCAAGTGAGATTAAAACATAGTTGTTAGGTATTTTAACATTGTTAATAAATTGGACAAACTCAAATGAATTTTTTACACTAAATTTTTAAATGTGGAAGTGACATCTGATAAGACTGAATGTACGAATTTGGCAATATTGTAAGTCGGACTTTGAATACATGAGACCACAGGCCTTAACGGTACCTGTGGTTTGTGTACCTTTGGTAACCCGTATATTTTTGGGGCCACACCATTATTTATTTTTAGATTTTTTGCTGTGATGTTATCAATTTCACCATCTTTATTGATTTTTGTAATCAACTTGTTGACATTAAGTTGAATTTTCTTTGTTGGATCAGATTTAAGAATTTTATAAGTATTACTATCCTGTACTAACTCTGACATTTTTTTGTCATAATGATCTTTAGACAGTACCACACTACAATTCCCCTTATCTGAACGTGTCACTACAATATCCGTATTTGTTTTTAACCACTTTTTGTATCACAAAAATCATTATAAATCAAATTTTCAGAATCATTAATTATTGCTATAATGTATGTGGTTGCTAATAATATTTGTGAATTTTCCCCTTATTATTTCTTTCTGATTATCATTAACATTTAACTTGTGTACCAAATATTCCACATCTTTAACTATTTCTTTAATAGGTAGTTGTTCAGGGGTGGTTGGATACTAAACCTAGGACCATTTTTTTATTGCTTCTATTCAAATCCTTAAATTAGAATCCTTGTTTGTTATGTGACATTTTAAAAATATTTCAAAGTAATATCGTCCATTTTTGTAGCCTTGAAAAAGCCACGGTGTTGTGGCGAAACGTCGGCAATGTATTGTTAGTTGATTTGATTAATAATAAAAACTATCCGAAAAAACCGAAAAAGAACTCTCTTATTAATTTAAAATACAACGATAAAAAACTATTTGGATTGGATGGATTGGAT
>OZ020183.1:29807102-29863061 GCA_963971135.1 Stenus bimaculatus | reverse complement strand
CATTTTAAAAATATTTCAAAGTAATATCGTCCATTTTTTGTAGCCTTGAAAAAGCCACGGTGTTGTGGCGAAACGTCGGCAATGTATTGTTAGTTGATTTGATTAATAATAAAAACTATCCGAAAAAACCGAAAAAGAACTCTCTTATTAATTTAAAATACAACGGATAAAAAACTATTTGGATTGGATAATATTTACCTTGGTTAACATGGGTTTATTTGATGATATCACTAGGAAATACGACATGGATGTTACGAGAAGATTTAAGGATTTGAATAGAAGCAATAAAAAAATGGCTTCATTAACTAACAGGTAACACTTTCTAATGAAATGCAGAAGATTGAAAATCACCCCAAAACACATTCAACAAAACATAAAATGCATTCACGTACTCGAAGGTATGGAGCATCCTTTTAGAAACAACTTAAACAAAATTAAGAAACAGTTTATGAAAGCGGTATTAAATACGGAAATAAAAATTACATGTTGGTCCTTTAAAAAACTTAAAATTAAGATTGATTTAGATACTAAATGGTTACAATCAAAAATAACACCCCAAGATTTTAATTTATGTATGAAATTTATTGATTCGGATTTTAAATTTAATTTTGACAAGATTAAGCAAAATAATATTGTAAAAATTAAACATTTATATAACAGTGTTGCTAAGGACACAGTAAATTATAATACTCAAAGTAAATGTTTAATCAACCTAACAGATACTGAATTACCAACGTATGTTAAAGATATATTAAGTTTAGGTCCTAGGTTTAGTATCCAACCACCCCCTGAACAACTACCTATTAAAGAAATAGTTAAAGATGTGGAATATTTGGTACACAAGTTAAATGTTAATGATAATCAGAAAGAAATAATAAGGGGAAAATTCACAAATATTATTAGCAACCACATACATTATAGCAATAATATTAATGATTCTGAAAATTTGATTTATAATGATTTTTGTGATACAAAAAAGTGGTTAAAAACAAATACGGATATTGTAGTGACACGTTCAGATAAGGGGAATTGTAGTGTGGTACTGTCTAAAGATCATTATGACAAAAAAATGTCAGAGTTAGTACAGGATAGTAATACTTATAAAATTCTTAAATCTGATCCAACAAAGAAAATTCAACTTAATGTCAACAAGTTGATTACAAAAATCAATAAAGATGGTGAAATTGATAACATCACAGCAAAAAATCTAAAAATAAATAATGGTGTGGCCCCAAAAATATACGGGTTACCAAAGGTACACAAACCACAGGTACCGTTAAGGCCTGTGGTCTCATGTATTCAAAGTCCGACTTACAATATTGCCAAATTCGTACATTCAGTCTTATCAGATGTCACTTCCACATTTGAATTTAGTGTAAAAAATTCATTTGAGTTTGTCCAATTTATTAACAATGTTAAAATACCTAACAACTATGTTTTAATCTCACTTGACGTACAGTCGTTGTTTACAAATATCCCCAAAGACCTTGTGATTTAAATTATAAAAAATGATTGGAAATTTATTTCTTCTTTTACTGAAATAACAAAATCAAATTTTTTAAAAATTATTGAGTTCCTTTTTGAGAACAGTTATTTTATGTATAATAAACAATGTTACCAACAATTGTTTGGCTCAGCAATGGGTAACCCGGCCTCTCCGGTACTAGCTGAATTGATTATGAATAAACTAATAACTGAGGTTATAAAAAGGTTACCTTTTTCGGTACCTTTTTTGAGGTTATATGTTGATGATACCATTCTGAGTATCCCTAAAGACATGATTGATGTTACATTAAAGGTGTTTAACCAATTCCATGAACGCCTACAGTTTACCATGGAAATTGAAAAGGATAATAAAATACCTTTTTTAGATGTTATGGTACACAGGGATGATCAGGGTGGTATCACAACTGATTGGTATCAGAAAGAGATTAATTCGGGCAGAGTGTTGAATTACCTGTCTTTCCATAGATATGAACATAAGTTATCAATCATTAAACAATTGAAACACAAGATTTTAACTCTTAGTCATCCCAAATTTCATGCCAGCAATTTTAAGAAAGCGAAAAACATATTACTTAATAACAACTATCCACGAATATTGGTAAATTCGATATTTTATAATAACAACTACCTAAAAAGTTTAAGAACGTCTAATAGTATACAATCTCTTAACAGCTCTTCTGACCATCTTAACACCTTTGATGATAACCCAAGTAAATATTTTAAATTGATACATATTCCGGGTTTGTCCTATAAGTTAAAGAATACTTTACACAATACTTTTAAAGAGGAAAATTTCAAAACAGTGTTTTATAACACCCTTACAGTCAATAAATTATTTACTAGACTTAAAGATACAATAAAAATTGATGAACGTAGTTATGTTGTTTATAACATCCCCTGTTTAAGTTGTAAAAAATCGTATGTAGGTCAAACCAAGCAGTATTTATCAAAAAGAATCCAACAACATAAATTGAGCTGTAGAACTACTAATACTAATAATAATGATTATGAAACCGCTTTAGCATGTCACCATAAAAACACAAAACATACATTTGATTTCGATAATGTTAAAATTTTGGATCAAGAACAAAATTATTTTAAAAGACTTATGAGCGAAATGATTTATATAAATAAAATAGATTGTGTTAATTTTCAGACAGACATTGAAAAATTGAGTGGTGTATACAGAAACATAATTACACATATAAAATAATGGATAAAAAACGAAAACGTATCACAATAATAGACGTTGTAATTTTTGTTAAATTAAAAATTTTTATTGATTAACGATAAATTTATGTTTGTATTTCTTTTTTTTTAAAAAAACAATTTGTAAAATAAAATGGACAGTGATGGGAGGAAAAAGGAAAAAACAGGGAAAAAAAAATAGTAGATATTTAGAATAGGCAACCAAACACACATTTTAAATATGATAATACCTATAAAATAAATTTATAAAAATACATCTCATTGTGGAATTGAATACTTGTACAGTACTTGATGCGCAGTTGGCTTAAACGATTCGCCTTTTTTCAGATGTGTGTTAGTTTTTTTTTTTTTGGTGATTAATGATTGAATTTAATACTACGTTAAATAATTTGAGGTCCTATGATTTTGGCCAAATATTTAATTGTTTTTATGATTATCATCCCAAGCTGCTGTTTTATTATTAATTTTGACTCCTTTTACAAAGGTATGAAAATAAGATAGTGTGCTATGTACTATATGTAGATGTGTTGTTAAATTAGAATCCTTGTTTGTTATGTGACATTTTAAAAATATTTCAAAGTAATATCGTCCATTTTTTGTAGCCTTGAAAAAGCCACGGTGTTGTGGCGAAACGTCGCCAATGTATTGTTAGTTGATTTGATTAATAATAAAAACTATCCGAAAAAACCGAAAAGAACTCTCTTATTAATTTAAAATACAACGGATAAAAAACTATTTGGGTTCATATGGAATTCAAGCTTTTTGATGTAAACCGGGCAATCCTTGTAGTTAGCAGGATGATTTCCCTCGCAGTTGGCACATTTTGCAGGGAGGTTGCGATCTTTTTTGCATGTGCGGGTGGAGTGGTCTTCTGCGCATTTAAGGCATCTGTATTTGGCTCTGCAGTTGGTAGCAGAGTGTCCCCACTCCTGACATCGGTGACACTGGATGAACCTTCTTTTGTTTTAGTATTTTCTGAAAAATACTCTGCATTTGTTTATTACCTTGATGTTGTTTTGTAATTTGTTGATGGTGTTTTTTGCCTCTGTTACGAAGAAGTAGAGTGGGAATTTTGCATTTTTTATTTCATTGATTTTAGTTATTTTGATGTCGTTCTCCTCAAGTTCTTGTTTTATTTTTTCGAGTTGCGTGTTGTGCGGTAGCCCATCAATTACGTAGCCAGTGGTTTTTTCTTCAGAAGTTGTGAAGGTGTGAAGTTCGACTTTATTTAATTGATTTAAGATTGCTTTGTGACGTAGATCACACACGCCCACTTCGGCAAAGTGGTGTGGTCTTAGTGTCTTAGCGTAATTGGGTTTAGTATAGTCAAAACCACAAATATGTAACACACAGAACGAGCATTAGCTCTGCTTAAACTGACACAATATGTAATAATCCATAATAACAACAACATACCTAATTAACCTCGGTGAGTCCATATGGACCGCCGTCTTATTACGACTATATAAATACTAAACTCGATTCAATTCAACAATGTTTTAATAATTTTACTTTTAATAATAATCTCAATAATGTTAAGGTAATACAAATCACACTCTGTCAACAAAAGTACTTACTTCCCATGGTCTCACTTTTGCTCTGACCCAAATTTGTAATAATCGCTCTCATCGTCCAACCGCGGTACGCCCTGTACTAAAAGGGGACTCTTTATGTTCTCCCCTAATCAGATCTATTTTATCCGCTACAGTAACCTATGTGAGATAAAATTCGCAATTTCCTTCATATAAATTATTATAAAGGTTCTGTCACATTGTTTTATGCTCTATGTATTTTAACTGTCTAAGTCCTGTAATTTCAATTAATTTATTATAAATGTACCAATGTGCAACGTTCCAATAATCGTTGATAATCTATATTACAACCACGTAAACCAATTTGTTCGGTTCGCAACACCGGTATTGTGTTGAATGTATGACGGGACACACTAAATGTATCAAATCTGGCCCCAGTGGCACATATTAATTACCTGTTTATCTGTTCCAGGACACATCTCAACTGGCACTACATGTAATATCCCCTATAAATAAATAAAGTAGTCCCTCAAACTTAGTCCTGTCCCGTCACACCTTAATATGCCAACGTCCGGCTATATCAGGCTGAAAAACCGTCGTCGCCTCGCTAATTAAAACGTGGCTCGGTTATCATGATGAGAACCGACCCGCCCCTCGGGGTCATAGGCGTCGTACTACTGAAATAACCAAATGCCTCGTCATCTAATTAGTGACGCGCATGAATGGATTAACGAGATTCCCTCTGTCCCTACCTACTACTTCTACCTACTGAATGTCATTGTGACGTTAAAATCATAATTCGAGCTTAGTGACGCGCAAATTTTGGACACTTGGTTAATTTGGTGTGTTAGGATAGTTTCGTTGGAATTAGAATAGGGTAAGTGTTGTGTTTTTGTATTCATTTTGGCGTTGGTTTGGCCTAAAGCTTTAATTTTTAAAAATTTTTTACGTTTGTCAAAAAAACGTCAAAAAGGTTTCTGCTTGTATTTTGTTGATTTCGCCGTTGTGCTAGGGTTTTATTAGGGTGTTTTGTAGTGTTTTTTCCTGTTATTTTATTAGTTGTGTTTAGGTTTAGCTGTTGAATTTTGTTGCTATTTTTTTTTTAATTTAATTTTTTGACGTTTGTCAAAAAATTTTAATTTTATTTTTGTGGTTTTTGTGGACTTTTTTTTAATCGTTTTGCATAATGTCGTTATCTGGTGAGGATAGTGGTGGGCTTTTAAAGGATCTGTGATTAGATAGGATGGATTTTGACGAGGGTTTGTTCTCGGGTAAAAAGAGGGCGCTAGTTCATTCTCCTCCTGCTTCTAGCAAGCAATATAGATTGGATGATTTGTCGAGAAGGGATAAAAATATTGATAATGTAATTGGGGATGAGTCTGTTGAAAAAATTATGATGATGTTTAATGAAAGATTTTTGAAAACTAAAAATGCAACTTCAAAGTATTTGGGGGGTAAAATTCGTTTTGTTAGGGAAGACCAATTGGAGGTACAGGAGGCTTTGCTGGATGTTTCGATGCTTTTTAATGCTTTGAGTGTTAAAGCAGTTAGAAATGAAAGGTCGAATATGAGGAAGGATTTGGAAGTGGTAGTGAAAGATGTTGGGGAAGAGTGTGTAAAGAGGGTGGTTAAAGTAGTCGACGATAGGTCATTCCCAAGTTTACTCAAAAAGAATGGGGGTGGTTTGGTTAAGAAGAGCTATGCTGCGGTTGTTAGTTGCAAGGATGGTGGGCCTGAAGAATGTAAGAAAGAACTGAGTAAATTTATTGATAATGGGGAAATTGATGGGGGTTTCAAGATGGTTAAGAGTAGGAGGGATGGGAAATTGCTCGTGGTTACAAACAGTGAGGAAAAACATAATAAATTAATTGGTATTAAAAATTTGGAAGTTAAAGCTGTACAAAAGTTGGTACCTGTCAAGAACTAAAGGATCCTGAATATAACCTTCGTAGAATGTTGTTTTGCGAAAATACGATGGAGAAGGCCAATACTGAGGAAACTTTTCTGAAGAATATTTTGTTCACTGACGAATCGAAATTTCCACTTATGATGATGGCTATGGGCCGATAGTTAGTTAACCCTTTCCAGCCCAATTTTTTTAAAATTCTGAAAAAAAATAAAACTCTTTAAATTTCGTGTATAAATACCTATAGTAGCGTGCCAAAACGATTTAAAATATTTAATTAATGATATTTTTTGAATAAATAATATGTTGCCATATGGCAACATTGGGATGTAATGAGCTGCAAATTTTATTACCAGTCATAATTAAATAGCGTAATTAGCATTAAAAAGAAGAAATAAATTATTTATTAAGTATTATAAATTTAATATCATGTAAATACAAAAAAATTAAAAAAATATTTATTTACAAAAAATTGTTATTTGTTATGAAAAGCGACAAAGCAATTTTTGTCTTTTGTAAGGCAAAGCTCTAAATTACATTTAGAGCATGTTACTCTTGAGTATTCTTTTATACATAATTTACAACAACCTTTTTTTGCGCTGTCCTCAGGCCAATGTCCAAAGTTATCATAACGAACATCATTGGTTGGTCTGGTAGCAACAGTATGGTGGTATTTTTTTGGCGATCTATTTTCTTGTGTTTGCGGTCTTCCTCTTTTTCTCTCGGTAATTTTATTGCATTTTAATAAGCCATGCGCTATTTTTGCTTTAAAATCTAATAATGTCAATCCTTTTTGTTTTACGTGTCTGCGATATAATACCCATGCATTTACAACAGCCACATCTATCAAATGAAATAATATTCTAAAATAAAACCGTTTGACACGGATGTCGACCCTGTATAATTCTACAAGCATGTCCATAAGATCAACGCCTCCCATAAATGTGTTATATTCACTTATTATAGCAGGACAATCTATGTCCATATATGTCTTTGTTGCAACTGACCATCGTTTAGCTAATCCGGTTGGGTTTTGTCCTATATACGTTGACGCTATATGCAAACATTTATTGTCAAGCCACTTGACAACAACAATGTTATTCAGCTCATCTAGTTTAAAATCTGATAAACCACGCCCTGCCTTTTTTTAAATATTTGTCAGACTTCAAATCGCACCCGGGGAATCTATTTAATTTAGCCGTACTCGTTGCAAAAAATCCTTTTTCTTTTAGGTTCACTAATAAGGCGTGGGATGTAAACCAGTTGTCCATGAATATTCTAAAATTACTATTTTCCGGTAGTGTACTTACTAATGTAATTATAATATCACCACTTATTCCAAATATTGAATTAGAAGTAATGGTGCCTTTACCAACGTAGATTTCAAAGTCGTACATAAATCCACTAGCACCGGCTCGTGCAAAACCTTTGATTCCCCATTTATGCGGTTTATTTCGCATATACGTCCCTTGAAACGAATCATAAATTCATCAAAGGCTTTATATTCTTCGGGCTCTATTTTTAGAAAATTTTATCGATAAATGGCCGTATTTTATACTATTTGCCTACATCATTTTTTTGGCCGTTGCAAATTATCGTTTAGATGGAAGAAGTTTCGCAATTTGTCGAATCGATTTCTTGGCAGAACGTCAGTAATTGGATTAAATCGCGTTTCATTAGCCCAATACATTCTGTACGATGGCATCTTGACTATACCTGTTAGTAAATGAATTCCCAAAAATTGTTCAATTTCTTTCGTGGTTGTGTTTATAGAAGAGCCCGTTTTCTCTACCGAATAAATATTCGTTTGTTGACTCATATTTTCTAAAATAGAATCATTTACAAAAAGTTTAAAATATTCGCAGGGAGTCATATCGTTAGAGGGTGGTTCTGAAAAGTTAGAGCTAAAAATGCCACCCACTGCCTCCATATCTTTATTTGTCCATTTTGTGTCATACTTTTTTTTCTTGATTTTTTCTTTCACTACTGTTTGAGCATTATTATTATCCTCATCTTCTAAAATATTTCCTAAATCTGTATTATCTTTTTCAATCGCCACAGTTTTGTCATCCTCTTCACCAATATTGTTTATAAACTCGTTAAAGTTTATAATTCCTTCTTCAATTTTATTTCTATCGTCAGTTTCTACAGCGCTTTCCAACTCATCGTCAGAAATTTCTATTAAAACGTCCGAATCATCCAACAATTTTAAATATTCTTCTTTTGCTCATCTAGAAAGGAAAAGGATAAAATGGATTATGGATAGGAAATAAAATACAGGAATATCATGGTAGTAGCTTATTGAAGTAAAATAAATGCATAAAAAAATATTTTATAAAATATAACCTAATATCCCAATGATTGTATTAGTTCCACATACCTTCTCCTTGTTTGACGTGGTTTTAAATGTAAAAAAAATGAGCGAAACTATTAGCTTGTCTACACCGCACCTATTTTCACGGAGAATAAACTAGAATTTGGTAGGGAGTAGAAAAAATAATTAAAATAAAATATTTATAAATATGTAATTAAGTACATAATTAATACACTATTAACATCAGAAAATTAAAATATTTAGATGATGCCGGCAACTAACATTGCATTATATAATGCAATGTTAGTTGTTAATGCATGCAACTTTTAATCACGAAAATGGAAAAAATATTTTATTCAGCTATTTAAATCATATAAAGAACACCTCTTTTATATAAATTATAAAACCGTGGATTGATGAAAAGCGAAACACACAATATGTTTTCTATAATAAATATATATTTTCAAACTTTAATAAAAGTGTGTAAGTTACAACTCATATAATATTTTTACTATCTTCTTTTCTACTTCTTCTTTTTTTGGTGTGACATCAACTTCAGACGACTAGCAACAAAATTACCAAATTCATCTTCTCTTGTGCCATCTCTTACAAATATTGGATTTTCGGCATTTTGTGTCGGTATTGGTATTGGTATATCATTAGTTGTTTTATAATATTCTTCTTTCTTACTTTCGGGCACATAATTTTGTTCAATTTCAGAAGTTTCATTTTCATTATCACTTTCACTTTGAGATTCTTGTGGCTGATTTCCTGTTGATTTCCTACAGTTTTAAATTTTTATTATTTATTATAAAATTAGTAACCTAGAGAATAAATCTTACCGTTTAACAATGATTCTATCCAAAAATTTAATATATTTTTTGAAAATATAGGGTTTATTTTGCTTTCTTCTTCCTTCATTGGGATCATCTGGAAATTCTGCTTTGGATCGGTGATATGAGTCTTTACAACTTTTTCATCTAGTAGCAACTCTGTGAACTAAACAAAATTTTCGTACTAAAACAAGCAAATACTTCTTCTTTTTTCAAAATGGCGCAATGGGCCGTTATTTTTGCATTTAAATTGAGTTATTTCATGAAAAACATGAAAATAATTAAAGTTAATCTTCCATAAAACTAAATAATTGGCGATTCTAGCTAAGCGATCTCCCGCTTACGGCCTAGCGCGCAACTATGAAATGACGTCACGTCCGTGATAGTTGTGTAGACGAATTTAGCGTTTAACGTTTGTTAACGTCTGTTATAGTCAAGTAAATAACGTCAACTTATCTTATTTACTTTGTATTATTAAATGCGTTTGATTATTTTTTTGCAAGTTTAAATTTTTATTTATTTTGTCACGTACCTGACGTCACTAGAATATGTAACCAAAGATACATTTGCGGGAAATATTAATTTGAATCGCCAAAAATTTTAGTATGTTATATGGCATAAGAAAATGCATTTATTGAACAAAAAAATTCCAAAATTTTGAAAAAAAAATTTGTTGGCAACATATTTCCAACCTCCCAATTTTTAGCAATATTGTGATACATTTAAAATAAGGACGTTGGTGTCTGTTGTATATGTTACCGTTAAAACCCGAAATCAGTAAAAACTAGTTTTAACTAGTCAAAACTAGAAGTAACTAAAGACGTTTGTTGAAACTAGTTTTAACTAGTTAAAACGCGATCTAACAAACAACATTTGTAAAAACCCGAATAAATTGAATCTTTAACATTATTTCGGGTTTTAACTGAGAGTTTCAGTCAAAACTAGTTTTACCTGATCGTTGATCTGTAAGAACTAGTTTTGACGTAAGAAACCAGTAAAAACCCGAAATTCAGAATATTATTTCATGCCAAAACACAGTGGAGTAGCTAATGTGGAGCAGTTGGAGCAGACTGCTCCATGCGCACGAATCAAGGGGGCGCAAAATCGAAAAAAGCGAAATTAAAATTTAATTACGAACACTTTAAAAACCGACAGAAACTAAAAATTTACAAAGCGATAAAGAACTTTTTTCGCTGGATATCTTTTATCTTTGTTTGTTTTTGGTTTTTGAAACAAATTTTGGTTGTTCAAATATACCAGGTGTTCACGAAACTAGGGTCACCCCTGTAATTTCTTTATTTATGAAAATACAAATTTGAAATTTTAGTATGTTGTCTGGCATAAGTAAAAACGAATTTATTGAACTAAAAAAAATCAATTTCGCTTCCGGTATCACCCTATTTTTTGTACTTATTATTAAACATTGGTAATTTCCAAGTATGTTTGTGACAAAAAATATTTTTTTCTGAACTTTCAAATAAAATTTTTGTTTTTTTTTAATAAAATCCATTGATACTTCTCTTAAATAATTTGAATAGGTAAAATAAATTGTAAATTATGAAATTCATTCGGTCGTTTTTGAGAAATTAATTTTTATAATTTTTTTGCAAATATCTTTATTTTTTCAAATAGCATGATAGCGGAACCACTCCCTATTTAGGATTTTTTTCCGATTACAATGATACCCAGGATGTAGGTTGAAACCTTAAGTTACCTTACATATTTATAAACAGATGTTTATAAATTGATAAAATTAAAAAGATTAAAAAAAGGGTAAATAAATATTTGGAAAAAACGCATTTTAAAAATTAGTTCTTCAAAAACGACCGAATGAGTTTCATAATTTACAATTTATTTTACCTATTTATATTATAAAAGTTGTTTCTGCGGCAATGAGACGACCCGCGTAGGCTACTAAAGGCAGCCGCGACGATCGTTCTAGCGCGCCCATTCTAAGCGCGCTACAAAATTACATAATAAAAGCCACAAGCGATAAAAAAAAATTACTTAGATTTTAATAATTTTAAGGAAACAAATTTATTAATTACCAAATAATAACATCCTAAATTTTACGTACGTGTAAATTTTAATTTAAAATCTCGTTTTATAATTGTCATTTAAAGGTTTATGATAATATAATTTAATTGATTTTATTGGTATCGCAATTTTCTAGATTTGACATAAAACTGATTGAAATTAAATTAAAAATTGTGTGGATGTGCATTTACTTTAAATTAAGTTAAAGTTGTGATTTTAATAATGAGTAAAATAATTAAAATCAAAATACCAAAATCTAATAAAACCTATTCATAATTATTGTGATTACTTACACAGTTATTTTTAAAAACTAAAAGTAATTCACAACACTTGAAATAAAATAAAATAAGTTCTTGTTCGTTATGAATCCTAATCAATATCGGAATTAAAACCAAAGAATCTAATTTTAATAAAATGTGTAGTTGGGGTTTTTATTTAGACAATTGTGACGTTAAAAGTAAGTAAAGTAATGCAAAACACTTTCAAAACAATTAAATCAGTTTTTATTCGCAGCGCATATGGAACAGGTACAAAATTTACATTGCTGTTTCAAGCGGAATGAGACGGCCGGGCCGTCGGTCGCTATCGCGTTCAATCGCAACGCGATTATTTATTATTGTAGACAACATTTAACCACATTTTCAATTGTAAAGTTAAACTAGGTACATTTTGAAAATCAAATTCATTGATAATTTCTTATTTAAAACAATAAATCATTAAATCAGTCCGCAGCTTTATAATTAAGAAAGTTAAACTATTTTTTGAACAGAAAAAAATTACCGAGAGGCGAATTTCCGACGTCTACGCGCAGACAGGCATTTTCACATTTCAACTAAGCTTCGCAGCTCAAGTCGTGTCACTCTTGTTAGTCGTTCATTATTGTTTATTGATAAAGCAAACCTTTTCTTTTTTCTTTACAATGAATCGTTATACGACATTAGAAAAAACTGATAAGGTTTTGTGGTATGCTGCAGGAAACAGTGCACAACAAGTCTGTGATTTGTTTTCCGTTAAATATCCAGATAGACCTATTCCAAACAAAAATACTGCACTTAGAGTGTATACATTATTTAAAGATACTGGCTCAGTTTTTAAGATACCTCAGAATGATCCAAACATTCGTGGCCCTATTGTTTCTGATGAAAAAACTTTGTTGGTCTTAGCAGCAATTGAAAACGATTCTGATTTATCCGTTCGTGATATAGCTGAAGAAGTCAATATTTCGTATTCATCAGTTCATCGTATTTTAACAAAACATGGTTATAAATCTTTTAAGTATGGTACCTGTCAAGAACTAAAGGATCCTGAAGATAAACTTCGTAGAATGTTGTTTTGCGAAAATACGATGGAGAAGGCCAATTCTGAAGAAACTTTTCTGAAGAATATTTTGTTCACTGACGAATCGAAATTTCCACTTAAGAGAAAGCACAATCCTTCAGTTGTGAGATATTGGTCTGAACGTAATGAACATCGTGCTATTGTTGCGTCCAGTCAAAATCGGGCATGATAATATGTTTGGGCTGGAATAATTGGGAACAAAATTATTGGTCCATTCTACATCGACGGTACTTTAAATGCCCAAAAATATCTTCAATTATTGGAAGATATTGTTATACCTGCAATTCAAGGACTGCCAGATGTAGATTTCAATCAAATTTATTTCCAACAGGATGGTTGTCCAGCTCACAACTCACTTAATGTGAGACATTTTCTTCATCGATGCATTGGAACATACACCGAACCCCTGTCTTGGCCAGCTCGTTTACCAGATCTGTCCCCACTTGACTTCTTTTATTATGTTTATTTAAAAAATGAAATTTATCAAAGAGACCCGTTTACAAATTTACAACAACTTCAAGAACGAATAACCAACGTTTCAAATTCAATTTCTGAAGAACCATTAAACAAAGTTATTGGTTCGTTTTACGATAGGCTGGGGTACTGTTTGGCACAAAATGGCGGTGACTTTGAGAAATCTTTATAACTTCATTTATTTGTTTTCTTTAATTCTTTGGGTTTGCACTTTTTCACCCAAAAGTTGACAAATGATGAATTGGGATGACATCACTGATTATTCCCTGCTAATTGAGTTTACTTAAAGTAAAGTAACTCTATTGATAATATCTGACTTGTCAACTAAAAAACAAAAACGCATTTCTATTGTTTTGTATTTCAAATTGGAATTTAGGCACAAGTTTAAGGTTACTTCGGTAGTTCCCCAAGGTAGCCACCTCGGCCCTTTATTATTCAACATCTTCATCAACGACATTGTGCACTGCTTTACGGATTCACTTGTTTTACTCTTCGCTGATGATTGAAAGATCTATCGTTCGATAAGAAATCCGTACGACTGCTTCCTGCTTTAATGTGATTTGGATTCTCTACATTATTGGTGCGAGGTGAACAAGATGAATTTAAACTTAAACAAATGTAAATCAATTACCTTCACTAGGAGTAATAATCCTATTGAATATGAATATAGGCTTCAAACAGAATCATTGGAGTCAGTTCCCTACATAAAAGACCTGGGTATCATTTTGGACCGTAAACTGACATTTTCTGAACACTACAATGTTACTACGAATAGGGCTTTTAAGATATTGGGGTTTGTGAAACGTTTAACAAGAGATTTCAATAACATAGATTCAATTAAAACAATTTACTTTTCCCTGTGTCGAAGTTTACTGGAATATGCATCCACCATTTGGTCGCCGTTTTATGCAACTCATATATATTCTTTTGAGAGGGTCCAGAACAGATTTTTACGTTACATTACTTTCAAAGCTAATGTAGGTTTCGATTTTACATCCTTTTCTGCAACTGCTTCTAGAATCTTGTTCTCAATTGATTCTCTCGAGGAACGTAGCGCTAAGGCCGACGTAGTTTTTCTTCATAGTCTTCTTAGTTCTAATATTAGATGTCCGGAATTATTGTGTCAAATCGGTATACATGTACCGTCTCGTTCGACAAGGCAAAAATCATATCTTGTACACACTAATATCCATCGTACCAACTATGGAATGCACTCCCCCTTAGCCAGATTAACATCCAATGCTAACAAAATTAATGTTGATTTGTTCAATATCTCCGCATATTCTTTGAAATTGTATTTACGTAACATTCATGTTGTCCATGATTAGTTTGCAATATTTTATGTACTTTTACGAAGTTGTGTATTTTTAATTGTTCTTTGTCTTTTCATATATATTCTATCAAGTGTAAATTTTATTAAAAACCTTTGTGTATTATTCTTATGTTTAATGTAATTGGGCTTGCCCGTTTATTGTATAAATAAAATAAAAAAATAATCAATTTCTTGATTATTCGAATTGTATCCACATCAATTTAAGTAACATTAAAATAAATTCAGATAAAATTATTGGATGGCAGGTTTAAATAATTTTACGATTAAAAGCAAAATTTTTGTCTTAAAAAAACAGTTTAACTTTCTTAATTATGAAATTGTACACTGAAAATTTAATATCTAATGTTATATTATTTTCAATAAAAAATTATTAATGAATTGGATATTCTAGTTTCACTTTACAATTGAAAATGTGGTTAAATTTTGTCTACAATAATAAATAATCGTGTTGCGAGTCAACGCGACAATCCGGCTCGGGCGTCTCGTACCGCTTGAAACAGCAATGTAAATTTTGTATCTGTTACATATGCGCTGCGAATAAAAACTGATTTAATTGTTTTGAAAGTGTTTTGCATTACTTTACTTACTTTTAACGTCACAATAATTGATTGTCTAAATAAAAACTCCAATTACACATTTTATCAGAATTTGATTCTTTGGTTTTAATTCCGATATTGATTAGGATTGTAATTCATAACGAACAAGAACTTATGTTATTTTATTTCAAGTGTTGTGAGTTACTTTTAGTTTTTAAAAATAATTGTGTCAGTAATCACAATAATTATGAATAGGTTTTATTAGATTTTGGTATTTTGATTTTAATTATTTTACTCATTATTAAAATCACAATTTAAGTTAACTTAATTTAAAGTAAATGCACATCCAAACAATTTTTAATTTAATTTCAATCAGTTTTATGTCAAATTTAGAAAGATGCGATACCAATAAAATCAATTTAATTACAGCTTTATCATAAACCTATAAATGACTATTATAAAACGAGATTTTAAATTAAAATTTACACGTTTTTAAAATTTAGGATGTTATTATTTGTTAATTAATAAATTTTTTTCCTTAAAATTATTAAAATCTGAGGAAATTTTTTTTATCGCGTGTGGCTTTTATTATGTAATTTTGTAGCGCGCTTAGAATGGGCAACTTTTATAATATAAATAGGTAAAATAAATTGTAAATTATGAAACTCATTCGGTCGTTTTTGAGAAACTAATTTTTAATCAAACCTATAAATACATCCCAGCAAAATAGCAGTGAATTTAAAAGAATCTTTAATAATAGGAATAAAATTACATTCTTTAATAGTATGAGTAACGAATGCTGGCATGAATCATTTAATGCCAATGATACCAATGACAGTTTTGAAAATTTTATTCAAATATTTTTGTATCATTTTAACATTGCTTTTCCGATAGTTAAAACAATGAAATGTCTGAATGTAAAAAAGCACAGTTGGATTACGCCTGAAATAATACGAGTAGCTAAAGTTTTAAAGAATTTGCACTATAAAATAAAATTTAATAATGACCTAAGTCTAAAAAATGAGTATAAAACCCTTAAGAAACATAATAATTTACAAATAAAAGCAGCTAAACTTGCGTACAATAATAACTTAATAGTAAATGCCAATAATAAAAGCAAGGCGGCATGGGGTATTATAAAAAATATTAATGAAAGTAGTAAAACTCTGCACACACGTGTTGTGGATGATAGTACCAATAATTCATACTCAAATGATGTTGATATCGCAAATGTTTTTAATAATTTCTTTATAGACGAAGTCAAAAAGCTGAATTTGATAAACTCAAATGCAGACAAGGATAATATTCACATGCCCTACCACCCTCATACCATGTATATTAAACCTACTGCGGTGACAGAGGTGCTAAATATAATCGGTACAGTTAGTAAGAAGTCATCTAGTGGAATTGACTCTATACCTTGCAACTTATTGCAGGGTGTAGCGGAGTTTATTGCAGTTCCCCTGTGTGATATTATCAACAAGTCTTTTTCTGAAGGTACTTTCCCAACTAGATTAAAAATTGCTAAAGTTATACCAGTTTTTAAGAAAGAAAGAATCCAACACTAATATCTAATTATAGACCCATTTCTATTCTTTCAGTATTTTCCAAAGTCCTGGAAAAGGCATTCTTGATAAGACTTAGTGAATTCCTAAATAAGCATAACCTTATATCAGAGTCACAGTTCGGTTTTCGCGAAGGGCTCTCAACTACTGATGCCTTGCTTTCGGCTTTCGAAACTATCCTGAATGCTCTTGAACTACGTCATAAAGTTGTTAATGTGTGTTTCGACTTCTCGAAAGCCTTCGACACCGTGAATCATGAGTTACTCCTCGACAAACTAAACAATTATGGTATACGCGGCATAGCTCTGTGTTGGATAAAGAGCTTTTTAGATAATAGGTCACAGCGTGTCTCCTGGAATCAGACCCTGTCTAATATAAGAGCAGTTCCTATGGGTGTACCTCAAGGAAGCATTTTGGGTCCCGTCCTTTTTATTATCTATATTAATGATTTGTCTAGCTCATTGAAAATGGGTAAAACTGTTCAATATGCCGATGATATATGTTGTATCATTCATAACGAGTTGCGCGATGATTTATTAGATAACATTACAAATTGTATAAATGTCGTACAAAGTTGGGCTACGGGGAACCACCTTACCCTTAATACAAAAAAGACGATGTTGATCCATTTTCTTTAGCGAAATCAAATGTTTGCACAAATGATGTGATAAATGCCTCAGAAGTTATTAAATTACTTGGCATTCATTTTGACACAAAATTAAATTTCTCAGCGCACTGTGATTATATTGCAAAGTTACTTAGTCGCACGTGTTATACGATTATTCGCCTACGTGATTTTGTTAGTCTTGATGTGCTAAAATTGTTATATTTTGGATATGTACAGTCCAGAATATACTATGGATTGCTATGTTGGGGTAATACCACTGCTGCTCAGATTGTATTTCTGGCACAAAAACGTATTTTGAGGTGTATGTTAAAAGTTAATTCACGAACTTCATGTCGACCATTATTTCGATCATTAAACATTCTTCCACTCCCGTGTCTATATATTATGCTTTGTTTACTTTATGCCAAAGCAAATAGTCATGATCTTTTAAGGGTATCAGAAGTTAATACAACACACAATACAAGATTTAGAAATATGAATCTGTTTGTACTGCCTCAGCATCGCACTCAGGTATATCATAATAATTTTAAGTATTTGTCAATTAAGCTCTATAACTTATTACCTAGGGAAACCAAATCAGCAAGTCAGTTTTCCTTTAAAAGAAATGTCTTTGAGTTATTGTTAAACGGGTGTTTTTACTCTGTTAATGAATTCATTGAATACTATGAAAAGTAGTGCAAGTTCTTTATTACAACGATTAGCCCAATAGTTTTAACATGCCATCACACCCTTAATATCATAAGTTCCTTTATGTTAGTTTATTAAGTATGGTTGTATATTTCTTGACTTATCCATATATCTGTATAGATCTTTTTTGGAAATAAATATATTATTATTATTATTATTATTATTAAAATGCGTTTTTTTCAAATATTTATTTACCCTTTTTTTAATCTTTTTAATTTCATCAATTTATAAACAGCTGTTTATAAATATGTAAGTTAACTTAAGGTTTCAACCTACATCCTGGGTATCATTGTAATCGGAAAAAAATCCTAAATAGGGAGTGGTCCCGCTATCATGCTAGTAGACTTTCAATGTTATTTGGTATATTTTTGTTAGTCAAGTTCACTAGTGAAACTTATAATTCTTCTATGCCAAAAGCATATGGCCTACCAAAAACACACAAGAGTGTAAACGATATTAAGTTGAGACCAGTAATTAGTTCCATCAATTCACCAACTTACAAACTACAAAAATATTTAGTAACTATACTAAATAACTTAATACCAGACTTACAGTATAATATCAAAAACTCTTATGAGTTTATAGATAAAATTAAATGTAAAACAATTCCAAAGGGTCATTACCTTATCTCATTTTCGACAGCAATTTCTTTTTTTATAATAATTGTATATACAAACAAGAATATGGAACGGCTATGGGGCATCCAACATCCCCAATATTCGCTGCGATTGTAATGGATGAATTGATAAAAGATAGTCTGAAGAAACTAAGCTTTGAAGTAGATTTTCTACACCTTTATGTGGATGATATAATTGCAGGCATACCGAAAGGGGGTAACTACCTCGAGGAAATTATTGATTGCTTCAATGGGTTCGACAACAGAATTAAGTTTACGTTCGAAGAAGAAATTGAGTGAAAAATACCTTTCCTGGATATTCTAGTAATCAGAGATAACGAAGGTAATATCAAAACAGATTTATATAGGAAACCATTGAGCTCAAATAGACTATAAAATTTTCATTCTGATCATAAAATTAATTACAAAATTGCTATTGTTAAGTGTATTTAAATTAAAATTAATAGGATATGCCACCAAGATTTTATTCAAGACAATTTGAAATAGCTGAAAACATTTTAAAATAAAATGGGTACCCAAAATATATTATAAAGAAATATTTGCTTGATGACTGCAAGGTTGAGATTAATGGTACGACGAAAAAAGATGTTATATACTTGAAGATTCCTATGATTAAAGGTGTTAATTATAGATTGAGTAGAGTTTTAGAGGAACATTTTCAAAATGCAAAAATTATAACTTATAATAACAAAACAGTAAATAGACTATTCTCGAAATTAAAAGATAAGAAAAAATAAAGAATTAGATTATAATGTTGTATACAAAATTAATTGTAAAAATTGCGATAAATGTTATGTCGGTCAGACCAAAAATTGGTTAAAAACTAGGGTGAATAATCATAAAACAGATTGCAAAAATTACAAAAAATAAAGACAGAACAGCGTTAGCGAATCACGCAATCACTCTTAAACAGGAGTTTTATTATGACATGAAGGATGTACAGATTTTAGGACATGAACAAAATCTAGAGAAAAAACTACTATTAGAATCAATAAATATAAATAAAACTAAAACTAAAACTGTATAAATTTAAGAAATGACACTAATAATTTAAATGTAACATACGCAAACATTCTTAAAATGATCCATGTTTTTTAAACTAATTAGAATGTTAACGTTAGGCAACTACATTCACCAAACAGGTTATAATTTTTGTAATCAAATGTGTTTCTATAATAATAATACTCAATGATATGTCAAAAAATTTCGTCAAATGTCAATATTAAATGTAAATGGCGTTCTATTCTTAGTAAAAATTGGATAGTAGTGCGTTAAAATATAAGATTAATGTTGATAATTGGAAAAAAATATACGAATAGAGTGTTAAACTAATTGAGTTGTAAGATAAAGTAATTGAAATGAAAGTTGTAATGATAAGGATGACTACAGGTTTAAAAGTTTTAAAAAATCACTTGTTTGTTATAAATTTTTTCAATTGTTTATAAGTCCGATCTATGTTGAGTAAAGTGTAATATGTAATTTTATTGTAGCTCTGATGAAGGCAAATTACATTGTCGAAACCGGTCAGCAATTTTAAAAAAACTAAACTGTTGAGTTTCTTTTAGTCGCAATCCCAATTAATTTTTGAAAAAGTTGTAAAGAATGTTTTTGATTATTTTGAGTGTGTCGTCGACTGGGATGTTTGTATAGAGGTTGGTGACATCGAAAGACAGCATTGTGGTATCTTTAATTGCATCTTTATCAGTTTTGTTAAGTGTATTTGTTAATTCTGTGTTGTTGTAAATTCTGTATTTTAAGTCTAGATTGATGTGATTTTTGAAAAAGTTGACTAGAAATTTGGCTATGTTTATGGTAGGTGATGAGGTAAAGATATGATGGGTCTGATTGGGTTGTTGGGTTTGTGGAGTTTGGGGAGGCTGTATAGGTAGCGTGTTGTGGGATTCATAGGTATGAGGGGTGTTCTATTGTTGAATTTGTGTATTGTATCTTTGGTGATTTTTAATGTGTTTTTTGTTGATTGTATGAATATATTAAGTGGGTTTTTATTAAGTTCTGTAAAATTGTTGTTATTAATAAAATCTAATGTTTTACTGATATAATCTGCTTCGTTAATAATGACAAGGCCAGCATTTTTATCCGCGTTTACAATAATTGCTTTATTATGTTTTAATTTTTCTTTTAGATTTTTTAGAATATCTAGTTGTTCGGTGTGAATTTTATTGTTTATGACTCTGTACTCTTACTTATATGGTTTTTGTTTTTGTTTTTATGTTGGTTATGCTTTTCTTAAGTAGGGAGATGCATTCGCTTCTACAGTCTTGTGTGTTTTTGACTCCATATACAGGGTGCTGGAAAATTCGCGGACCAACGCAATGGTGCGATGTTGAGGAACTCTTAGAGAACAAGGGAAAAATAATTAAAAAATTCTTTCTTGCTTTAGCTCGAAGTTATGGAAAGTTAAACTTTCAATTTTTTACTCTTTTAATTTGCAATATTCCCATATTTATGCTTTGGTATGACACGTAAATTATGTAGAAATGCAAAGATATTTAGCCTTGTCCATCCTACTTAAGAATGGTATTGTTAAACGTGCTATTTTACATTTTAAATATTTGAATTTTGCACATAAATAAACATGTCAACGTTGTAGCTTAATTACAAATAGGTACAATTGTCAGTGTCAAACTGATCTGACTGGTCACACGAATTTGTCAAAAAAAGTAGTAAAATGTATAGTAACAATGAATATGCTTTAGCAATACTTTAAATTTTCTGAATCGCGTAGTTTCTCTTGTTATTAGTTCGAACTTTTTGTTAGTAATCCTTTAAGTTTGCAGGTTTTTGTGTATTATTTAAAGTAAGTTTTTTAAATGTTTATAGTTATTTATGCATGCCATTGGTTGTTATGGAAAAATTAAATACAAACGAATTACACCTGATCATGGCATTTTAATTTAAATAACTAAAATTAACACAGAGTTGCCAAATTTAAGATTTTAAAAACACATATATCTTCGAGGTAAAGCAACAAAGAATATTTTAATTATTTTTCCCTTGTTCTCTAAGAGTTCCTCAACATCGCACCATTGCGTTGGTCCGCGAATTTTCCAGCACCCTGTATAGCTGTTTCCAGTTCAATTGCAATCATGTTGAGATCAGGTGGTTTATATGGTGGTATGGCATATTTTGATCCTAGCTGTAGTAATTTGGTTTCTTTTTCTTCAAGTGTTATTGTTGTTAGATTGGTGATTTTGTTGTGAAACTTGTGGTATCTGATGTTGGTATTTTTTGTGTGGATTTGTTTCGTTTATCACTTCTGAGTTTTTGGATTTTTAGGTTTTTCTTCCTTCGAATTTCTGTTTGTTGAAGTGATGTGTGATCGTTGATATTATCTAGGATAATTTGCAGTTCGATGTGATGGAGTGTATGAGCGAGGCAATTTTAGATTGTAAATAAGTTAATTTCTATATGATAGAGTTGTCTGTACTGTTTTATTTTCTCTCTATTAGTGATTTTTAAGGATAATCGTAGGCTCATGCTTTCAGTTATATGTATGTTGTTGGTTACCTTGGCGTAAGTTGGTATTAGCTCTTCTTTATGGCATGTATCGTTAAACCTGATGTGATCCCGCGAATTTAGTCATTTGTTGGGAGTCGTGCATGTTGACGCTCCGTGTCCGAAGCGTTGACATCTGTAACATTGCGTAATTTCGTTGCTTCTGTGTTTGTCCTCGATTTGGACTGAAAGTCCAAGAACTCTTCGGATCGAGTAGATTTCTTTGCTTTTTTCATTGTTCTCAAGATGAGCAATAAGCATGGGGTATTCGCGATAACCGTTTGACATTCTTTGTATCTTAATGACTTGAAAGCCCAGCGAGATTAGCTCATACTCTGCCTCTGAAACTTCGATGTCTTCTGGAACACCTCTGATGACGATTCTTATTGACTTCTCTTCAGGGAGTTGGTAGGTGTGGTAAGCGTAGTTTTCTTCTTCGAGGTATTTGGTGGCTCTTCTGAACTCGTCTGCGGATCCGGGTAAGAATTTAATTCCTTCGTTAATACTTTTAGCTTGGCCTATAGAAATGTTTTTGGTTTTAAAATGCTTATTGGCCTTGGTCCAGTCAGATTTATTCCTTAGGATGATCGGTGGAATTTTGGAAGTGATAGGCGGAGTTAAAACTTCTTTCGACGGTCCGGGTTTCGTTTGCGGTGTTCTGTTCGCGGCCCGTGTGGGCGGGGCTTCAGTCGAGCGTACGGAGCCCGAGTTCTCGGGACGCGTTTTCGACCGTAGCTCGGGAAAATCGTCTTTGGTTTGTTGAGCGTTGTCGTCTTGGGTTGATGTGTAAGGTGTTTGGATCCTTGTGCCTCGGGATTGATTTTTTGTTTTCATTTTTTTTTGCCTTCGGTTGAGTGAAGTCTTCTGAGTCTTCCTGGCTGGATTCGTCCATTTTATCGTTAGTGCCTGTAGTTTGGAAAGACTTGCGATCCCAAGGCGCGTACCTGCCCTTCAGGCTTTGAGGCTCGGTCAAAGCTTTGCTTGGTTCAACCTGTTCGAGGTTCTGCTGTCTTAGTTGGTGCAATTCTTGTCTGAGTGTAAGCATTCCCTCTTTTATTGTATTGTAAGCCTCGTTTAGTTCTTCGGCGTAAGCGTAGACCTTCTTGTACTGTTCTTCTAACTCCTTGGGACTTTTATTCGCCATTTTGAAGTAGTTTGGGTGAAACACTTTAATTTAGGGGGCAATTAAATTTCTACCAGTCCCTCAGCGACCCTATGGGTGCCGGGGGCGGTGCTTGGTAGTTTTTTAAATCACTATTTATTATGGCCCAGTGTGCAGCCTGAGGTTCTTATAGAGCTCAAGGACTGGAGACATAAGCGCGACGAGAGAGATTAGCGATAAACGCGAGAAAGAGAAAAAATTAAAACAGTAGGCTACTTAATTCACCTACTGAGTTTTGACTTGGAGGAGCTTCGAAATTAGCGGCGCGCAATGCGACTGTCTCGAACGGCGGGCGAAGCGAGACTTGCGAGAGCGCGTCGCCGTGAACCTTTCTTTTCTTTTGGAATTCCTGGGGACTTGCCCTATACTTCCAATGACTTATATGAATGAACTTTGCGGTTTGAGAGTTGAGTTTAGTGGAGTCTTGTTGTTTTTTTCTTTTTTTTTTCTTTTTTTTGGAATGAGGGGATTGGGTTATTTTATTGGAGAGAGTGATTGTGAGGTGTGACGGAGTAGGTTATTTTATTGGAAACATTTTTTTTTGTTTTTTTCTGCTGTGACTTGTCTTAAATTTGTAGTAGCTCCATCCTTCTGAGGTGGTTTTCTGCGATTTTTTCAATGAAATCATCGACAGTTGGAATTTGTAGATCTGATTGGATATGAGAGTTTCGTATGAACCATGGTGCATCTGCGATTTGTCTTAATGAAGTTGACTGTATTCTTCGGATTTTGGTCTTGTTGTTTTCGGAAAGGTGGTTCCGAAAGGATGCAGCAGCGTAGGTGGCTTGTGGCCATATGCATATGATGCAAGTACGTAACTATCGCGTCTCTACAATTAAGAAAAGGTCGGTGTTCTTCCAGGTAATATTCGATTTCCGTGTTTTTGTTGATGATGGAATTTGCGTTCCAAATTGTTATTGTTAATTTACTTAATATTGTTGGAGCCATTTTATTTTAATTTATATAATTAGCTAGGATGGTAACCTTTTCGATTGGATCTGTATTTCCTGCTAGTCTTACGCGTAATTCGCGGACAGTTTTAATTAAATTTTTTAAATTGCAAGTTTAATTTAATTTTTTGATTTCTTCTATTAATACTTGAAACTCAGTCATTTCTGGGTTGTTGTTTTGGGCAATGTCGCTATATGAAATTGGGCCAATTCGAGTGTTTTGATTTTTATTTTGATTTTGCACATTTTGAGCATAGCTCGTTTGGGGGTGATCTGTATTTGTGTAGTTAGTGCTCAGGGCAGGGTATTGTTCGAGGTTATTGAGCTGATTATTTTGGGATAGGGGAGGATGATTACTTATTCTATATTATGCGTTTTGTGTTCTTTCTCACTGTTGCTGGATTCTTTCCAGGTGCGGGAGGTATGATGGGCATCCGTTTAAATACGCCGGGTGGTTTCCTCTGCAATTGGTGCACTGGACACCTTCGTCTTGTAGTTCCTTGGACAGTCCATTGTTGCGTGGTTTTTTATGGATTCTACGGACTTTGTTGTTTTGTTGCAATTTGACGACCCGTGGCCAAATTGCTGGGATCTGAAGCACTAGGCTGCTTCCTTTTTTCTTGCAAAATGTTCCAATTTAATTTTCACATTGCCGATTTCTTTGATGTGTTTTGCTTGTTTGATGTCTTGCTTTGTTCGTCCCATCAGTGGTTCTATTGCTTTTACCTTGACTTTATGGTCTTCAAGCTGCGCTTTTAGTGTCTCCACGTCCATGTCTGGGGCTGCTTTAAGTACTGTAATAATAATAATAATAATTTAATAGAACCCGCAAGGGTAGTACTTACCTACTACTGGAGCGTGGCGATTCCACGGGTTCCTGAGCCAATCACCACCCTATGGGTTAACCTTCCTAGGGTGAGCATACAGGGTTCCTAAGACTAGAGCTAGAGCCAAAGCCTCGGACTCCTCGGGTGTAGAGGCTTTACCTGAGGTGAATATGGTACAGCCTACCACTGACTCTGAGGTGCTTCGCAGCCGTAGTCAGAGATATCAAATGCGATGGCGATCACAGGCAAAACATACAGCTATAGGAAATCAAACAGACATTTCCAACTCTGAAGTCGTTGCTGGAGCTAATATCCGGCCCGACCAAGAGCCACAGACATTGAAACGAACTAAATGGTCAAAGGAGATTAATGAATTCATAGTTCGTAGCTATTTCCAAATTACTAAACTAGAAACTTTAAAGATTAAATACAGCACTAGACTCCATGAAACTGTAATTCATGCATTTCCAGAATTTCGTGATAAAACCGTACAAAATAGTCTTGATCAGAGGCGATCGTTAATGATTAGAATTAACCCCACAGAGTTAAATAATATCAAAAAAGAAATAGCAATTCAGTTAGGTATGGTAGAAGACAATAACATAGAAACAAATACCCAGACCGTGAAACCAGCCCAACCACACGACGCACACTATGTTAAGACCCTGGAAGAAGCTATCTTAAAATATTCAAATATAGACATAAATGAACGTCCAATTCTTCCAAAACTTAAATACACACCAGCAACTAACAACATTATAGCGAAACTTAATGCGACCCTCAAAGTAAAATGCGAAGAAGCTGACATGAAACAATTAAATGATCTAATTTACTCTGCTGCAATCACAGTGTTACATCTTCATGACCAAAAACCTATAAAGGAAAGAAATACAAAAGAAAATGATTCCAACAAACACACAATACCAAAATGGGAAATAAGACTAATTAAAAAAGTTCACAAACTCCGGAAAGAAATATCCTGGCTTTCTGAATACATAAAAACCTCAACACCATCCAACAAACTACGAAGGTTAAGTCAACAGATTATCCAAAACCACCAGAACGCAGAAAACAATACAAATACTGAGATACTAGACATAATTAAGCAAAAATTTACAGTAACTGTGACGCCTTTTATTTCGGCGCACCGATATGACGCGTTACAATAACTTTTCAACGGGTTGCTCGAGCGCCAGGCTTTTAATGTGGGTCCCCACAATAGCAATCGCACGCTTCGGTTGCGTCGACTTTTACAGATCACAAGGGTCGGGGATGGGCTGGTAATAATTAACCAAATCGAGCAGCTTAAACTAGTTTATTCTTGACTGCTTCCCAAACAATAAAATTATAATGGTGTAGTTTTCCCCCCAAAAATACAAAGTACAAATTTACAATTCTCTACTGTGCGCTGTATTTACACAATTTATACAAACGCCAATATTCACCTTCCTTTCAGTTCGGTGCAACAAACTTTGTACGGTCGGGTCTAACGTTCTCTCTGTACACGGATCTCAGTTCAATTAACATTAACAGGGAGGATAAAGGCTACAATCAATAACTTTCGACGAAACGTAGGTTTGCTAGGCAAAACATCCACGATCGACGGAGTTAATTTGTAAAAGAAAGAAAGAAAACAGAAATCAATCACTTTCGACGACACGTAGGTTTGCAAGGCAAAACATCCACGCTCGACGGAGTTAATTAATTGGAAATTTAAAGAACGTGAAATTCCACCACTTTCGAGAAACACAGGTTTGCAAAGCAAAACATCCGTGCACCCTAGAGTTAAATGAAACACACGCCGGAAGAGTAGGGAGTTCAACCACTTTCGGAAAAACGTAGGTTTGCAAGGCAAAACGTCCACGTCAACCAGAGTTAGTTAATCTCGGAGGTAAAGAATTAGCAGGTAAAATCACTTTCGGCACAACGTAGGTTTGCAAGGCAAAACATCCACGCCAACCGGAGTTAATTAAACCCGAAAAGAAGATTTAACAAGCTTAATCGCTTACGGAAAAATGTAGGTTTGCAAGGCAAAACATCCACACTAACCGCAGTTAATTAAACCCGAAAAGAAGATTTAACAAGCTTAATCACTTACGGAAAAATGTAGGTTTGCAAGGCAAAACATCCACACTAACCGCAGTTAATTAAACCCGAAAAGAAGATTTAACAAGCTTAATCACTTACGGAAAAATGTAGGTTTGCAAGGCAAAACATCCACATTAACCGCAGTTAATTAAACCCGAAAACGGAAAAGTAAGAAACGAGTAGGACGGAACAATGTTAATTTAAAACGGAAGATTAACGTTAAGTACACAAAACAAAAAATGCAAAGGTTTTTCCCACCTAGGGAGACCAATGTAAATGTGGCTTACCGGTAACGGTGTTGCACCTCTGTAAACTTCTATTTAAATAAAACTAAGAAAATACTCCCGCAAATAATTATAATCGCACAGAAATCTAATGTCGCACTAGGTATCGGCCAAGGCACTGATAACGAAGCAAGTTGTGCTCCTGGCGCGATGCTCTTGATTTTATAGGATTTTGGACGGTGACGTCAGCCATTGAATTTGGGCTTATCCTACTCCGAGTAAAATCACTCGCGCATCCAAATTTCCCAAATTTGGATATGCAAATTGACCTCGGATGAATAGCGCCAAATGTCGCAACGGTCCATTGTGAGCAAAAATTTTATCGAACAAATAATTTCTAAGGGCCATTGAAATTGAATTTACATCTCAACTAAATTTTAGTAAATTTATGTATTTTTACAACAATCAAATTCAAAGAGTTCGAATTTTGATCAATGGCCACGCGCGGATTTTTGCTACAATACGGAACAATGACTGTAAACATTGAACGCAACAAATTTCTTATTATTAAATTAAACTTTAAATTTAATTTAATTAATAAAAATTTCATAAAATCTAATTTAGGGGGCACCAAAAAAAAAAATCACTTCGTTACATCCCCCCCTTACTTCGGTGAAAAGAAATGAGCCAACATTTCTTTTCCCCTTACATCGAACAACTTATACTAACATTCCCAGTCCTAAGTCTTCTTGTAAGGTTCCTCTTCGGTCTTCGGAACTGGGTGGCGATATAACCTCCTGAACGTCTCTCGGATCCCCTAAGCATCGGAACGTCGTTAAAGGCTTCAATACCATCTCTGAAGGAGGACGCCTCACCACTCCTTGGGAACCCCTCGGGTATTCTGGCCAGGATCGGTGATGAGGGTTGCTTCTTTTCTTCAACCTTGATTCGACGTAGACGGTGACGACATCAATAACTTACTCTTCGCCGGTGTTGAATACTGGTACTAATTACATTGGTGCCACTATTTAGGCGAGCGCTAAATGCACCTGTGTTAGCAGCCCCTCCTCGCTGCCAACCGTGGGGTCCATCCGGTAACAATTTACTTTTCGGTGATGATGACCCCTCCGTCCGTTCACCTAGACTGAGGTGATGATCAGCAAAGTCCAGCTGACATTTTCCAGATGATAACGTTGCTGGTGCTAATTCATCGGTAATAATTTGTTTTTCCCTGGTGTTAATGTTGCCGGTGATAACTGGCCGGTGATACACAATTGTGTTTCCCTGGTATCAATGCTGCCAGTGATAGTGGCCCCTCCTCGCCACTACCCGTGGGACCCCTCCTCGGTCAGCCTCGGTGGCCCCTCCGTCCGTGAACTGCTGATCTTCCGGGATAGTTTTCCCGTTGATAGCTTTTCCGGTGATAGTGGCCCCTCCTCGCCACTACCCGTGGAGCCCCACCACGGTCTACCTCGGTGGCTCCCCCGTCCTTTCTTCCCCCTACCAGGGTTCTTCAATACCCTGCGGGGGTGTCCTTGGTCGCCTCGATTCGACAGTCTTCGAATTAGCGCCCTTCAGAACCGTTTTCCTCCTGGGCGTGGGTGATAATCCCACACAACCACATTTCGTCCTGATACAACCACTCCCTGGGGAATCCGGCTTCGGGCAGGAGCATCGGGAACTGGTGATCCCCACCCGGCCGCAGCGAGAACAGAACACCGTGGTTGCTTTTTGTGAGCACTCTAGCCGCATGTGGCCCATCTGCCCACACCTCCAACACAGCTGCCGCTCCACTGCCATTCTGCGGCGGCCCGGACGTCCACAGGAAACGACTCCCACGTCGTTCTTTTCGGCCTCGGTCTGCGTCTCCTGGTCCACCAGACACGCAGGTTCCTCCATGGCCCGGTTAATATGGCTCAATATTTGGTTTAAGGCTCGTCGGCCTCGCCCAAACTTTACTTCGAGAGGTGGGATCCGGAAGTGGCCCGTGAGCTGGCTGGTGGCCGCCAGCGGATCAGCGTCGTGCAGTGCTGCATCGAGCTCACGTATGAGCTCCTCGTCCGTCATCCACGAACTGGAGGTTCCCGTGTGTTCCATGCTGAAATTATAAGAAAATTACGGTTACCTCCCGGCAGTTACATATTTTCATCCCTTCCAACAAAACGGTCCCCACACGAATCTTACTTAGGGCGGACGGTACGCCGGTAACCGGACTCTCAGGCAGCCGCCCATTTCCGTCCGCAGCGTCGTTATTTGCCTACGCGCTGGTCTATTTTCGGCACCCCGGAAGATTCGGAGCTCCCTTAGGAGGTCTTCGGGGTACCCCTCCGGCTGGCCATGGTACCGGCGGAACTCCTCCATGATCCAGTCCGGTACTAACAGACCCCGACGCGTAGGCTTCGCAACGGACGGCCCCATCTCCTCGTCACTGGAGATGAGGATGGCTTCCTCCTGACGGAGCGAACCCTCCTCCGGAGCGAACTCGACTTCATTGTACGAGGTCTCCTCCTCATTCTCCTCCGCGGCGTGGAGGAGCACTTCCTCCAGCTCTTCGTCCGCAGTCTCCCACGCCATGTTGTTGAAGAGGACTTCCTCCTCAAGGGTTGGCTGGTCGTCCTCCTCTACTTCTGCCGTGTCGTCCTCCGACACGTCCTCCATGGCCTCCTCCTGGCCGCTCCCTACGTCTTCCTCTATCTCTTCGACGGTCGCGGTACGGGGCCTATTCTCGCCACTAGGCTCCCCTGGAGGCGGGTACACCACCTCCATGGACACCCGGCCGGGCCGACTAGCGATCTCCGACGCCCAATGCAAGAGTTGAGGGTAGCCCAACTCCGGCTGGAAATCAGAGGCCTGGGGTGTCCACCTCCAGGTGCCATGACGAGGAACATCCTCCCACGTCTCCCACGTGATGTCGACGTACATATCTACGGAACAGGTAACGGTTAAATTTTTAAACAAACGGTTTTAGATCTTTGACGTGCACACTTTTCAAGATTTTCCCAGAAGAATCCCTCAGACAATACACAACAGGGGATATTACTTTTGTTACTTGGTACGGTCCGGAGTACTTCGGTGCCAATTTGGCGGCGAAGTTCTTAACGGCAGATGAGAGGTGAACATCCTTCTTCATCACTTTATCTCCCACATGGCATCTCCATTCCCGTCGGCGTAAGTTATAATGTTTACTCTGGCGGTTGAAAGCACGATTCAGCTGAAGCCGCACCAGCTCGTAAACTTCTTTCAACTTGCCGACTCGGGTGGCATGTTCTTGCCTGTCTTCAACGGTAATCTCGGTATCTTCAACGTCCTCCTCGCTGCTACCCGTAGCTAAGTAGTTGAGGATGGCACTCGGTGGTTGTAATTCCCTTCCAAAATTTAGGAAGGCGGGACTGAAACCCGTGGAGTCGTGACGACTGGTGTTGATAGCAAACGTGAATTCGCAGATGAACTGATCCCACGTCCGGTGATCCATCTCGCAGAATTGTGCCGCCATCGTCTTCACCGTACGGTTCGTCCGCTCCACCGGATTATCCTGTGGTGTATAGGTTGGGGTGAACCTCGGCAGTATCCCCATCTCCTTGAGCAGGCCCTTGAACAAACGACTATCGAACTGGACGCCGTTATCGCATATAACTATCTTTGGACATCCAAATCTCAAGATAACCTCCTCGTGTATGATCTGGGTGACTGCCTTGGCGGTTGCTTTGCGAAGCGGTTTGCATATGACCCACTTCGTGAACCTGTCCTGCATAACTAGCAGAAAGTTATGTCCTTTCTTGGAGCGCGGCAGTGGTCCTACCAGATCAATACTTACGGTTTCCCACGGAGAATGATTCTTGGACGGTTGCATCTTGCCCGGTGTTTGCTGCTGTGACACTTTGTAACGCTGGCAGGTCAAACACTTGCGTACGTATTTGGTAACTTCCCGGAACATTCCGGGCCAATAGTAACGGTAGGCGATGCGATTGATAGTTTTTGCAATACCCAGATGCCCAGCGGTGGGCAAGTCGTGGTTCTCGGCCAAGACAGTTGCTCGCAGCTTGGTTGGCACACACAACTTCCATGGGTCTGACATGCCTGGTTCGGCGAAGTCATTCGCTTCCCAAAAATGTCGGTATAGTCGATCATCTTTTATGATGTAATCCGGATGAGCCGTTGGATTTGACACTACCTCAGCTTTCTTCCTCTGGTACCACGAGCAGCTTAAGTAGTTATCGTCCCCTTCCGAGGGCTCACTCGCCGGCCCAGGTGCTCCTTCACCTTGGGTGGCGCAACATTCCTGCTTCGTGAAGGGATCCCCTACCTCGACTCCAGCTCGCCGGCGTCGGGAGTCTTTTCCGAGGTTTCCAGGGCCCTCTTCACTAGACGAACTATCTTTTCCTGATTCCGGAGGAGGTACCACGTCGACCCTACCTTTCCGGTTACAAGGGTTTTCCCCAACGTCCCCGGTACCCTCCTCCACACCTCCCGGCTGTCTCATCCTGGGACATGGTTCTGGTGTGTTTCCGGGAACACACGGATCTCGCGACAGAGTATCCGCCACTCTGTTCAACGCACCTTTCCGATAAACAATTTCAAAATCGTACTGTTGCAGAAAGACGCTCCAGCGAGCAAGACGGCCAGCAGGACTCTTGATGGAATGCAACCAGTGAAGAGATTGATGATCCGTTAGGACTTTAAATCGATATCCCTCCAGGTAGGGTCGCATCTTCTCGATTCCCCATACTATCGCCAGGCATTCTTTCTCTGTGACGGAGTAATTTCGCTCTGCGCCAGACAGGGTGCGACTGGCGTATGCTACAATATGGTCCTTGTTCTCCACGGTTTGCGTCAAGGCAACACCCAATCCGTGATCGGAAGCGTCGGTTTGTAGCACGAATGGCCTAGCGAAGTCCGGTGGTATTAGCACAGGGGATTCAGTGAGTGCTTTCTTCAATTGGTCGAAAGCCACCTGCTGCTCTTCTTCCCACATCCATCTTTGCTTCTTTCGCAGGAGCTTATTTAGTGGCGTAACGATTTTTGAAAAATCCGGTACGAATCTCCGGTACCATGATGCTACTCCCAAGAAACGTCGTAATGGTCGAAGGCCTGTTGGCGGCGGTATCTCCGTTATGGCCTTCACTTTGTCCGGGTCGGTTCGGATTCCTTCGGGAGTGACAATGTGTCCTAAGTACTTAAGGGACTGTCGACAAAACTCGCATTTTTCCGGATTGAGCTTCAGGTTTGCCCTTAGTAACCGGTGAAATACTTCCTTCAGGTGTGCCAGATGCTCTTCAAACGTATTGCTTACAATGATAATATCATCGATGTACGCAAACGCATTTGGCTCCATCTCCGGGCCTATCAGCGTATCTAGCAATCGTTGAAAAGTCGCGGGTGCCGAATGAAGGCCAAAGGGCATCACTTTGAACTGAAACAAGCCTCGTCCCGCCACTGTAAATGCGGTGATGGCCTTGCTTTCCTCGGTCAGCGGAACCTGCCAGTATCCCTGCTTCAGGTCCAGCGTTGAAATGTATCGCGCATTTCTCAGCTTTTCCAGGGTGGCATTGATGAACGGTAAAGGGTAAGCATCCTTCTTGCTGGCCTCGTTCACCTTCCTGTAATCGACGCAGAACCGGTATTTGTTGTCTTTCTTTCTCACTAGAACTACAGGCGAACTCCACGGACTACTCGACGGTTCGATTATGTCTCCAGCCAGCATCCGAGTGACTTCCTCGTCGACAACACCCTGGAGTTTAGGGTTTTGTGGTCGGTGCCTCTGCTTAATCGGTCGATGATCCGTGAGCCTGATTTCATGTTCCACCAACGGGGTAGGTCCGGAAATTCCTTCGAACGCTGCCAGTTCTTCTTCCAGAAACTCGTTCAACTTCCGACCTTCTACCTCACTGAGACCTTTAAGACTCTTGTTGATAGAGCTTTCAGGTTCCTTCGGTTGCTGGGGGTGGTGTACCCTTGGTCCGGGGTTCGGGTGACTCTTCCCTTTCTCTGCGGTGACAGCGGTAATCGTACACACGACGGCCCCCGGTGAACTCTCGGTCCCCTCCGGTGCAGTCGCTGCGTCGTTCCGGGTTTCGGTGACGGTAACTCTCCCACGATGATACGTAACCGATAGGGCAGCTTTATTCATGAAGTCTACACCTATTATCATGTCAGTGGTCAGGTGAGGAACGACTGGAAAACTGTGCAGGAAAATTTTTCCTTTCAGGTTGACAGGCAGTCGGTACTGGTGCTCAGTGGTGATTGATTCTCCATTGGCCATACTGATTGAGCCTTCCTCGGAGCGTTCCTTGAAAATTCCGAACGGATCGAGACGTCGCATCAGCTCACGGCTTACGAACGACCGATGGGCTCCCGTGTCTACGAGGGCTAGTGTCTTCTCGACACCTAAGCTAACCTCGACGTGGGGCCTGGTCTCCGACGGCGTCATGAACCTGACTCTTTTGGTTGCGGCTACCATATCCGGGAGCTGTTCCTGCCGCTTTATTGGGCAGCTCCGGGGAAGTTTCCCGACCCACAAGCACAGTCGCGGCTCAGCACACCTTGCTTCCCGCATCTGGAACAGAAGATTGATCCCTTCTCTCTGCACTCGGTCCGGTAATGTCCGGTTTTTCCGCACCTCCAACACACGTTCGTTGACCCTGGTTCCTTTCTAGGATTATTATTCCTGGGCGGTGCCGGTGACGGGTCCGCTCTACGCTCGGGCGGTTTAGGCGGATCGGGTCGACTTGCTTCGTGGCCTGTCCGCTGGTATCCCGGTGTACGTGCCTCCTGGCGTGGTTTAGCGGTAGCTGAGGGCACGCCACCCTTCACAGATTCGTATTCCAGGATACGATTCACCAGTTCATCTAAACTTTTCACGTCCTGACGCCGGATGAATAGACGGTAACTGATTTGCATGTTGCGGTACACCCAATCTAACTCTTGGGATTCGTCCATTTTCCCGTGTCTCCGGATTAAGGTCTGCAGATCGGTGATGTACTGCATGACGGGTCCATCCAGGCGATGCAGGCGTCTAGCTATCTCGGTCTCCAGGTTAAACTGATAGTCCACCGGGAAATAGCATTTCTTAAACGCCTCCGTAAAATCCTCGTATGTCTGCCATCGCCTGCGGTTGTTTCGGAACCACATGAGTGCTTGGTCCTTCAGGAGATCAGGCAGTGATGCCAACAATGCGTCAGCATTAAGGTTGTACCTGAGTCGGTTCTCTTCAACTGTCTCCAGGAAGGACACGGGCTCCTGTCGCCCGTTAAACGTAACCTTCCAGATGTTCGGATGGATGCCCGCACGGTTCCCTGGCAGCGGTACGTACGCGGAGTTAAAAGTATTCGCCATCGGTACCGTCACCGGCAGAGGAAACATAGGTGCGTCTTGTGTCACAGGATTTGGCGACCTATTTCCACTAGTCAGGAATTTAACGAGCCTCTTCTGTAGGGCTTGGATGTTACCCGTCGTATTCAGCTGAAACTTTGTTAGCTCTTCTTTCAGCTCAACGCGGTTCAGCTGGTTCACCCAGTCAGCGGCACGATCTGGCTGTAACCCTCCGGCCGCGGTTAATAGCGTTTTGGTTACCTTAGCCGCCTCGCTGGACGGCCCCGCGCCGTCGTCGCACACATCCAATTTATCGAACGGATTTTCGAAGTCCGGTAAACTCATCACGACAATTTTACGATTTCCCGCACTATATAGTTTCTTTTCACGGAACAGTCTACACACAATTTGATTTATCAAGGTCCCTGCTCGGGCGCCAGTTTGTGACGCCTTTTATTTCGGCGCACCGATATGACGCGTTACAATAACTTTTCAACGGGTTGCTCGAGCGCCAGGCTTTTAATGTGGGTCCCCACAATAGCAATCGCACGCTTCGGTTGCGTCGACTTTTACAGATCACAAGGGTCGGGGATGGGCTGGTAATAATTAACCAAATCGAGCAGCTTAAACTAGTTTATTCTTGACTGCTTCCCAAACAATAAAATTATAATGGTGTAGTTTTCCCCCCAAAAATACAAAGTACAAATTTACAATTCTCTACTGTGCGCTGTATTTACACAATTTATACAAACGCCAATATTCACCTTCCTTTCAGTTCGGTGCAACAAACTTTGTACGGTCGGGTCTAACGTTCTCTCTGTACACGGATCTCAGTTCAATTAACATTAACAGGGAGGATAAAGGCTACAATCAATAACTTTCGACGAAACGTAGGTTTGCTAGGCAAAACATCCACGATCGACGGAGTTAATTTGTAAAAGAAAGAAAGAAAACAGAAATCAATCACTTTCGACGACACGTAGGTTTGCAAGGCAAAACATCCACGCTCGACGGAGTTAATTAATTGGAAATTTAAAGAACGTGAAATTCCACCACTTTCGAGAAACACAGGTTTGCAAAGCAAAACATCCGTGCACCCTAGAGTTAAATGAAACACACGCCGGAAGAGTAGGGAGTTCAACCACTTTCGGAAAAACGTAGGTTTGCAAGGCAAAACGTCCACGTCAACCAGAGTTAGTTAATCTCGGAGGTAAAGAATTAGCAGGTAAAATCACTTTCGGCACAACGTAGGTTTGCAAGGCAAAACATCCACGCCAACCGGAGTTAATTAAACCCGAAAAGAAGATTTAACAAGCTTAATCGCTTACGGAAAAATGTAGGTTTGCAAGGCAAAACATCCACACTAACCGCAGTTAATTAAACCCGAAAAGAAGATTTAACAAGCTTAATCACTTACGGAAAAATGTAGGTTTGCAAGGCAAAACATCCACACTAACCGCAGTTAATTAAACCCGAAAAGAAGATTTAACAAGCTTAATCACTTACGGAAAAATGTAGGTTTGCAAGGCAAAACATCCACATTAACCGCAGTTAATTAAACCCGAAAACGGAAAAGTAAGAAACGAGTAGGACGGAACAATGTTAATTTAAAACGGAAGATTAACGTTAAGTACACAAAACAAAAAATGCAAAGGTTTTTCCCACCTAGGGAGACCAATGTAAATGTGGCTTACCGGTAACGGTGTTGCACCTCTGTAAACTTCTATTTAAATAAAACTAAGAAAATACTCCCGCAAATAATTATAATCGCACAGAAATCTAATGTCGCACTAGGTATCGGCCAAGGCACTGATAACGAAGCAAGTTGTGCTCCTGGCGCGATGCTCTTGATTTTATAGGATTTTGGACGGTGACGTCAGCCATTGAATTTGGGCTTATCCTACTCCGAGTAAAATCACTCGCGCATCCAAATTTCCCAAATTTGGATATGCAAATTGACCTCGGATGAATAGCGCCAAATGTCGCAACGGTCCATTGTGAGCAAAAATTTTATCGAACAAATAATTTCTAAGGGCCATTGAAATTGAATTTACATCTCAACTAAATTTTAGTAAATTTATGTATTTTTACAACAATCAAATTCAAAGAGTTCGAATTTTGATCAATGGCCACGCGCGGATTTTTGCTACAATACGGAACAATGACTGTAAACATTGAACGCAACAAATTTCTTATTATTAAATTAAACTTTAAATTTAATTTAATTAATAAAAATTTCATAAAATCTAATTTAGGGGGCACCAAAAAAAAAAATCACTTCGTTACATAACATCTAGTAAGCTCCCAAGATACCGAGAAAGTAACCAAAGGAAAAAAAAAGATAATGCACTATTTTCTAAAAGTCAAAAAGCGGTCTACAGAAATCTAAATGATAATTTGAAGATCAACCCACAAAATGTAGAACTCCCGGAACCTGAAGCAATTAATACCTCCTGGAGCAATATCTGGTCACTAGAAGGTAAATTCCGATCGAAAGCACAATGGCTCAAGGATGAAAGAAAAAGGCATGAAAAAACACCATCAATGCCCTCTGAACCGATAACAGACGACGTAATAAAATCAGCACTACGATATACACAGAACTGGAAATCACCAGGCTATGACCAAGTTCACAATTACTGGCTAAAAAAATTCATAGGTACTCACCACAGATTAGCTAAAATACTACAGCTCCTAAATTCTTTACTGCAGGACAGACATATCTTCTACCTAAAACAGAACGATACATTAATGATCCAGCTAAATACAGACCTGTTACGTGCTTATCAACAACATATAAACTCTTAACTACCATCATAACAAATAGAATACAAACCCATCTCCAGGCAAACAATATAATCGCACAAGAACAAAAGGGCTGTTCAAAAGGAAGCCAAGGATGTAAAGAACAGCTGATAATTGATGGGGTCATATGCGAAGAAGCTAGAAAACAAAAGATGCCATTGTATACAACTTACATCGACTACAGCAAAGCCTTTGATAGCATACCACATTCGTGGCTGCAGGAAATACTAAAGATTTATAAAGTGAAACCGGAAATCTGCAACCTACTTACCACCTTTATGAGCAGATGGGAAACAGAGATATTCATCAAAGGTCCCGACGCAAACAACATACATGTTGGTAACATCAAGATCAAACGAGGCATCTTTCAGGGAGACTCGCTCAGCGCCCTTTGGTTCTGTTTAGCGATTAATCCACTATCAAGTATTCTTAATAAAAAATGTTCAGGCTACAAACTATCAGATAGCGAACAGAGAATAGTCCATCTGTTCTACATAGATGACCTCAAGATCTTTTCAGAGAATAAGGAGGAACTTACGAAATCCATAAAATATGTAAAAAACTTCAGCGATGATATTGGGATGACCCTGGGGCTTGATAAGTGTAGAGTTAATGCTATGGTGAGAGGAAAATGGAAGGAGCATGCTGGAGTCAATATTAATACACTTGTAGACCCACATTTAATCCAAGGCATGTCAAAAGATGAAACCTATAAATATCTCGGCTATGAGCAGAATCAAGGGATAGATCATCGTAAAGCCAAACAGAAACTCAAAGAAGTTCTAACAAGGAGAACAAACCAAATTCTAAAATCCAAATTGTCAGCCATCAATATGTCGAAAGCGATTACCACCTATGCTTTTCCAGCAATATCATACAGCTTCGGGATCGTCCGATGGACAAAAACTGAACTTGAAGAGCTTGACCGTTCACAAGGTACCGAGTGCACCATCCCAAATCCTGCATGGAACGATTCCATCTTCCTAGACATAAGGGTGGCAGAGGGATTACAAACCTGTACAATACCCACCAAAAATATGTAGAAAACCTTAGAAACTACTTCAAAAAGAAGAAACAATCTAGCTCACTACACCGGGCAATAGTCATGTCAGATAAGAATTATTCACCACTTAAGCTCTCGGACGAAAACTTTAATCCGCTAGAAATGCTCGAAACCTATGAACATAAAATAACTAAGTGGAAAGGGAAAGCTATGCATGGAAGATATCCATCTCAACTGGAAAATGAATATATAGACCAATCAGCTTCGTACGAATGGCTTTGTACCGGCAACCTTTTCGTAGAAACTGAAGGCTTCATGTTTTCCATTCAAGACCAGGTAGTACCAACTTTAAATTACAGAAAACACGTAATGAAGGATACCTCTGTCATATCAGACAAATGTAGATTATGTAAGCATGCCACAGAGAATATAGACCACATCATAAGTGCATGCAGCATACTCGCTCCAAAGGAATATACCGCAAGACATAACAATGTGGCAAAAATTATCCACCAGCAACTAGCGAACAGACTGAAAGACTCCGAAGAGCTCATACCATATTATAAATATGTCCCTGAATCAGTCATCGACACGCCACAAGGTAAACTATATTGGGACCGATCGATATTGACAGACCACACCATCCCAGCCAATAGACCGGACATCGTCTATCAGGATAAAACAACAAATAGTACTTACCTAATTGATATTGCAATACCAGCTGCAGCGAATATACTAAAAAAGAACGGAGAAAAAATAGAAAAATACTTACCACTAGCTCAAGAAATAAAACATCTATGGAATGTAGACACTGTAGTGCCAATTATTATAGGTGCAACTGGGGAAATTCCAAAAAATTTGGAATCTAATTTACGACTCCTCAATATAACTCCAAAAATGATCAAGAATTTACAAAAATCAACAATACTGGACACTTGTAACCTGGTTCGAAAGACATTGAATCAGTAATAACATCTGCACAATATATTTAAAGTTTACTTACCCAACATAGATTACGCTCAGCTCCATCATAAGCCGCGTGCATCTATTAATAAAACTAGATTCGATACTTACCAATCTATGAAAAAAGGAAATTTAATAGGAAACTTATACCTTGTTTGAAAGAACCGGTATAAGTCGTAAACGGGACGCTAGAGCCCTTAAACAGAAAATAATAATAATAATATCCTTCATTGATTGTAAATGTAAGTTACAAAAAATAATAACATAAGTAAGCATGAAACAAACCAACAAACATTTTACAATCAAAGGGAATTACATCAGCATTCGCTAAAAAACATAAGTTTTTAGACTGCTGTTTTTCATGTAACCCCTCATACAAAAGATAAAATACATATATTTAAAAGACAATAAACTATTTAAATACTAGGAAAAATAAAAAAAACATGTGTTAGGGAAATATCGAAATACATAGGCGATTTGTGGACTAATTCAATTGCTAATCAGTTAGAAGCTGATTTCTTAAATAAGATTTAAATGCATACAAAGTTGGAAAGTCAAATTGAAAGGTGGTATTAAATTTGGCAATAGCATATGAAAAGCATCCTTCATATATCTCTTTATGTTGATTAGGTATTGTTAATAATCCTTTTCTATGAAGATTAATGTTATGGACGTCTGATCGGAATTTTAGTTTTGTAAACAAATATGGAGGCCATTTAGTCTTAAGTATTTTATAAAATGTGGTCCCACAGTGAAGTATTCTTCTATTGGCCATATTTAACCAGCCCATATCATTAATTTTATAACTTATTCTGTCCCGTTTGCGCATATCATATATAACCCTGGTGCAACAGTTTTGCATTTTCTGAATTCTGACACTACAATTCTTGTCTATATAAGAACGATATAAGGTATCACAATAATTAAAATTCGACAAGACAAGAGAATCGCACTGGATTTTCCTACTTTCTCAGCTCAGAATATGTTTGTTCATATAGATAGACCTCAATGACAAAAACGCTCTTTTCATGTGGTTATATGGTCCCTAAACCTAAGGTCTATATCGAGGTAAATGCCCAGATTTTTCTCATATTTAGAGAATTTAATCTGGGACCCGCCTAATTGTACGCGAAGATTCTCATCAATCAGACTTTTTCCAGATTTGGGTCCAAACACCATAGCACGGTTCTTATTTGCATTCAATTTTAAAGAATGCTTTTCTGATACAGAAGCTAACGCATTAAGGTCCTCGTTTAATTTATTTTTAGCTTCTTTTCACTCAGTATTGTCGAAGGACAAATAAACTTGTGTATCATCAGCAGACATATGGTAGTTAGTGTGTTTTAGAATGGAGAGTAGATTATTAGTGTAAATAGCAAAAAGCATTGGCCCCAATATTGAGCCTTGTGGGACCCCGGATATAATTGGTTCTGATGCAGATGTATTACTATTAAATATTCCTTTCTGGTATGTATTTAGTAGGTAGGACTCAATAAGTGCACCGGCTGATTTGCTAAATCCAACATAATTGAGAATGCTTGTCATTAGTTTATGATTAATCGTATCGAATGCCTTACTGTAATCCAACAAAATGAGTACTGAAGTATGACCACAATCAGTAGCATTGTCTATATCGTCAGTTATATTCATTAACGCAGAGCAACAGCTGTAACCAGGGTGAAATCCCGATTGCATTCTTGGGAGAATTGAGTACAAGCATAGGTGCGAATTAATTTGCGTCCCAATTATTTTTTCTAAAATTTTAGACATAAGCGGCAAAATACTTATAGGCCGTAAGTCCCCAATAGATGTTGGATTTTTAGTTTTAGGGTTAGGTATTACTAATGATTCTTTCCAACAGGAAGGGATAGTGTTCGTTTTTATGCAGTGATTAATAATGTGCGTAATCTAACTAAGTAGATATTCCGAACAAACTTGTAGCATTTTGAAATCAATTTGATCCTCGGAAAAATTAAGTAGATCTGCAAATTTACATTTCGTGTTGTTTTCATAAAATTGGATAAGGTTACTGTCTGGAAGATCATTGGATAGGACTGAAGCAAAATGCATGTTAATCTTATCTAGGTCACCAGATTCAGTAATATCAGTTTTGTCATTATTCTTAGTGTGAATGTCCAGCCGCTTGAGCTCAGACCATAAAGCTTGTTTTTTGTTACACTTGACTTTAATTTTTGTTTCAAGATAAGCTTTTTTCTCGGCTCTTATTGCATTGGTTGTTGTATTTCGTAAACTTCTATGGTATTCAAGATCTTTGTGGAGTTTTGATTTCTTGTATTTACGTAACGCATTATCGCGAAGTTTCATCAACAATTTTATTGTATCCGTAATCTAAGGATTTGGAATTTTAAAACTGTGAAAGCATCTTATCGAAGCATGCGCATTGAATAAGTCTAATAAATTTTCGTTGAAGAAGTTAATTTTATTCTCAATAATTTATCCTCCGTAATGATGTATCAATAAAACAATTTTTTTCGGTTTTTCGGATGTACTTTATTATTTAATCTTAATTAAACATTGCCGACGTTTTGCCGTGATCGGCGGCTTTTTCAAGGCTACAACGAGAATACAATAGTTAAAAACAACATTCAAACTTATCAAAAATTGAATACATTGAACACATTAATTAAAAATTGAAACAACATTAAAATTACTAAAAAATTGAAGACATTAAATACATTATTGGTAGCACGTGTAGTTGACCAAATATTATAGGATTGTTCCTTACCTCTGTCTCAAAGACACGTAAAATAACAAAGTAATTATGATAATTACAGTCAACATTAACCAGTCACTTCTTAAAATTGATATCACAACCTGGAGAATTATAAAATAAGTTTTGGTCAAACTGAGCTGTGCTAACACTTGTCGCCATATGTAATAATTTTCAGTGTTACCAAAACTTATCAATAAAATACGTATTACAATTACAATACAAAAATAAAATACACTAAAATTAAAATATACACTTTGTACAATTTGGATAACATGCCTGTCCATCTGGTTGCATATCAACGTGTTTTGAAATTGAGATCAAACTTAATACATGTTCAAAGATATGTCGGTTCATGGTGTAGTTGAGTGTCAAATAAAACGAGTTGTACTAGGTATGCGTTGATTTATTTATAATCTCACTTAACATGTTTCGGCGTTAGCCATCTTCAGAAGTGAACTACAATTGAAATAAATAAAATGTAAGAAAATTGTAGGTTATGTTATGTTTTAAAAATTATTTACAGAGTTTTAAAATTATTTACAGAGTTTATGCGAGATTTTATAAGTTATGTATGTGTACAGCCAGAAGCTTTAACTTACCGTCATATTAAACGTGGAAATATAAATTGAAGAAAGATTTTTTTAAACACGTGGTAGCCATAGTTGAAGATTTAATACGAAAAATTTTTCTTTGAAATTCACACTTTGAACAGACTTTAATTTTAATAATTAGTAAAATTTAACTAAATATGGGTGATGCATGAGAGACTTTGGTATAAATAATAAAAAAATATGAGAAATTGGTTAACTAGAATTTTTAATGTGTGGTCGAAACGGGTGAAATGTGAATGTCAAAATTTGCGTGTGGTGAAGGTGCTGTATTTGGAGGTTAGGTGGTGTCTCCATCTATTGACGGTAATGTAGGCTGAGAGTTGTTATTATTGCTGATAGATGGAGCGTGTATACTCTCTGAACTTTTTAAATATTGAAATAATGGTTTAAAGTTTAGGTTTAATTGGTCGTTAAGGCAGTTGAATTTATTATTGTTTTTGATTTTATTAATTTCTAAGATTTCTAGGAGGTCTAATTTAAAGTTTTTGTTTTGATTATGTAAAAGTTTGGTGTTATTGTTTATATTGAATGTGTGACTGGTTTCTTGGAGGTTTTTTCCCGAAATTTGAGTTTGTATTGTTTTTTCTAAGGTGTTCTTTTATTCTGGTTTTTAGGGCTCTACCTGTTTGACCGATATATATTGCATTACAGTTGTTGCAATTCAGAGAGTATACGCCGCTTTTATCTAGAAATGAGACGTTTGAATTTTTTGTTAGGAATTTGCTGATGGTGAATTGTGTTTTGTATGCGGGTATGATGTTATAATTTTTGAGTAATTTTTCTATTTTTGTATTAATTTTACCTGAGTATGTGAATGATTTGTATGAATATTCTATGGGTGTTGGGTTGTGGTTTGGAAATATGTGGTTGTTGATGATTTTTTGGTGTTTTTTGTTGATGGTTTTATTTATTAATTCTATTGGAAATTTATGTTCTGAAGCAATTTGTTTGATGATATTTATTTCATTGTAAAAGTCTGTTTTGGACATTGGGATTGTGAATGCTCTATGGATGTAGCTATTAAAGGAGGCAAGTTTGTGATTTATTGGGTGGAAAGAGTCAAAATGTATGATGTCATCTGTCTGTGTGGGTTTCCTGTATATTTTATAAGTGAAAATGTTGTTATTATTATTGATTGTAAGATCTAGGAAGTTAATACTGTGGTTTGAAGGTTGTTCTATTGTGAATTTAAGTTTGGGGTGAAAATTGTTTATGGTGTTTAGGAAATTGTTAAGTGTGTCTTGTGGCCCTTTCCACAGACAGAAGACATCATCTACATATCTTCTCCATAGCAGAATATTGTCTTTGTATATGTTGTTATTTAAAGTTGTTGTTTCAAAGTGGTTTAAATATATGTCTGCTAAAAGGCCTGAAATTGGAGAGCCCATCTTGCATTTGATATATTTGATTATTGAAGGAACAGAAGTTTTGTTCACAAGTTAATTTAATAAGGTCAAAAATGTTTTCTGCGTCTTCGTTGTTTAATTTAGACTGGTAGAGGACATTTTTGACAATTTTGAGTGTTTCTGCTATGGGGATGTTTGTGTAGAGGTTAGTGACGTCAAAGGAGACCATTATTGCGTTTTGTGTTGTGTTTGGGTTGAGATTATTGATGGAGTTGATGAGTTGTATGTTATTGTTAATGGTATAATTTAAGTTTAGATCAATGTGTTTTTTGAAAAACGATACTAAAAATTTTGCTATATTAATTGTAGGGGAAGAAGTAAACGAAACGATTGGTCTGATGGCAATGTTGGGTTTGGGAGGCTGTATAGGTATGGGGTTTGGGGTTCATAGGAAGTAGGTTTGTTTTGTTATTGTTGTATTTGGCTATTGTAGGTTTAGTGATTTTAAGTAAGTTTTTTGTTTTTTGTATGAATGTATTGAGTGGGTCTTTGTTGAGAATAGTGAAATTGTTAGTACTAATGAATTCTAGGGTTTTGTTAATATATTCGTCTTGTTTAATAATTACTAGTCCCGCGTTTTTATCAGCGTTTACAATCATGCACTTATTATCGTCAAGTTTCTTTTTTAGGCTTTTCAGAATATTACTTTTATTGGTATTGTTATCATTTCTGGCTGTACACATACTTACATTCTTTTGTTTGTGTTTAGCGTTCTCCATGATTTTTTCTTCGGTTTTGAGGAAACAGATGCAATCGTTCTTGATCTCATGAGCGTTGGGATGATCTTTTATGGCTGCTTCCATATCGATAGCTACTAGTTGTAGATCAGGTGGTGTTGTAGGCGTTAAGGCGAATTTGCGTCCCAAGTTGAGCGTGTTTTTTTCATCGTCATCTAACTGTATTGATGTTAAGTTGGTGATTTTTTGATGGAAGAGGTGATGTGTTTTATTACCTTTGTCTTGTTGTTCTTGGTTGTGTTTGTTTTTTCTAAGTTGTGCTATTTTTTGGTCTTTTTTCCTCCTTATGTCACATTTGATGAGATTGGTGTATGCTTCGGTATCTTCTATGACCATTTCTAGTTGTATGTGGTGTAATCTTTGTGATATGATGTTGTAAATTGCTAGTAGGTTGGTATCGATATCATTAAGTGTCTTGTGATGTTTCATGATTTCTGTATTGATGACTTTCATGGATGTATTGATGTTCGACTCAGCACTGATGTGTGTGTGTTTCTTGATTTTGGCATAAACAGGTACCAGTGTTTCTTTATGACAGATGTTGTTAAATCGTAGGTGTTCGATGGATTTCATTTTCTTAAATTTATATTTCTTGTAGTTTTGAACCAAGGTGGCCGTACTAGCCTGATGATATTCAAAGATATGTCGGTTCATGGTGTAGTTGAGTGTCAAATAAAACGAGTTGTACTAGGTATGCGTTGATTTATTTATAATCTCACTTAACATGTTTCGGCGTTAGCCATCTTCAGATCTTAATACATGTTGTTTCTGCGGCAATGAGACGACCCGCGTAGGCTACTAAAGGCAGCCGGGACGATCGTTCTAGCGCGCCCATCTAAGCGCGCTACAAAAAGAATTACTTAGACTTTAATAATTTTAAGGAAACAAATTTATTAATTAACAAATAATAACATCCTAAATTTTACGTAGTGTAAATTTTAATTTAAAATCTCGTTTTATAATTGTCATTTATAGGTTTATGATAAAGCTGTAATTAAATTGATTTTATTGGTATCGCATCTTTCTAAATTTGACATAAAACTGATTGAAATTAAATTAAAAATTGTTTGGATGTGCATTTACTTTAAATTAAGTTAACTTAAATTGTGATTTTAATAATGAGTAAAATAATTAAAATCAAAATACCAAAATCTAATAAAACCAATTCATAATTATTGTGATTACTGACACAATTATTTTTAAAAACTAAAAGTAACTCACAACACTTTAAATAAAATAACATAAGTTCTTGTTCGGTATGAATTTCAATCCTAATCAATATCGGAATTAAAACCAAAGAATCTAATTCTGATAAAATGTGTAATTGGAGTTTTTATTTAGACAATCAATTATTGTGACGTTAAAAGTAAGTAAAGTAATGCAAAACACTTTCAAAACAATTAAATCAGTTTTTATTCGCAGCGCATATGGAACAGGTACAAAATTTACATTGCTGTTTCAAGCGGTTTGAGACGCCTGAGCCTGATTGTCGTGTTGACTCGCAACACAATTATTTATTATTATACACAAAATTTAACCACATTTGACAATTGTAAAGTGAAACTAGTTACTTTTTGAATATCCAATTCATTAATAATTTTTTATTGAAAACAATAAAACATTAAACATTAAATTTTCAGTGTGCAATTTCATAATTAAGAAAGTTAAACTGTTTTTTTAGGACAAAAATTTTGCTTTTAATTGTAAAATTATTTAAACCTGCCATCCAATAATTTTATCTGAATTTATTTTAATGTTATTTAAATTGATGTGGATACAAAAATTCGAATAATCAAGAAATTGATTATTGTGCCTAAATTCCAATTTGAAATACAAAACAATAGAAATGCGTTTTTGTTTTTTAGTTGACAAGTCAGATATTACCAATAGAGTTACTTTAAGTAAACTCAATTAGCAGGGAATAATCAGTGACGTCATCCCAATTCATCATTTGTCAACTTTTGGGTGAAGTAGTGCAAACCCAAAAAATTAAAGAAAACAAATAAATGAAGTTATACAAATTTCTCAAAGTCACCGCCGTTTTGTGCCAGACAGTACCCCAACCTATCGTTTACAAGGAAATTATAATTGGTTAAAAATTTTACCTAAAATCGTAGAAGATTATAATAATACAAAACATCGTACTATAAAGAGAAAACCGATAGAGATCATTGAAGAAAATGAAAAGGATCTCTTAAACACGGTGTATAGTCGTCTTAAAACCGTGGACTTAAGTAAAAGAAACTTTAAAATTGGAGATAAAGTGAGAATTTCAAAAGTTAGAGGAGTATTTGATAAAAAAATATATGCCCAATTGGTAGACTGAAATTTTTACGATAACCGAAATTCGATTTTCTAATCCGATCACATATTATTTAAATGACGAAAAAAATGAATACATTCGCGGTTGCTTTTATAAAGAGCAATTACAAAAAGTTAAATATTCTGATATTTATCTTGTTGAAGAAATTTTAAAACGTTCGAAAAATAAAGTATTTGTCAAATACACACCTAACACACATAACAGTTGGATTTCTGCTAACAATATATAAGGCGCAGCACTCCATGAAAAAAACATTATTTTTTGTTCTAAAGCAAATAAATTTTAAAATATTTTTTAAAAATGTATATCGTTGATTTTCAAGGATTTTTTTTAAATTTCAACAATCAAATACGCGAAATTTCCATCTATGATACAGTACGCAATATTATTTATCATAAAATGGTATCAATGCCGCTTAAATTGGAAATGTTAAGTTCAAAAATAATAGATAAGATTGAAGATACAATACATGTAATACATGGCTTAGAATGGAATGATAATAGAAATACTATATACATACTACCAGAAAATATTGGGATTTATTTAAAGCAAATTATCGAAGAAGAAACGGCGTTGGTTTTAGTGAAAGATTACAATATTCAGGAATACTTAAAAAAAATTATTAATAATAAAATTGTTAGATTTGATAAATTTAGATCAGAAAAAAAAATGGAATGATGACTCAGAAGATGATTATTTTAAAAAATGTTGTGATGAACATAAATATCTTGGAAATATATACTTTAATTGTGCACGAAATAATGTATGTAAAATTTATGATTTATTTTCAGAAGAAGATATTTAAATATTATAAGAACTATATGTATTTAAAAAAAAATACAGAACAAAAAGGTATTTATTATTTTTTTTATTTCATAATACAATTATTATTGTTGTGTCAATAAATCTTGTGAAAATACCTCTTGAAACTCTAAGTCAGAAAGGTAGCTAACTATATTTTGTGTTGCTATCTCCTGCTCCTGTTGTCCCGTTAAAATAATTGGAGAACGAGATCTTTCTTTAGATATCACCTGTTTTCTAGATTTTTTAAATGTTGTTGTTGTTGTGGTCTTTTTTTAATAGTTGCAACAATATTTGATGTTGTAGGTTCTTGTATTTGTTTATGTTGTTGTTGATTAGCTTCGATTGCTCCTACTACTACCAGATCTTCTTCCTCTCCATCATCAAAATTAAATTTATAATTTTGTAACGCAATTTGATAAAGTGCTATTTCTTCTGGTTTTTCCGAATTTAATCTAGCATATTGCACAGGTAAATTTCCAAATTTTTTTTCAAAGTAGTTGTTTTAGGAGTATACAGGGTGTTTATAAATACGTGTCCACAAATTATAGGACGTATTCTTGGTAAAATTTGAAAGTTAAAATCTTAATACAAAAATATTGTATTGGGCTCCAAAAATCTTCAGGAGCTGTTTAAAGGAAATTTATAAATTGCAACATTGTAAAATAATAAGAAGACTAGATTTACTTCATTTTATATGAGCGAATAAAAAAAACATATCAACAGCGAAAACGAGTTATGACTTTTGAAATTCTTGGAATTCTTACCAATAATAATGATAGAATAAATCAAATTTATTTAATAAATACAAGTATAAAAATACATTCTTTTAAGTTTAGCAGAATACCTAATAAACTCGCGAAAATGATAATTTTACAAAAATCTTCAAATTGTCCACCGTCGGCATCTAAGCAATGCTGCAAGCGAGTTGGTAAACAAGTTAATACTTTTTCCAATTTTTCCGGAGTTATTGAAAGGACAGCAGTTTCTATTCTTTCCCTAAGTTCTTGGTTATTTTGTGGAGCTGAGGCATACACATTTTCCTTTAAATAACCCCAAACAAAAAAATCTATTGGGTTAAAATCAGGCGATCTCGGAGGCCATGGAATCGGACCATTCCTCCCAATCCAGTTATACCCAAATTGGTATTTAACCACCTTATTACCACTTGCGCATTGTGAGCTGAGGCTCCGTCATGCATAAAAATAACATTTCTTCTAGTTAGCAAATACTATTTAATTTAATATTGACACTGACGTTTTTAATCATTTTTTTTAATTTTTAACACTGTTGCCATGTTTAATTTATTTAAAATAAACTGATTTTTTTTAAAGAAAATTCATTAATACGCGTTAAAAACACTGTAGTATTAATAAAACATTGTCATTTAATTCTTGAAGGCATAAAGCATGCATTTGATGTAATAATCTTTAAATTATAAGGCAATTTTAATAGTCGATATTTGCAACTTTGAAGACCTCTTGCAGGCAAGCGGCGATGAATACAACATTTGTGCATTAGGATTTTAACTTTCAAATGTTACCAAGAATGCGTCCTATAATTTGTGGACACGTATTTATAAACACCCTGTATAACAAATTTATTAGAATTTGTCCTTTATGATGATTAATACTCTTAACACCATATCTAATTAATTGATAAAAAAAGTATAAATTATAAAAAATAAAAAAAAATAATTACTGCCATTTTTTACTGTGTAATGTTATTAAATACTGTTAAATGTTGTTTTACACAACGGTATTTATAATACCTTCATAAACTTATCTATTTAACTTATCATCAAAAGGAATTTTTTAATAAACATTTGCAACATATATAAAAAAAAATACCACATACTAAAACAATATTATCAAACAAAAATGTCATTAAGAATGGGTGAAGCTAAGTCAATTAATAAATTGCTTACAAATACTTTAAAAAAAATTGAACGGGTGAGTAGAACAATTAAATATGAAAGAGATATCAATAAATGGATTAAAATTTTAAATAAAATAATTAAATTAACTGAAATATGTATAAACAAAATGTAGAATTGTAAGTCTTCTAAAATTAGAAGCATGTTTGGGTATTATACACTACTATCAAAAACAATTACATGAACCAAAAAAAAAAATTAAATAAAAACGTCAAACGAAAAGAACATTTAGTTTGCAAAAATTTAGAATCATGTTTTCAAAATCGTATTAAATCCGGTGCTATTGTGAATATAGATTTTAAGGATCCAATTAAATTTTTAAATTATGCATTTAGAAGTTTCTCTCTTAAAATTAAAAAGGAATTACAACATTCCATTCTAAAAGTTAATTGTATATTTTATGCTAATTTTGTTAAACCTTCCACACTAGAAACAGATATAAAACACTTCCTTACTAAAAATTTGATCGATAACAGTACAAATTAAAAAAAATGGTACAAAGAATATGTTATAGATAAAATTGAACAAAAACTTTCAGAATTCCAAGAGAGAGATAGCGGTTATGCTCTTTACGAAATTTTATATTTAAAAATAAATATTAATCAATTCACACCTATAACTACGGGAAAATATATTGAAACACCGTTCTTTATTAAAAAAACTCATTCCATTTTAAACATTAAAAATAACGACGATTATTGTTTTCTTTGGTGTATTACTGCACACATATATCCAGCACCTACAAATAAAAATCCAAATCGAATAAATTCATATCCTAATTTTTCTAACGTACTGAATTATGAAAACATTTCATTTCCCATTAAACTAAAAGATATTTCAAAATTTGAAATGCTTAATTCTCTATCAGTTAACATTTGTGTAATTGATCCTAAAAAAGAAATTTTACCTTTAATTCTTAGTCAACATAATTTTGAAACAATTAATTTATTATTATTAATTAAAGAAAATAATCAATCTGATAATGCTGACGATGTTGATGAATACAATAGTGATTATGTAAAAGATAAAAAATTAAAATCAACTAGTAATCATCATTTTGTTTTAATTAAAGATTAAAGAATCAAAATTATTAAATAGACAATTACCTAATAAAAAAAATAAAACTTGGATTTGTGAACGTTGTTTGAATAGATTTAAGACATCGATGAATTTACAAAATCATTTAATATATTGCAAAAATTTAAATACAACAAAAATAGATTTACCTATGAAAATGAAAAAAATTTAAAATTTTTCAAAATAAAATTAAAGTACCTTTTGTTATTTATACAGATATTGAAAGTTTATTAATTCCAATAAAAAGAAATCATCTACTTCTACATTCGAAGAAGTTTTAACTGATAAAGTTGAAGAACATGAACCATTCAGTGTTGCCTATTATTTAAAATGCAATTACGATGAAAAACTTTCATATTTTCAATTATTTACAGGAAACAATTGTATAAAGTCATTTATTCAAAAACTAAATGAAATTTCACAACAAGTAGATAGAATTTTAGCAAATAAAATACCGTTAATTAAAGTTAATTAATTAAAGCACTATCTCAAGGACTCGAAGGTAAAATTTCACTATTACCTATAAATAAAGAAAGATATATTTCTTTTTTAATACAAATGAAAAATACAAATATTCAATTTAGATTTATAGATTCCTTCCGTTTTATGTCCTCCAGTCTCGATAAACTAGCTTCGTATTTAACCGACGAACAAAAAATATTGACGCAACAATTTTACGGTACAAATCTTACCAAATTTAATTTATTAAAAAGAAAAGGTGTATTTCCATATGAATACTTAAACAGTTGGGATAAGCTGAAGGAAACAAAATTACCAAATATTGAAAAATTTTACAGTAAATTAAATGATGAAAACATTAGCGAATCAGAGTATAAGCATGCGATTAACGTTTGGAACGAATTTAATATTCAAAATTTACAAGAATATGCAGAACTTTATCTTAAAACGGACGTAATACTTTTAGTTGATATATTTGAAAATTTTAGAAATGTATGTATTAACACCTATAAATTAGATCCTCTACATTATTATACGGCTCCCGGCCTATCTTTCGCTGCAATGTTAAAAGTATCAAAAATGTGATATATATATTTATGAACACACTTCAGTTAGGTACATCTACAGATGGAAATCGGAAGGCGATTGCTTGATCTATAATTAAATGCAGATATTTTAGGTATAAAAAATAACCAAATTAAATTCTGGAAAGCTACGGAATTCATAAACAAAAATCATCGTTGTTATTACTTACTTCAAGTTCAGATAAATTTTTACGTGAAATTTTAGAGTACGTGGTTAAAAAAATATGAAAAAAGAATGTATTAGATAATGATAGTGAAGCGAATGTGACAATTATAATCTAACAATGTATTTTAAAAAGAATATGATGTTTACTTTACCAATATTGATTGTATGTAAGTTGAGTTTTAAAAAGTATTACCAGAACTTATCGATAGTGGACAATAAACCGAAATCAGGCATCTCCCGCACATTTAAAACAATTTATTTTTTGTTTTGTTTTCTATTTTGAATAGCTTGTAGAATGTACGGGGGATCTCTAATTTCCATGTTTCTTTCAAACCGACTATCGATAATTTCTAGTAATACACAATTAAAATAAAATTTATTTAATTTGGGTAACATTTTTGTTTCCCAAAAATTTATATCTCTGCTAATACATTCAATTTTCATATTTTTCGTCGCCCATACCCCAAAATAGCACTTATTTTTATTGGCCACATTTAACTGACCTTGAATTTGGTAATACCAAATATGTTTTTCATTTATTTGTCATGTGTTCGCATTCCAGATTTTAATATTTTTATTTGATATACCTTCTTCGACAGTTTCATCTCTGGAAGAATAACTACATTTAATTTCTACTATACAATCATCTTCCGTTATGCCATCCGGAGATGCTGCTAAATGAGGATACTCTTCACAAATAAACATGCCACAATCAAAGATTTTTTTATTTATTATCTTTTCCATTTCTTTCCTTGCCGTTATTTCATTGTCTATGCCGAATTTAATAGCTGGTAAATGTTCCAGATTTTTATTTGGGTGACAAATTTGTTTCACGGTACTTTTACAACTGGTATGGGGCAATAACCTACAAACTTTTCCAAAATTAGATGCGGTCAATAATATTTTTCTTTCTTCTTTCCACTCTTCTGACTCTCTTTGTTTTCTAGTTAGTATTTCAAAAACTTTTATGTCTGTTTCAGATTTTTTTAAACCTTCTAAAAAGACCGTTTTGTTATTTTCAAAAATGTCTTCCTCCATGTCTGGTTTCATACACTTATCTCCATAATCGCGATCTCCTTTAGGTTGTTTATTATATTTTTTAGATTTTCTTTGTTTTAAAATATTATTTCGGTTACTATTTATTCTTTTCAAAATATTTTGATATTTTTTTTCGTATGAAACTAAGAATTCACCTGGCGGTTGTTTGGTTATTTTTTCAACCACAATACTCAAAGGTTGTTTTGTGTTATATGTGAGTACTGCAGCCAAACACCTAGTCCTGTAAGATTGAGATTTCGAAAAATTTATTCGTTTGCCACCGACATATTTAGTAATAATCGCATTAAATTGTTCAACCATATTACTATCTACATTTTGAATTAAACTATTAGAATGATTCGACAAATACTTTACGATGTTTGACATTGTAGAAAACAATACCGTATCTTTCATTTGACTAATAAAATTGGTGCAATCATTATCTTTAGAAGAGCAAAAATAGTCAGCACATTTGTCGTGCTGTCCAAAAACGTGATATGGGATATTTATAATATCCTTTGTTAAATTGTTTATTTTTATTTCTAAAAAAACATCTTCCGACTTTCTATACAAAATCGCCTTAGTAACATCTCTGCGCATTCGTAAAATGTTATTTTTGAATTCTTTGCGTAATTGTAAAGAAGCTACTCGAGTGTCTTTTAAAATATCACTAAGTTTATTGGCAAAATTCCTAAGCAAATGATTTTTACATTCGATTTTTTTGACACGAATATTATTATTACGATAAGGATTGGCTTCTAATATTTTTTTGTAACTACTACTGTCCCCATCCGCAATAAATTTATCATAAATTAGTCCCCTTTTCATTTGACTTTCTTTAAAACCTTGAACAAGAATATCAGCTTCCATAGCAGATGAACTGCCTGTCCAATTTGCATTACACTCGTGTTCCCTAGGTGTGATATTCTTATTCTGGGCTCTTTAACATACCTCACAATATTTATTTCGAACATCCATAAACAATAGTTTCCCAGTTTTGTGTCCTAATACAGAAGGTGCACCAGAAAGAGCATCGTACTTTTTCCGGTAGCTTCTCTTAGTCCAGGTACCGTCACAAACGACAGTAACTTGGTTAGAGTGTTCAGCTTCCCGTTCCGCTACGGCGGCTTCTACCATGGATTCCTCTGCAGCCTCCTCCCAATTTTTTGATGCAATTTTCTCACACTCTTTGTATAAAACCTGAGACATACACCTCATATTTAAAGCAGCTGTAAGTTGTTGCAAATGAGAGTATCCAGAGCCAATGCTTACCATTCCCACAACCGCCAATTTATTTGTTGTATCATCTTTATCGGTTTCTACCCCACTTGTAAATCCACACATATTACATTTAAACATTATAGTGCTGCAAAAACCACGAATATGTGTTTCGTCAACCACCTCCATATTACTAAGAGTACACCCAAAAATAGAATTATAAAAGTGGTCGCAAATTTTTTTAAAGTCCTCAATAAATTCCCCGATGGATACCAACCTTCTACCCTTCAACGAAAAATTTTCTATTTCGTCTGAAACAGAAAAAACACATATTTAGTAAAAAGGCTTTGTTATAAATCAGCCAATCAAAAACACGGATTTAGGTTTTCAATACTGCATGGAAACGTAGTAAATAATTGAAAATATCCTTACCTGTAACCTTTTCAATAATCAAATCATCGCCGAGTTCTGGTTCTGTCGCCCAAGATGGGCCGGCAACGGCTTCATCAACTGATGGAACTATAAAAATATTAATTTTAGTTATTTTTTTTTAATTATTAGAATTATATTTTTACCTATGGGGCTTTCCGGAGGCGCGTCCTCCAAAATTGGATTTATCGGTTCCTGAAACATTTAAATTATTTTAAATACATATCTTATGTATTTCCTGAAGATAAACAATTAATTTTTGAATTATCTACAGTTAAAATGAAAAATGTTGATGCTTGTAATTAAATTAAACATTAATTTATTTAGTGTCTTGATTTTGAAACTATTTTGTTATTTCTTTATTTACTAAAATAAAAAATTGAAATTGTAATATGTTCTATAGACTCGGAAAACACGTTTCATTTACACCCGGTATACAGGGTGTTTCACTTTTTTTCCAGCAAATTTTTTTTAGATAGTAAATCTCATTCTGAACAAAAATGTTCCTATGAACTATTATGTTTTTTCGACTCCTTACAGCAATTTTAAAATTTTAAAAATTTAATGATTTTTGTGGGACACCCTGTATAAATTTCATTTAATTTTAATTTTTTTCATTTAAATCAAGTATGCTTTGGATTTTATATATCTTTAAGCCAATAAGATGCTAAATTTTACCGAGGGAAATTTAACCTTTCGCCGTTCATTTATTTTAAATACAATCAATCATGTTCAAAAAAATCAATTTGGTAAAGGAAAAATTCAAACAAAAATTGATTTAAATAAAAAAAATATAAGAAGAAAAAATGTTATACAAGGTGTTCCACAAAAATCCTGAAAAATTATCAATTTTAAAATTTCTGTCGAAAAAACATAATAGTTCATAGGAAGTTTTTTGTGCAGAATGACATTTACTATCTAAAAATAATTGCTGGAAAAAAAATGAGACACCCTGTATAGTCAAATTTCAATTTTTTATTTTCGTAAATAAAGAAATAATTATGTTTTAATTTACACCCGGTATATTTAGAAACACTCTGTATATGAAAACTAATAATG
>OZ020183.1:29799602-29802102 GCA_963971135.1 Stenus bimaculatus | reverse complement strand
ATTCTAGATATTCGGACGATTTATGCAGTTCCATGGCAATATGTGGGTTGGTGGTCCTTAGGTTCGCCATCCTTCTCAGCATAATTAGTGGTATTTTCTGAAAAAAGGAGAACACCCCGAGACCTCCATCCTTCTCAGCATAATTAGTGGTATTTTCTGGAAAAAGGAGAACACCCCGAGACCTCCATCCTTCTCGGCCGCGTGGATGAAGGAGTTGGTACATGTGGCCGGCAGATGTATGCACTGTCTGATTCCTTTTCTGATAAGTGCGTCTGCGCGCTTCAGTAATTTTCTGGTGATTTTGGGATTTTGAAGTGCGTGAATCCATCTGGGTACGAGGTGTTTTTTAATTAATACGACTTTTTGGTGCGGTTTAAGGAGAGACCTTTTGATACGTAAAAGCTGTGCCCTCAAGGTATCAGTGGTGGGCGGGCTCACTCCCAGCATGTTGTATTTGAGGCCCAGGTATTTCACGTACTCCATTCCCTTCTGGGGCATTTCCTCATCATCTACTATGTATTGCGGGACGGAGATCGCATATGTTTTTTTCTTAGCTGGCACCCTTGCTACCGAGATGGCCGCGCATTTTCTGGTATTGAGTTTAAGCCCGTGCTCACGGAAGAAGTCGGTACATATATCTAACAGGCTTTCCATTTGGTATTTCGCCGGGGCTAGAAGCAGCAGGTCGTCCGCGTATGCGAAATTGCTAACCTTGACCGAGGCGGATAGAGGAGGCCCAGCTCATGTGGAAGCCGATTCAGTAGCTCGTTCAAGACAAAGTTGAAAATCATCGGTGACATTGGGTCGCCCTGTTTTACCCCGCTGGTGATGGTAATTTCCTCTGTTCTGGTGACCCCGTTTTTTATCCATGTTGTGACTCCATGATAGTTTGCCGTGATATAGTTTTAAGTCACCTGATCGATCCCCATCTCATCCAGTGCCTTTTGTATGACGGCGTGCGGAACCGAGTCGAAGGCTCTCTGTAGGTCAAGAGCCACGATCTCGTATGGTTGGCCCCTGCTCCTGTGACTCCTAATGATATTCTGTAGTGTGGTGTTGTTGTACAGAGTTCCATCGTCCCTTACAAATCCCTTTTGACCTGGGTTTATCGGTACGCCCGCGATCCGTTTAGCCATAATTTTGTTGATCAACCTGACCAGCTGGGACGATACGGTGATGGGGCGCCAGTTTTCCACGTTTTCCCTGTTGTTCGGTTGTTTCGGTATTAGAACCGTGCGGTTTCTCCGTAACTCGGGCGGCAGGTAACCATGCAGTAGGACGCCGTTGAAGAGTAGTCCCAGAATCCTCCTATCGATCCGTCTTAGGTCCCGAAGGGTTAAGTGGTCAGGGCCCTTGGCCTCGCTCGATGAGTGCTTCAGGGCTAGCACAATTTCATCGATGGTAATTGGTTGGCACATCTTGCACATTGTCGCTGGGATCACTGTCGCCTTTAAGGACGTGATAGTGTTCTTGATGCTAAAGATCTTGTCATATCGTGTTTGTACCTCCTCAATGGCCGGGACCGTATCGGGCTCGATGAAGTCTACATCGTCCAAGATCTTTGCGGCCAGCGTTTTTCTGTTCTTATCTTTGGGCCTCGGATTTCGCCCTCCCATATATTCTGCTGACATTTATGGCTGTGTCTCTGCGAGATGGCGGTTTGCGTCCCGACACCGCATATATCTCCTGCAGAAGCTCGTCTATCGCCACGCGCGCGGTATTTGCGTCCAAGCAGACATTCATGTTGCACAGGCGACTCGTGTTTTCCGAAAGACTTTCGCTCAGTTCACGCATGGCCGATCTGATGTCTTCTGCGTCCGTGCAACAAGGGATGAGGTTCCGCCTACTGTAGTCTGGCGCTCGCTATTGGGTGCCATTGGTTCACTAACATCGTGGGTACTGCCTCGATTTCGTCTGGGGGTGCGCGTGCTGGAATTATGGATACTTCCGGTGAAGACGTTATGCTGTACCGGGTCCCTCTGGTTGCCTGCGTCGTTTACGTGGCCTATGGGGTTTGTTGAAGAGGAAGGGCCTGGATGCGGGTAGGACTCTGAATTTCGCCGCGTCTGAGCCTCGCGTCTCGGCCTAAGGGTACGTGTGACGGGCTGCTCCTGATGCGTAATTACATCTGATATTTCATCTTCGCTTGTTGTGGATAGTGATTCCGGCACATCGTCCTCGTCGATGGTTTCAGGTAACTGACATAGATTCCTGACAAGACGCTTGTACTCCGGGTCAGCCCTCTTCTTTTTAATGGAGTCAATACTTCTCTTTACAATTCCTTTGAGATAAAGGTTGGTTTCCTTGCCTCCATATTTCGCCTCTTCCTTGGCCATTCTGGCTACCTTAATGCGGTTCCATGGCCTCCTCTTGTTCTCCGCCTCAAGTTCTGCATTGTAAGCGTCGGGATGGGTCCGCCTACGATGTTGTCTTAAGCCCAGGTATGTAGGAAAAGTTCTATTACAGTCACCACATCCATGCCCATCCACCCCAGGGGGTG
>OZ020183.1:29757102-29794602 GCA_963971135.1 Stenus bimaculatus | reverse complement strand
CGGTATGAGGACGTTACTACGGGGAACCACTGGGCGGTACTCTCAAGAATGGTGAAGGCTTGAAAAAATCAACCAACAACAGGTACCTGGAGGCAACAGATGTGTACGTGTTATTGGATTTACACAATTTTATTATTGACACCTTTATCTCCGAAGAGCCAAAGGTAATGTGCACTGAAAAACTCTCTTGCTCAAGAGTATATTCATTATTAGTCGGTCCCCTTTTAGTCGTCTTTTACGAAAGGCAGGGGATACAACGGATCTATTCTATCCGCCGAACCTGTACGGCAAATGTTTTTATCCCCCAATATCATTAATAACTACATCAATATTTTCTTCCTCAATAAAGATTTTAGAAGAAAACTCATTAATTACATCCCAAATTTTAATATTAGTCTCCCTAGTTACATTTAACGGCCATCCACCCCCATACTCAATTGATTTTTCCCTCATAATATTACGCGCCTCAACCCTCTGCTGTAAATTACAATTGTATAAAATATGCTCGGAATTTTCTACTCCCCTCTCGCAACTACAATTTGCATCTATCTCCCTTAAATTAAAACGATTATAATAATAATTGAAGCGTTCCATGGCCAGTTAAAAATTCCACCGTACTCCTACTCAACTCCCCATTTAGTAATTTAATCCCACCCACCAAAGAATTTAAAAATCTACCATATCTGGCATGATCCCAATAGTTTTGCCATTTGGCATCACCCTCCCTCAAACTCGAAATTTTGGCAATTTTCCGCGACTTTACTACCTCCCTTATTTCTAACAGTGAAGCTGCTTCCTCACAATTCTCCCTAAGTTTTCTACAACCCTCAATTTTGTTGTCCGATTTTACCCACTCTAAACTAATAATTTTGCCCCTTCTCCTAGAATTTAAAATGAAATTATAAATATCCCTTGCCACACTATTTCTATTAACCACCACCCCTATTGCTTCCAAAGCGGCCTTATTGGAACTAACTATTACCGAGGCACCATCTCTCAATGAAGCCTCAATAACTGCATCCCTAATTGCCAATAATTCCGCCTGAAACAATGTCCCATGATCCGAAATCCTAAAATTATTAAAATTTTCCCACAACCCTCTATCTTTACATAAAATCGAAATTCCCACTTTACTTTCAAAATTACACGCTCCCACCCAAAATTCCCTTACCTGTATTTCCCTACTTTCCCAATTAATATATCTAAATCTCCCTCTAAACGCCGGATGTGTGAGTCCGTCCGCACTGGCTTTAATTTCGAATTCCCCCGTTTTAAATTTCTCCCTTTCCCTAAAACGTTCCCATGCCACCAAATGAATGGGTTTCAGGTCACTAAGAATTTGGAGAGCAACGGTCGGAGCCGTTTTATAAGCTCTGGTTATTTTCAACAGATACGGTCTCTGCGCTGCACTTAAATGTTTTACCACCCTCAAATCATTATATCTATTTCCCCAAATTTCTGCCCCATACGTCAATAAAGGTACAACCGCCCCTTTATAAATTCTCCGCAGCATATGCGGACTTGTACCCCACGTTCTCCCAGCAATCACAAATAATTTTGATGCCATTGCGGACGAACGACCCCTCACCGCCCTTGCATGCTCCACCCAATTAAATTTTGTATCAATTTGTAATCCCAAATATTTTAAACTTTTACCCAATTCAACCCTCTTTTCCCCTTGAATAATTTGTGGCGGTCTTAAAATCGGCCTATAATTGATAAACATGGCCTCCGTCTTTTCAATATTATAATTCAACCCATTTTCCCCACTCCATTACACGCACGCATTCCAAACTTCCCTCCATATAATTTCGATATTTTTAACGGAATTGCCCGATATTACAATAATTTGGTCATCCGCATATGCCTGAACAAAAATTCCCTCAATCTCCCTCATTTTTATAAACCAACCTTCCATAGCCACAATCCACAAAATTGGACCTGAACAAGATCCCTGAGGACACCCTTTCAAAACTTCCCTTGAAATATTCCCACAACATGCCACCCTATCCCTTAAAAAACTCATTACTACCCTTCCCAAACCCCCCGGACAATTAAAATCCACAAGTTTTCCTCTAATACTGGAATGATTTATGGAATTAAATGCATAGGCTATATCCAAAGTAATAATTAGACTATGATTAAAATTTTGCTTCTCCACTAAAATTTTGTCCATTAGGCTTTCTATTGCTTCTACCGTCCCTCTCCCATACCTGAACCCAAATTGTTTATCCGAAAGTAAATTACCCACTTCTAAAATATGTTGCAATCGATTTGCACAAAATTTTGCCCACAACTGGTAGTAAACAAATAGGCCTAAAATTCCCCCCCCCCCCCCCCCCTGGTTTCGGTAACCAAACAACCAAAGATTTTTTCCAAACTTTAGGAAATACACCAAATTTAAAACATGAATCAAATATTACACTTAAAATTTCGCCCCCAATTTCAATAATATGAACCAATGCATTCGTCGGAATCCCATCTATCCCTCCCGCCTTTTTAGGATTAAACGATTTCCCCGTATTTATAATTTCACTATATGTGATTTTGGGATCATTCCATTCCCCAAAATAATTCCCCCCATCAAAAATTGTATTATCCCCAGGAAAATATTTAAACAATAATTCTTCATATGTCTCATCTGAATTGCGAGTGTATGACCCATCCCTTCTTTTAATATTTCCCAAATTACGCCTTGAACTAGAATTTGATTTAATTATTTTATATGCAAAACCCCATGGATCCCTATCCTCCGCCCCATTTTCAGTATAAAACATTCTAAATGATCTAATTTTAGCTTCTTTAATTCCATTTTTATATAGGAGTCTCTGCCGAATATATTTCCCCTTCCAAAAGTTTTTAACCGCACCATGTGAGCTTTGCCATTTCCTTCTTAAACGGCGAGTTTCTCTTCTTAATTGCCCCAAACCCTCATTCCACCAAATTTTATTATTATTATTAATTTTATAACCTCTAGAAATATTCAACCCTTCCCTACAGGCTTCCAAACAACAATTTTGAAATTTTTCTGCTGCCAATTCAACATCAATAACATTTTGAAAATTTAAAGAACCAAAATTAACCAAACTTTCCCTAAATTTGTTCCTAAATCCCTCCCAATTGTCATTCTTAGCATAAAATTTTGAAAAATGATTTGTTTCAAAATCCCCTCCCTCAATTACAATTATTAAAAATTGATGATCACTCATCGTTTCATCATCACAAATACTAAAATTTTGAATATGCAATCCCCTAACCAAAACCAAATCCGTCCAACCCTGTCCATTACTGCTTAAAAACGTCGGTGGATCATCCGGCCCATTTAAAATTTCCAACCCATAATTAATAACCAACTCTAAAACCATCTGTCCCCTATCATTCGTATCCTGCGCTCCCCACATTTCATGTTTACTATTAAAATCCCCACAAATTATAATTTTTCCCCTATATCCCCTCAAAAATTCCTCTAACTTTACCAATTTAGTTTCTAAATCCCCTCTATCCCGTGGTTCGAAATAAACAGAAATCAAAATCACCCCATTCAAAAACTTTATCGCTGTATAATTTTCATCACCAATTTCGTTTAGAACAAAAACCTCCCCCAACGATTTATGAACAACAATCAACGACTTTGAATTTGGCTTCCCAATAACAAAATAATTTCCCCAACCACTCCGACCTCTACACGGCTCCTGTATAGAAACAATTTTAATCTCTTCCTCATCAACTTTCCTCTGAAGATTACCCATAGCCTCCTTCCCCCTCCCCAAATTAATTGACAGTATTTTTAAATTATCCATAATTAGTTTTATTTCTGATTAGCTCAACCTGTCGCTTATATCCCTGACATTTGGAAAGTTCAAAAGCCCCATGATTTTTCCCATCCAACCCCTTCTTCTTACAAATTGGACAACAAAAATTTTCACTCTTACACATTTTTAGCAGATGCTTTCCCCCACATTTTGCACATGTCTCCTCCTCCTTACAGCTCTTAGAAGTGTGCCCAAATTCACTACATTTATAACACCTCAAAACTGAAGTGTGTTCAATCGCATGCAATTCCCTCAATTCCACATTTAATTTAAAACCATTGTCCCTAATTAATTTGAAAATCTCAGGTTTAACCCTCAAAAACCAGTCCTCCCTCATTCCATTATAACTCAATTTTTTCCCCAAAATGCGAATTTTTGCTGGTTCCCCCTCCCTCATGACATTGATATTCTCAAACATTTTATTTTTAGATAAAATTTCCTTAACTAACTCGCCATCAGTAAGACCCCATCTACTCCAACTAATTTTATAACCGGATCCAGTTTCTGAACCGACTTAACCTCTAAATTTTTTACACCATTTATTAACTTCTTATGCTTCTCCTCACTGTTCGTGACAACCAGCAACTTCCCATCCCTCCTATTTCTCACCATCTGGAAACCCCCATCAATATCCCCATTTTCTAAACATTTAGTTAATTCTTTACGACAAGCCTCTGGCCCCCCATCCTTGCAACTAACTACCGCCGCATAACTGCGAGTAACCGACGACTTAACCCCTCTATTATTTACCAAAGAATTTAATTTCGGAAAAGCCTTTTCGTCCACCACTTTCACGACCTGTTTCCTACACTACTCTCCGACATCTTTCACAACCCCAACCAAATCTTTTTTAATCGAATTTATCTCAGACTGCATGGTTTTCACGCACAATGCGTTAAACAATAACGAAACGTCCATTAACGCCTCATGAACTTCAATTTGGTCTTCTTTTACAAACCGAATCTTTGATCCTACTTGTTTAGTAGTAGCACTTTTTATGCGCGAAAATCTTTCGTTGAAAAGAACCATTAACTCTTCTACGGATTCACTCTTAATTATTTTAACGGCTTTTGTGGATAAAAGTCCCTCTTTAACTTGCGATTCATCCGATTTTCTGAATTTAGTTGCCGACGGAGGCGACGAACAATCTAAACCGCGCTTTTTGCCCGAAACCGGCGATTCTTCTACTTCCATGTTGGCAAAAATAAAATCATTGTCCTCACTATTATCAATACTGTCTTTTAAATTGTCCATTTTGCACCATAATCAACAAAAATATGCAAAAAACGAATTAAATTAAAATTAAAAATTTTTGACAGATCTGTCAAAAATTAAAATTACAAAAATAACAACAAAAACTGAATATCAGCAAAATCTAACTCAACAAACCAAAACAACAAAGAAAAACGCAACAAACTACACTAAGAAAACCCTAAAACAAACCACAGGAACGACAAAAAACAAAAATTAAAATTAAAATCTGACGTTTCCAAAAACGTCAAATTTTAAGAAAAATTAAAATTTACAAACAAACTAAAGACTAATCAAACAAAACTACAACTAATCAAGATATAAAAATGTCCAACACAACAATTACAACTACTAACAGTGTCCAAAAGTCTTAAAAAATACGCGACGCATTTTATGAAATGTCAAAAACACAATCTTAAAAATTATGACTCATAGAGAATGTCCCTCTGCAAACCCACACGGATCTCAGCCTCTGGACACCTCAGCAACACCTTCTGACTATTTTCCAACTATTTCTCGTTCTCGGATTAACAAAATCAACGGAGCACAAAAATAATTCGACCTGCTGTCACGATGACATACGGATAGTAGTAGGTAGGGACAGAGGGAATCTCGTTAATCCATTCATGCGCGTCACTAATTAGATGACGAGGCATTTGGTTATTTTAAAAGGAGACTTAACCTACGCAAGCGTAGGCAACTGGAACCCCCAATTCATTGTCACTCCCGGTGCCCGTACGTAACCATACATACGAGCACCGGTTGACACACACAAAGGACAACAATGTACAGATATTAATGCTACATTTCTTCGCGCTTCCAATAGGGAGACCGGGGTCCCGGGGCGCGCTCGCGGCTAACCACCTAATGGTGGCGTCCCGCGACCCCGACTCCCCCGCAATCCTCCTCTGCGGTGACGGACCGTGAGGCGCCCGCACGCCGTGTCCGCAACTCATCCTACTCCTACCCTCGTCATCTGAGGAGTCTTCATCATGGTCATCTTCATGAATCGCGAGAAGTTGGTGTGCGATCCACAAAGGACTCGGGTGGTTATCCCTTTCAGGCCGCGCTGGGTAACTCCCATATCCAGGAGTTGTTTGGCGCTGTCGTCAGACAAGACACCTCGCCAGGTAAGGGTGCAGGTTGCCGCCTGGATGTTTTCGGCGGCAATGCCCAATTTGGTCCCTGCACCTCTAAGTACGTCCTCATCGAGGCCGTACTTGTCACGTTTAGTATTGTGACAGTCGCGAAGGGACATTCTGCTCGTCACGACCTGGGCGTCGACGATCTTGCCTTCGTCGCCCCTTCTGGCTAGGATGTCTGGCTTGCGCATTCCCCGGCGCGTGGGTAAGTGCACCTCTCGCTGTATCTCCCATCCCTTTTTAGTCAATTCACTGGCGAGCATCTCGCACACCGCGTCATGGCGCATAATCCTGCCCCCGTGTGTCCTCCAGCAGCCCTGGATGATGTGGGCCGCCGTTTCATCGACACGACACCCCGCTCGGCAGGAGACGTCGTATGTCTGACGACGTTCTCCCCGCGAGGTGCGGATTCTGGACGGTAGGCAGTTTATCCATGTGTGCGAGTACTGCACGAAATCGCGGAATGTTCCTGAACAAGTCAGTCATCCAGGCCGTTGAGGCAGAGACTTTAGAAGCCTCGCGGAGTTCGAATCCATCCGCCGATTCGTGAAGTATTGTCGCCCAGTGTTTGCGACGGCCTTCCGCCGTTGGTGGTAACGGCAGATTTTCGCTGGCCAGCATCTTGTATGCCCACGGCAACTTTCGTTGGAGCCGCCTGGTTCTAAAGGCGGCTCGAGCGATCTCCAGAGGGGAGTGCTCCAGTTTGGCCAGTCTATTGACCGTCAGTGAAGGGATGAGAGTAGAGAGGGACGGCAGTCCAAGACCGCCATCCTTAATAGACGAGTGGAAGTAGCCGATACTCGTGTCGTTAGGAAGCCGAATCCAGGTTCTTACTGCTTTCCGAACCTGCACGTCCAGAGCCTGGAGTCTCCCCATCGTTACTCTACCGAACACCATAACGTGGTATAGCTTCGGTATGAGGTAGACTCTCAGGATGTGTAATCTCTGTTGCGGCTTTAGCGGCGCCGTGGTGATGTTCGCCAGGGTCGCCGCCAAATCCGCTTCGACGTTCACGCTTCCTTGGACGCCAAACTCAACCCCGAGGTACGTCCATTTTTCCAGTACCCGGGTTGCTGGTAGAGTTCCATCAGACAGTTTAAATTTCCTGTCTGTCACGACTTTGGCTTTTTTGTTTTTGCCGTCGATTTTGATGGAATATGTGGAACTCTTTTCCCTATTGAGTTTGAGTCCCATGCTGGCTGCCGTGCCGCTCACTGCGTTCAGGGCTTTCTGAAGTCCCCATTCGGAGCCGGCCACAATGACGAGGTCGTCGGCAAAGGCCAAACAATTGACCTTTACCCCTCAAGTCTGTAGCCAACCTCCTTGGGAACAACCGGGATGATATTATTCATCGCCAGATTGAACAGGACGAGGGAAAGGGGGTCTCCCTGGCGCACCCCTCTCCTCACTGCAACCTATGGAGAAGTCCTATTCTCGCTGTGGAGACGTGTACTCGTGTTGGTGTACAGCCCGGAGATATACTCGCAAAGCTCAGGCGGTAGTCCGGTGTTCGCAACTACACTCTTAAGGGCGCTATGGCTCAGAGAGTCGAACGCCTTAGAGAGGTCAAGGGTGGCAATGTGACACTCCCTAAGGTTCGCTCTCGCCGTGCCGATGACAGCGTCAAGTATTGCGATATTTTCGCTCGTGCCATCGGCATTTATAAACGCCCTCTGCCTTTCATCTAATAGTCCGCCTGCGAGCAATCTCCTAGCCAGGACTCGGTGCAGATGTCGCACCACTACCGACGAAATAGTAATCGGTCGGTAGTCTCCAGGGCCAGTCGGTTCATCCTTCTTGGGGATGAACACTGTTCTTCCCTTGAGCAGTTTCTCTGGGAAACTTCTAGCCAGCATGACGAGGTTTAGGAAGAGTGCTTGCATGTGCACTGGAACTCTGTTCCAGTCGGCTGGGTGGACGCCGTCGGGGCCCGGAGCGGATCTCTTCGCCACTCTGCAGAGCTCAAGTTCTCCGCATGAGACAGCGTCCCATGCGTAGCTCAGCGTGCCATCGGGCACGCCTGCAGTGTCTGGGGGGTAGTCCACTGACTCCCTCCCAAAGAATTCGAGCCATGAGTAGTTACCTCTGTGGCCGTTGCATTGCCACAGACCGTTGCCTGACCAGGATGTCTGCAGTTGGGCGCAGAAGGTCGCTGCTGATGTCTCTCTGTTGGGAACACAGTCATTGTAGAATTTACTTAGCTTCTCCTCTAGCTTAGCGGAGCAATCTGCTAGGGCGCGATGGTGTTCGTTGTCTATACTCGTAAGGTTGTTAAGCCCTTTTATCATTATACTTGGTATCCGTTCCTTAAAGCTGAATACACCCAGGCCTCCGTCACGCATACGGGCGTGGATGAAGGCGTTGCTTGTAGAAGATGGTAGGTGGAGGGTCTTCTTAGTTGCAGCCCGCACCAGTCTGTCTGCTCTTCCGAGGCAGTTCCGAGTAATACGCGAGTTTTGGAAAGTACCCACCCAGCGTGGGATCAGAAAGTGCTTTATATAGTGGAATTTCTGCTGTGGTTTTAGCGGTGCCTTTGTTATTCTGTTCAACTGTATCCTGAGGTTGGCCAACGTTGGTGGTAGCACGCCCATGTAATCATATTTCATCCCTAGATATTTAAATGTTTCGACGTCCAATTGGGTGATGGTCTGTCCCTTGATGTTAAATTGGGATTCGGTGTATAACTTCTTTTTCTTAGGGATGACCTCGGCCGATACTGCTGTACATTTGCTGATGTTAAATTTTAGCTGGTTTTTGTCGAAGAAGTCTACGCAGAATTTTAATAAAGCTTTCATTCCCGAAGTTGATGGTGATAGCAGTAATATATCGTCGGCGTATGCCAAGGCGCTGATGTAGACCCCGTTGGCGAGCTCCAGTCCGAGGTTTTAATCGATCTCGGAAAGAAGCTCGTCCATTATCATGTTGAAGATCGTTGGTGACAGCGGGTCGCCCTGTTTTACGCCCCTTCTTATATATATTGTTTCCGTGGTCTCTTTCCCGACGATAATTTGAGTTTTAATGTCTTCGTAGTTCGCTCTAACATACGCGGACGTTATGGGATCGACTCCAAAGCGTTGCAATGCTTTTGTTATCGCGTCGTGTGTTACTGAATCGAACGCTTTGCTTAGGTCTAGGGTGGCGATGTTGTAGGCCCGAATTTTTGCGCGATATTTTTTGATAACAGCGTGAAGGACGGTATTATTAAATAGTATGCCGTCCTCGTTTACAAACCCTTTCTGAGACCCGTGGAGAGGTACCCCTGACAACCTTTTTGCCCAGATTTTGTTGATGAGCCTTAGGAGTATTGAAGAAATTGTTATTGGTCTCCAGTTTTGCACGTGTTGTCTATTCTCCTCGGTTTTCGGGATGAGGATGGTTTTTATTTTCCTTAATGAAGCTGGGATGTAATGCCAGAGTGCCATGCTGTTGTATAGGGCGCCTAGGACTCTCAGTGGAATGCTTTTTAATTCCTTCACACCGAAGTTGTCGGGTCCTCTCGATTTACTGTCGCTGCTGTTTATCGACCATCGAATATCTTCATCGGTGATGGGTGTACCGAGAAACAAGGTGGTTGTTACGTTGAAAGTGTTGATGTTTGATGTTTCGTTTTCTGGTGGCGTGTTTTGTAAGGATGCTGTAACGAAGCGTTTTATGTTTGGTTTTTCTTGTAACTTTTTCTCCCAGCTGTAGGGAAGAGTTTTATGTTTGGGTCCTGTTCTGACTTTTTCTCCCAGAGGTAAGTCCGGTCGAATTTGCTCGGTTCCCGTCGGCCGTGACGTCAAGCGCGTTTTGGGAATTTTTGGGAATCGCGCAAGAGGAAGACACAAGTTACCCGGTCGTGTAATGGTACGGTTGTACCCGTGCACTTTGCCGTCAGCCATTAGCCGCGTGCTGCTAAATTGTAAGTACTGAGTTTTTATTTCAATTCCCGCTTGATCAAAGCTGTTTATATCGATGCTTGCCGTCCGATTATAGAATCATTTTGCCCGTAGCTTATTCGCGGCCCGCTCCCCGAAGTGTAAACGCGTCGTTTTGCTGTCTCTGGTTCAATTCCCGCCCGCTAATCGCCCCCGTTATTTCTTTCGTTGTCCCTCCATTCAGCGTAGAGTTCTGCCTAATACTCGTCCCCGTTCTTTTGTTTCACGCTGCCCTTTAATTCGGCGTTCAATCGCACCCGTATTGTTCCGTCCGCGCATTAGCATAATAATTTGCATTTTCAAGTCCACCCGCTTTTCATACCGGGTGTCCCAGAATCGTTCTCCGTACCTTCAACACCGGGTGTCCCCGGTGTCGCGCTTGCTTTTATTTCCCGCTAAGTTAAAGTGGTTTGCTTCCCCCTGGCCCCGCATTAATTACCTCTTTTTGAACACCCCGACCCTCCTCGCTTCGTCCCCTTCTGTTAATTTTTGGCATGATGTAAATTCTTATTACGTTTGCAATTGTGTATTCATTTTGAATTGTTGATGCTGCGAGAATAAATATTTAATTTGTATTTTTGCCTTTTCTTGAGCTCGCGCTCAAGACCCGTTCCCTTTAAATAATTTCAGTGTTGACCCCTGGACAATTCATCTCCACTGAGACCTGGTAAGTCACCTTATTCAAGGTAAGTGACTTTTGGGGTATTAACAACTTCAACCCCATAGTGCGGACGCACTTTAAAAGCCTGGCGCCCGAGTTACCCCCATCATTCCCCAAAAGAGCGTCGCAATGCTTTGTAGAATTCTTCTACCTCGGCTATAGGTGGATGGATGTCTCGCTCGATAAGACTTTCTACGTTCATTATTTTGTTTCCTAAACGTTTTCTGTTTTTTCTGAACATGGCTTGGCATATTTTGTACTGTCGTACTTTTTTATCCTTGATTTTGGTGAAGGATTCTTTCGCGCTGGGTTTTGCTGTTCTAGAATTTTTTTTGTTTTTACATCATATATATTGGCTAATAGCTTTTCGATGGCCGAGTATGCCGTTGTTCTTTCGTCGCTCGTAACTGCTTCGATTATTTCTGGTAGAAGTAGATCGCCTGGAAGGGGTAGGCTTTTGAGGTGTTCTTTAATGGCGTCTTCGCTGCATGTGGGCCTTTGTTGGATTGTTCGGTTGAGGTTGATTTTGGTGTAGGTGGCGTATCGCGTTCCTTCTCTGGTAATGCCTCATCTGGTGTTATTTGCTCGGTGGTGTTTGGAGAGGAAGGTTTTCTGCTGGTAGATGGGCCGTCGGTATTTTTTCTTAAGGTTCTATGACGAAGGTTGTATGTGTTAGGTTGTTCCGTGCAGGCCGTCTTTTGGATGTAATGTGTCTCGATATCTAAGATCGCTTCTATGTCCACCGATTCGGAGTCGGCGTCGGATTCAGATGTGGTGGAATCAGTCTCTGGGAGTATTGGTAATTCGTCTACCCCGGATCTTAATGAGTCGAGCATAGTTAGGTATGTTTGGTCTCTACGCTTTTTCTTTACTCCCTCTACGGGACGCGATAGTAGTTTGGCGAGGTGGTTATTTAGGGAGGCTCCTTCGTATTCTAGCTCCGCCTTGGCCATTAAGCGCATTTCCGTTCTGCACCATATTTTTCGTTTGGCCCTAGAACCTTCTCTTTCGAGCTCTATATTAAACTCCTTTTTGTGGGCATGACGTTTGTGTTGTTGGATGCCTTGGAACGTGTTAAAGCGTCTTGAGTAATTGTGTTTGAATGAAGGTTCTCAATGTCGATGACTGATTGATTAAGGCACGCTAAATCGCGTGTGTGTAAGGTGGTGGCCCAATATTACGTGATACGTTTTATTAACGATATGTTAGCAGCAATCAAAGTTGCCTACCAAAATTTCAATTTTTATTTTTCCAGTCAAACTTTATTACTTTGATTTTTTTTCTATAATAATTAACGGCAATCGAAATATTTCTGTTTTTAGCAAATTATAAGTGATCGGCAGACATATAGATATGTTTAATAAGACAATTAATTATTATTAAACAAATTGGCAAGTAACAGCACCATCTTTCCGCATGGGGCGGCCAAATATGAAACTTTGAGTTTTAGTTCAGCCTAGGCGAAATAGATGACGCACCAGTATATTTTCCGTTTTAGTCAAAAATTCACATTAATAAGTATTAAAAGTACGATGAAATGATTTCAATTTACATTATAAATTCAAATATATTTTTTAAGTATAATTAGCACGATGAATTCAAAAAAATAATGATTTTATTATCGTTTTGGTTTTCAATGGGAGAGACAGAGATAGAAGATGCAATACAGCGGCGTGCCTATAACAAAGATATGGGGCAAATCAAAATTTACGAACCCTTAATTAAAAACGAAATTTACATGTATTATGTATGCTTTTTGTTGGTCTAAATGTAATTGTTTTGTGAAAAGGGAAAACTATAATAATAATAGCTATCACTTATAATTTGCACTTTTACAGTAGTCGAAGTTTCAAGGGCTTTAAAAAACAGATATTTCATTGAAAATATGTTTATTTATTTTAAATAATAATATTATATTTGATAAGATCTTTCGTTTAGAGGGGAATGAATTTGCCTAATAAGGATAGGGAAAACGTGGGGAAAACCCTGCAAACCTATCAAAGACCAAAAGACGTGTGTATAGTGTATATGACCTAAAACAAAATAATTAGCTTTTAATTTAAAATGTATACCCAATTAAGATTATAGTTAGTATAATATTTTTCATATAGGTCCTATAAACAACATACTTTCTTTTTCGATTTTACAATCCCAGCATCAAATATCCTAAAATAAAAAATACTGGTAAATGTTCGTTTGGAAAATTTTAGTAAGAATTTAAATTACCTTAGTCAAAATAATAATAAGGAATATACATATTCACTCTATCGAACCCTTAGGAAACTGTCTTATTGATAACGATATAAATTATTTGGAGAATTTACTATTTTGTTGGTGTGATTAGATTATATTCACTCAATCGAGTCTTTAGGAAAGCATCGTCTTGATAATCATGTAAATTGTTTGGAGAACATATTATTTTATTATTATTGTTCAGGAAATTGCCTTGGTGATAACCATGTAAATTAGTCAAAACCAACCGTAGAGTTTGCATGTTTTAATTTTGAGGATCTTTGCATTTTAAACCTTTTTTAATATTCTGCAACACCATTTCCGGAACGACACATTGTGTATAAAATTTAATTAATTTAGGTAGCATTTTGCACTTCCAAAATTCTTCATCCCTTTCAATTGTCTCTACATGCAAGTCTCTATTGTCACCGACATACACTATGAAAAAGCAAATTTCCCTTTTTGTAATATTTAATTGACCCTGAATTTGATAATAATAATCATGTGTTTTTTTGAGGGATAGATCTCCATTTGAATTAATTTCTAAGCAAATATTTTTATTTGTTTTTATTGCAGTGCTTAAGTCTTGTCCACTTTTGTATATCCTATATAAAGACTTTACTTCAACCAAAGCGTTATCATTAATTAATCCTGTAAACAGAAAGTTTAAGATAACCATAAATTTAAAAAATTACATAATTTTACCGTCTGGGGAGGCCGCCAAAAATCCATTGGATTCATCCACAAACAATCCAGAAGGTTCGACATTAAAACCATACATTTTTTCAAAAATGTTGATAGCTACCGTTTCTTTTTCCTTTCCAAAACTTGTTGCTGCTGTTTCAAAAACTGATGGATATAATATTTGTTTCACGTGGTTATGGCAATGAGTTGAATCTCTTCTTTTAATTATTTTTCCGAAGTTGGAAGATGTTAATCGGTTTCTTCTTGCTGATTCATAAATTGGATTTCCAAATTGCCCAATTGTATTTTTTGCCAAGTCTTTAATTTCATCTAAAGTTAACTACAACATAAAGTGAATTATGATGTTATTTAAATTCATATGTATAATATAAATAAGTATCAATTATACTCTACGCAGCTTGTACTATAAAATCTAACCTGCATATTCTGAAGAATTCTTGCAGAAGAAGATTTTAATTCGTCATTTGTAACTTCTACATCTTGAGCATTTTTTCCATAGTGAAAGTTTTGAATGGTTGGAATTTTACTTTTTTGTCGTTTTGGTTTGATGATCTTATTATTTTTGTTTTCGTCAAATTTTAACTTTCTCCTTGCTTTGGATTTTTCTTCTCGTTCCATAAATCTCCTAAAGTTACATCCAGGACTTTCGCCAAAGTATTTTTTCCAAGGGCTGGTAGACCAGCTTGGACCTTTATTGTACCTTAGACCCGCTAACTCTGTTCTTTTGTTGTAGCTCCCTTTTTGGGAATGGTTAATTCTTTTTCCTGCTACAAATCTGGCGACAATTGACATGTACGTTTCCGCCCTGTTGCTGGTTTCATTGTCAATTAAACGATCAGCTTTTCTTATTAAATTTTCTAAGGCACCTAGAAAAAATATTAAGTAAATAATTGTTCATAATATAAATTTTGTTTTCGTACCAAAAATATGATTGTATAAGCCAGTTGTTTTTAACAGAAATATCAAATTGGCTTTCTTGTCACCTTCATCGTCGCCATTATCTTGACAATAGTACTCTTTGCATTTTGTATGGTCACCAAAAATATGCAATGGTCCATTCATTAGATCTTCTTTCAGACAAGTTATGTTTCGTTCTTCTGCATTATGATATATAGCGGTTTGAGCAATTTTTTGCAATAACAAAATCATCTCATTCGTTAACAATTTTCTTCCTTGTATTGTAATTTTAGTGTCATTTTTAATTTTAAAAAGTGATTTTCCATAGTTTTTTATCGAGTGATTTTTGCACTCGATTTTGTAAACTGATGAACCATAATCAACATTTTCTCGTATTTTAGAGTATACACTTGAATCGCCATCCCCAACAAACTTCAAATAGCGGACACCATGCATTTCCATACTTTTACGAAAGCCCTCAACTATTATATCTGCTTCCATGGCAGGCGATGATTTTGACCAGTTTCGGAAACAAGTATGATTATTTGCAGGTCTTTTTTCATTTGCAGCTCGAGCACAAGATGCACAGTACTTATTGCGAATGCCAACATATAATACTTTTCCTGTAGCTTTGCCTATGATAACACCCTTAAATGTTTATAATTTTAGATCAAATTAAATTCTCTATATATGATATTTCTTACCACTCCTGAGGCAGCATCATAACTATGACCGTAAGATCTTTTACTCCAGCCTCCATCTACATACACGGTGATCCAGGGTGTTCCATCAGTATCAAGCCTGTTCTCTTCAATAGCGAGTTTCTTTTCTTCGTTTCCTGCTTTTTCCATATTAGTCCAAAGTGTATCGTGCCAAAGATTGCCCAATTCATTTTCGATGTTAGCATATCTCCTATATGATATTGTTGGAATATCCATCACACTTAACCATTCATTTAAATGGCTAAATGTACTTCCCGTTGCTAGAGTACCCCATACCGACCCAACATTAATTTTTGATTTATCGATCTTAGGATTTTCGGTAGAATAATTATATAATGTATTGCACATATTACAGCTTAATGTAATTTTGCTTGTCAATCCAGTCCTGGCTTCAGATAAAGGAAAAAGACGGCCAGCCGTACATTTTTGGGAGTGTTTGGTTTGTAGTTGCAGTGACCAACTTAAAACATATTCTAGATCTACAATTCTATGACCAGGTATAACTTTCTGGTAGATGTTATTGTCCTTTTCTAGAAAAAGCCTTCATGGAGAGTTTAATATTATGTTATATTCAAAGATTACGACAACTAACTCTACTTCTTCTCTTTGCAGACCCTCATACTGAGAAGCATCCTCATCATCAATTCTGTTGTTGTTTATAATATTGGGTTGTTGTTCAGAAGAGGTTGAAGGATATACCACAGTAGTATTTTTAAAATGTTTTGCTACGTATGTTTTAGTTGGAATCAGAATTTTAATTGGTGATAATTCAGCATCATTTGCAAGTATCATTTTAGCTTTTGATAATTCCCTTTGAAGCTTTGTTATACGAGCTCTTTTTGTCCGTTTTTTGGGTTTACTAAGATACCTCTTTTTAGGTCTATCATCGACTTTGTGAATTTGATCCATGTTCCTTAAAAAGTTTCAAGTAATTTTACAAATATATGATATAAAAATTGACAAAACAAATAAAGAAACGTTATTTAGCTATGCTGGATTTATGCACTTACTTCTGTGTACTAATTGAATAAATTATACATTAGTTTTACCTTTTACCTGAATAAAAACCATGCACTTTAGGCAAAATTAAAATAATAAAATTTGTTATCTGACAGTAAGTACAGTATATTTCAAAATCAAACAAATGTTAAGGGTCATTTATGTTACTCACGCCGCGCACCGATTTAAAAATTAAATACCCAATTTAAATAAATAATAACAACAATATACGCAGTTTTGCATGATAATTGAAAACTATTGTACATATTATTTATGTTTATGAAATTTTTTTGATGCTGCGTTTAAAATGGACTACTTTGCGGAGTAATATTTTAAGTTTTGCCAGACAAGATAACTAATTTATTTTTTAATATTTTTCAATTTAATAAAATAAAATAGGTTTCTAAAATTATTTTGCAAAAAGTGATTGTGTTAAAAGTTTGATTTTTTTCTTTTATTTTCTAATTTTCCTTTCTTTTTGTCTGTAAATTATTTGTTTTTTGAAATTTTTACAAAAAAATTTGATCACTTTTTTTGGAATTTAATTAGCTTGGCTCTGCCCTTTATTGCATCCATTTCAGATGAATACTTTTTCTTCAATCCTGTCTCGCTACTTTTACTAGCATCATAAATGACTCTTAATATCAAGTAAAAAATCTTATTGTACTTACCAAAAACAATCCAAATTCGCAGTTCAAAGGTAAGAATATAAAAAAATGTCTATAGCACAAAAGTAAAAGCACAGTAAAAATGAACACTAATAAAAGGCAGAAAATATTAAAAATCTGAGTATAAAATCGTCCAGCGCGGCCTATCAGTGTACGAAATGTGCTGCCGCTTACTCCTTCTTGTCGGTTGTTGGTTTGGCTTTAGGAAAATACAAAGGAGTTTCCATCTCCTCAATTTTTCTGAGTTCATTGTTGATAAGAGCCAGAATTCAAAGTATTATAATTCCAATTGTATTGGTACTTTTTTTGTCTCAACTAATCAAATAAGTTATTCAGAATAAACAAAATATTTACACCAAAAAAATCAGAAATTTAATTGTGATTATGATTACGATGGTAATAATTAGGGTCCAATTATTCATAGATCGATTCCTCCGAACATAAAAGCAAAAGTGAACCTTATTATATTATTTTATTAAAAATGTTGTTTGATTGACTTTTACCGCAATTTGTTTGAAATTCGGTATTATAAAAGCTATTTTGACAACACTATCGTTATCTACATGAAAAATGCTATCCACAGACTTAGATAAATATTTTTAATTTTAATGATTATTGTGTTTCAAAAAGCTTTATAATAATCGTTTACTGGCAAATTTACATCTCGCTAATATATTAATTAAAATAATCTTTATTAAAATAAATAGGATTAAGTTTTAATTATCAGTTATATTTAATTTAAAATATGGTGAAATACGGAGATTTGAAAAATGTATTTTCTTTATAAAATTTTAACGTTGAACAATGGTTACATGAATGCATTCATGCGTTCTTATATTGCACGTGTTCCAGTTATTTGGCAGGGGTTTCGTAAATATGAACGCCACTGCGAGGACAGGGACTGGGAAGAATTAAATGTAAAACGTAACATCACGCGCCATCTGATGGGGAGTAGATTTAAGAACTCAATTGAGAGATTTTTAAATGTCAAGGGTCATGAGAGAACACCGTTAAATTAAATCCACTTTAGTTAATTCCGCCGTAGCGTAGGACCCTTGTTTATATATACTTATAGTTAGATAATCTTATGGATTATAAAGGAAACATAAAATGTTTTAAAATAATGACGATAAATGTCGGTGCATTTATAAAATCGAATATAATCATCTTGAAAAATTTAGGCAACAAACCATGATTTTCTCTGTGTAACTCTTTCCTTATCTACCGACGGTTTTATCTTCTCACCGCGGGAGTGCGCTTGAGGCGCAAGACGCTCTAAGCTAAGCCATCGCCGCATATTTCTCGTAACGCGGATTTTTTTGGTCGGGTCCAGGGCGAAAAGAGCGCGCGCGACCCATAAAAGCCGGGCACATTATATTGGAACCAGATTAATCTCTGCATAAATTGTACCATTTAAGGATTCTAGGGCAAAATAAAATCTTTTTGATTATGAACGTTATTTAAATATTTTGATTGCACTGAAATATTATTTAAAGCGCCCCACACACGTAACATTTTGTTTGTATAATTTGTTTGCGCATACACGTTTTTGAACGAATTTGTTACCGACACACATCTTTTAATATGTTTGTCATTCATGTTTTAATAAATTTGTATGTAAATTTCATACAAATTTATGACAAATTAATGATAAAAGGTGTGTGTCGGTAACAAATTCGTTCACAAACATGTATGCACAAACAAATTATACAAACAAAATGTTACGTGAGTGGTGCGCTAATATGTATATATTATTAATCCAAGGAATTAATAAAAAAATTAAGTTTTTTCTTTTAAGGCTATTTTTACAACTTTATGAAAAGGTGGTTTGCTGAATACGTGCAGCTTCCTTGGATTTATTTAGCAAATCACTTCAAAGAACTGCATAAAAAATTTTACTTTTTCCAATTGATTTTTGATTAAAATATTTGATTTCTAAAATTTAAATTTTAGGGATGGCACTACCGTGTATTTTCTTACCGAAAAGATGATATTTAAAAATCGTAACTCAAATTAACGCGGCTTCTTCTTTCGTTCAGAAAAAAACTTGACACTTTAAGAAAAAATCATAAAAGATAAAAATGTGAGTTTTTAAACATTTGTCTTACCTTAAAAATTTTGATAGAAAAATATGAATTTTTTATTCTTAGTTACGAAAGTTACATTTCATAAATCGTTTATTTGAATAGTAATTTATAAAAAAAATGGGGGAAGGGTTATTCAATACAAAAACAAAGCTGTGTAAATCAAATTTACATTTATTAAATAAATTACTATAAGCATGTCCCAAGAAATGAATAGAAAAGAAATAAACATACCAAAATAATTAAGAAATACAGAATTACCTAATCATGTTGCAAAATTCTTATTTTGTTATTTGGTTTCAATGATTTATTATTATGTCTTTTTTTTAAATTTGTAATATTTTTTGACCATTTACATTCGTTGTGTATTCTAGTTGATACTAAAAGATCTAATACATATGTAAGATGTTCTTTACACGGATTTTCATTTAAATCAATATTATGAGAGTTATATTTATTATTTAATTCTTTATAGATTTTTTGAACTATCAGAGATTTTAAAGAACATTTATGCTTCTTTGAATCAAAATGCTTTTTAAATACATCTAATGCAATTCTACAAAAAATAAAAAAATTATCCGAGGGAACCACAAGACTAGTAACTTCTCCTTCTTTTGTTGTTTCAAAAGTTCTATTTAAAATTAAAAGTTCTACTTTACTTTCCAGTCTACTTCTTACTTTTATTATATTCTGTTTACATCCTTCACATTGGAATTTGTTAAAACATTTTTGTGCAAGATAGCCTGTAAAATAAACTGCTGAGCAATCTTTTAAAAAGGGACCTTCAGTTAATTCTTGGGAAATTGATATTTCTTCAGATGAATCAGAGGACTCTAACACACTGGAACAATTTGAAACATTTTCTTGTGGTTGTAAAACATTATCAGAATCTTTTTTGTTAAAAATTGTTAAATCAATTCCGAATAAGTTGGTATCGGAATCATCTTCACAATTTGAATTTTGATTCGATTTTAACATTTGAGAAATTATATTCAATCTGAATGCTGTTCTAAAAAGTCGAACTGTAGGATTTTTATTATAACCACCTTTTTGTCTTATAATTGAAAAAAGATTTTCAAGAACATCTTGGTTTAACCGAGATGTTAATAAATATGGTTTTTCGTCGACTTTTTGATCTTCAAAGAGAGATATTATTCCGGAAATTGTTAACACCATGCCATCAAAACAAGGGGGTCTGGTAACCTTACCGTAGAAATCCTTTTTTTTTCTAACGATTGAAATATACTTTTGCCGTTTTCTAATAATTCTTTTATTTTAGTATTTCCTTCAAATAAACCACATTTATTTGGATTACTATCGTAAAGTGTTTTGCTGTTTAATGCATCGAATAAATCATTTAAATTTTTTATAAATTCTGCGGTATTCGTAGCAGTTTCATTTTTTAGCTCACCTGTCATTATACATGTGTGTAGGGGTGCGTTCGGTTTTAGTTTAATCGGATAGAATAGTAAGCTGACAGGGCTGCGATTCTCCAGTTCATGCGACGGAGTTTCGCATACTTTTCCTGTCAAGTTTCGACTGGTTTCTAAAAATGGTATTCTCGAATCGCGCAAGCTCCCGTCGCATGCGGTCACAATCGAATTTATCGAATGATATGAAAGAGTGGGTCCTACTCAAGCGAACGACTACTTTTCATTCGAAAGCGCATGCGTGAAATAGTTTGTTGATTTGTTTTGACATAAGCTATAACCCTCAAATCAGCCTTTAGTCGTTTATTGTCAATAAACGAATAAATTATTGATATATTCATATATTATATATTAATCGCTTTAGTTATTTCATTTTATTAAAGTTAAATTGTGTATCAAAGATGAATCTGGAAGATCATATTCGCTTGGAAGCATTGTTTGACTTGGAAGAAATCGAAAATGATGCTCAAGTTCCCACACGAAAATTTCATTTACGAGATAACCCTTTTGAAACATTGTCCGAAAAGCAATTTGTTAGACAATTTCGTTTAACCAAAGAAATGGCCCAAGAGCTTATTGAACTTGTGGAACCAGTTACAAATCCTCCAACACGTAGATCAGCATTAAATCCAACTGTTAAGGTATGTATGAAATAAATTCATACCTTTAATTCTTTCCGGTTCTAGGACCGAAATACTTTTGACTTTTGATAGATTCTATATGATATTTATATTATGAATACCCATATTTCTTATAATTTAAGGTATTAACAGCATTAAATTTTTACGCATATGGGTGCTATCAATTAAATATTGGACAAAATGTAAATACAGCTATTTCCCAAGCATCTGTAAGCCGATGTATCAAGGAGGTTACAGATGCTTTGAATTTACCTCATATATTTAATCAATTTGTGCGATTTCCAGAAAATATGGAGGAACTTAGGGCAATACAAAATGTGTAAGTACAATTTTATAAACGAATATTTTTAAGTGTTCAATTTTATCTTAACAAGGTTAGAGGTAAAACTTTTGGCAACCTAAGGATAAAGGCTAATCTCTTTTGATTGATAAAAAATAATGTGGTTACAGATACCTAAATGCTTACAATCCATTTTTAGATTTTATCAAGAATATGGATTTCCAGGTGTGATCGGTTGCATTGACTGTACACATGTGGCTATTTACCCTCCAAAAATCAATGATGTGTTGTATCCAGAAAATATTTATTTAAATAGAAAAGGTTACCATTCTATAAATGTGCAGTTGGTAAAATGGAATATTTTGAAAAATTGTAATATCTATATTAATATGTATTAATTATTAGATTTGTGATGCGGACATGAAAATTTTAAATGTTAATGCTCGCTACCCTGGCAGCACAAATGATTCATTTATTTGGAATAATTGTACTGTGTTACCACTTTTAAGGCTTTTGCATCAAAGAAATACATCATTTCTACTACTTGGTAAGTTCTAATACTATTTGAAATATTTAACATTTAAATTGTTAATTAATTTTGAATAATTTTAGGAGATTCTGGATATCCACTTCGTCCATGGCTAATAACCCCAGTGCCAAATGCACAACCCAACACTCCACAATTTGATTTTAATACCTCACAAATGAGAGTCAGAAGTACCATAGAAAGGTGCAATGGGACTCTAAAATTAAGATTCAGGTGCTTGTTAAAGCACCGAGTGCTACACTATGCTCCAGAAAGGGCTTCAGCCATAATAAAAGCTTGTGTGCTTCTTCATAATTTCTGTATTAGTAGAAACGTTCCCTTGCCAGAAGATGAAATTAATGAAAATTTTGATTTGGGATTAATAAATATAAATGAAGACGAACAACCTGATAATATAAATCCGGATTTGGTTGCAGGAAGAAGAGTGCGTGATCAAATTATAAGGAATTATTTTACTGAGTAGTTATTTTATTAAATAAATATATTTTTTTAAACAATACATTCACTTGTTTTAATTTTAAAAAATAAGGATAAAAATAAATAAAACAAAATCTAAAGTAAAAAAATACTTCTAATAAACATAATAATATTTATTAAACAAAAAAATTTATAAAATGAAACAAAATAAAATTCAAAATTTCATATTATCTATATTAAACGAAATAAATAATTCTTTATATAAAAATATTATAACTGGCAGCAATATTAAAATTTGTTGATAAGAGATTCTAGAGCATTTGCAATGCGGGTTTTTTGTAAAATGTCCTCTTTTTGATGAGCCACTTTTTCTTTTAGGATCTCAATTTTTTCTTTGTAATAATTTTCTTTAAGTTTAAGTTTCCTTTCACTCTGGTCTGCTAGTTTATCCGTAGCTTTTACGCTGTTTTCCAATCGCCGCATTTTAAATGGACTGTTTTTAGTCTTCTGTTTATCACATTTTCTTTTTGGTATTAATTCTAGAAGTTATAATAATAAGCAATGATTTGAATAAATTTAATTTGAGTTTTGATTTAGGTATGTACTTAGGTATTAATATTTTTTTTCTTACCTTCACTTGTTGAAATTGGTGTATGTGGTGCTATTGATGTCTGTGGAATTATTGGTATATGTGCTACTTTTGGTATATGTCGTACTTTTGGTGTATGTGGTATTGTTGGTGTATGTGGTATTGTTGGTGTATATGGTATTGTTGGTGTATATGGTATTGTTGGTGTCTGTGGTACTATTGGTGTATGTGGTATTGTTGGTGTATGTGGTATTGTTGGTGTATATGGTATTGTTGGTGTATGTGGTACTGTTTGTGTATGTGCTACTGTTGCTGCATCAGTTATTGTTGCTGCTGGTGCAATGGTTAGTGCTGGTACATATTGAAACCCATCATCAAAATGAAAAGTAACCGTTGATTCACTAGTTTGTGGGTGCCCTTCAATTGGAACTGTTCCAATTATAGCTGTTACCCTTTCTTCTAATTGATCCAATTCATCTTCAAATGGCATACCTCCCCCCGTGCCATTCATATGGGATTTTATTGCAGCTTTCTTCGATTTAACTTTACTTTTCACATCTTGCCAGGTCTAAAAATGAAACAAATAATCAAGTAGGCAGATATCGGTTAACTATATCTTATTTATATATATTTCTAGTACAAACTTAAAGATTAAAAAACTAAAATTACCTTTCTCCATTGCGTCCAATCTTTTCTACTAGGTCCAACGGCATTCGCCTTATCAGCAAAAGTTTGCCAAAGGTTCTGCGCTATTTTGTGTGTAAATGTCGTAGTAAATTTACCAGACTTAATAGCAGGGTTATTTTCGATGAATTCGATCAGCATCTCTTTTTGTTCTTCGGATCTGTAGCCTGCCCTTTTAGCCATCCTATTGCCTTTAAAACGGACTAAAGAATAGCCATTTAAAAAATAAAAGATTATTGAGGATAAATTTAAAACAATTATTATACTTACAGCACACGGATAATAAATTAATGTCAAAACACAAATTAAAAATATCGTTTTAATTTAGAGGTTAGAACACAGAATAACAAAACTGGAAGTTTTTTTAGAAAGAGAAGGAGAAAAACTTATTTGTTCTCTCAACTTTCATTTAGCTAAGATTGGGAACCCTGCTTTTTAGCTTTGTTGCCAAGTACTCGTTTGACTGAAATCATCGCATGCTAAAAAACTCAGCGAATGCTGTTCGAGAATACCTTTCCCATTTCGCATGCGATAAATTTCATGCGAAAGCAAAAGTATACTTTCGTCAGCGCATGAACTGGAGAATCGCAGGCCAGGTTAGTCTCCCGTAGAAGTATTTCCGAACGTTTTAGATAAAATTTTCGTATAATTTACATAGTTGCCACATTTCAATATTTACATAATTTGCAATACTTGTTTTTCGATTATTTTAGTCATTTTTTGTTGAAATTCTACAGTGAGCGGCAAAATTATGGAATAAATTCAATAAAACTGAAACCATAGGTTTTTCAAAAAAAAGTTTTGAATAAAAGTTGTTTGGTTTAAAGGTAGAATCACTAAACTTATTTTTATTTTTTATTTAAAATTTGTTTTCAAGGTCATTTTTATCCCATTGAAATCAAGTGTACTTTACCTTAAAATGTAATTATGTGATGACGTCATCATTTTGAAATAGCAACAACATTTTTTCTGCTTCTTAAAGGATGTTAAAAAAGCATTTTAATACTAATAAAAACTGAACTAAATACAGTTAATAAAAAAATAATGTAATTCATATCAAACCCATAATTCTATTAAATCAGATGTTCAAATTGCAATCCACCGGCCTCTTGACAATAGGCAAACCGATGACCACATTGTGCTTGAACATTGCGAATGACTTCGGGACTTATTCTACGAATTTCGTACCTAAGTCGATCTTTTAAATCCTCTAGATTTGTGGCTTGTTTAGATAGACTTTGGATTTTAAATATACCCACAAGAAAAAATCAAGGGGTGTTAGGTCAGGGGACCTCGGGGGCCATTCCATCGGTCCTCGTCTGCCAATCCACCTCCCAGGAAAGTAGGTGTCTAAAAACTCCCGTACTGAACGTGCAAAGTGTGGAGGTGCACCATCTTGTTGAAACCAGATGTTAGGATTTGGTAAGTCAGGATCATTTTCATTCGGAAATATGTTTGCTAGGGCAGGTACAAGATCATTTCTTTTCTGCCCCGTGAGTGATTCTTCAAAGAAAAAAGGGCCAATTATTCGATTGTCAACTATGCCTGCCCAAACGTTAAGTTTTTGAGGGTATTGAGTATGATCCTCACTCATCCAATGAGGATTCTCTCTGCTCCAATACCGGCAATTTTGTTTATTCACTACGCCATTTAAGGAAAAAGTGGCTTCGTCCGAAAAAACGATTTGGCGAAGGAATTGTGGATTGCGGTTACATAAATCCTGCATATTTTCACAAAATTGCATCCGGCGATCGGGATCATCTTCATTGAGCTCCTGGACTAGTTGTATTTTATAAGGATGGTACTTTTCTCGTTTTAAAAAACGTAATACAGATCGCTGACTGATTTCATTATCTGCTGCAACTTGTCGAGAACTACTATGAGGATTCTCCTCAATACTTAACAAAATATCAATTTTAACATTTTCCCTAAGTTTAGCAGGACGCCCGGAATTTGGAATATGTTTAACATGTCCAGTTTCTCTAAATTTTTTCTCGATTTTACTAACCGTGGATTGGCTGATAGGTCTATCTGGATACTTTGCATTAAACATAGTGCATACCTCTTGCTGAGTTCTGGTCTTATCTCCACATCCAACGAGAATCAAAATTTCAATCCGTTGAGTTTCATTTAAGCGAGCCATTATTTTATTTGCTTACGTTATTGCAAGGCGATTAATAAAAATGATATTATTAAATTTAAGCAAACGCTGGTCGAGCAAAAAATCATGCCTTTTGTAAAATCAATCAATTTAATACGATTGAAATTCATTATACAACATTCAAAAAATTTTAAAAGTGTATTATTTGTTTATTGTTTGTAATGCTAATGTAGATTCTTTCACATTTTAAGTTCCACTTGGCTTTAATCGGACAAAATAGTTATGTTTTAAGACATTTACGATCTAAAATGCTAAATTCAAATAAACGTTGTTGCTATTTCAAAATGATGACGTCATCACATCACATCATAATTACATTTTTAGGTAAAGTACACTTGATTTCAATGGGATAAAAGTTTACGATCCAAAATGTTAAACTCGGTATAACTTCAAAACTAAGAATGGTATAAAAAATGATTTAGATAAAAGTTGTTTATTTTTTGAAGAGCTGTAAATTTCTTTTAGAAAAAATATAGGTTTGCACTTAAAAAAACAATGTTGACCTTGAAATGACCTTGAAAACAAATTTTAAATAAAAAATAAAAATATGTTTAGTGATTATACCTTTAAACCAAACAACTTTTATTCGAAACTTTTTTTTGAAAAACCTATGGTTTCAGTTTTATTGAATTTATTCCATAATTTTGCCGCTCACTGTATGCATTTTATTATGTTTTTCAAACAGAATAGATTTATAAAAGTATCTTTTAAATTGTAGAACCAAATTTTGTTAGTAATCCTAATATTTATGTAAATCCGGCAACATTCATTTCATCAGCTGCTTTATGTTTAACCTATGTTTCGATATTTTATTTTGTGTTGTTTACAGTATAGTTTAAAGTTTATTAGTTTTTATTTTGTGGTTTACAATGGAAATACAAATAATATTTTTAATGTTATTAAAACAAAAATCCAATTTTGATAAAATATTATCACTTAATGAAGATACTTTTTTTTTGATGAAGTCGGTTGCTGGCTACATTCATTCCCTTTCATTTCCAATAAAGGGGAAACTCCTTTACAGGGAAATATATCAGGATTCGATATTTTTATATCTTCAATGAATTTTGTCTTGAAATTACTATCTAAAATATATTAGGTATTTTAACTTTATTAAGAAATACAAAAATTAAATTATTACTTACCATTCATAAAATTTGTAATTTCTTCTAAGGTCATTGTAACTTTGCACATCACGCCGTCTATTTCGATTTGCGTTTCCATTTTTTTTTTAATTTCAATAATACCAAAAAGAATCACAAGAATATTATAACTATAATTCATTAACGTTTTCTGTTGACTGTCAACTGCAACTGTCATTAAACACGTGTGCTTTAATGCGCATGTCGGAGAGTTTTTATCCACCAAATTTTGTTAGATAGCTCGGAGACTCTCCCGGAGAACGAACATAATTTCCGAACGGGATAAGATACTCTCCTAAACTGATTTCCGAACGCTCGATGAGAATCGGATAGTCTCCGGAGACTATAACCGAACGCACCCTAGAGCTGCAGAAACAGAATGACTAAAAATTTGGGTAGCTAATTTCACAGATAGTTTTTGGAATGGGTTGGGACTTAAATGTGCAGGAGTGATTTTTAGCATCGCGCGTGTATCACTTTTCTGATCAATTTCATAGGCTTTTTGCACATCGGAAAAACTTATAGTTTTATTTTGGTAAGCATAGTTACCATTTAATAAATTATTACGTATATTTTTAAATAGATGAGGAACATCAAAAATAGCATAAATTTTATTGTTTAAAACAAAGTAAGGCTTTTCTGTTGTAACTTTCAGGTTTTTATATAGGGCTCTGTTGCTGCTACCTTGATCACAAACCAAAATTTTAACACGAAATCCTACTTCCTATAATTTATTTAAAAGATTTAAAAGTATTTCTTTTAAGTCTCCATGTTTTACGCCATTTTTAGAAACGTAATAAGTTAATGGTAATTTCCAGTTGGAATACAGACCTCTTGCCAAAAAAACCAAAGCTTCGGTTGCTTCATTTGGACGTCTACCTAACAATCCTAAATCCTCAAAACCTTCTATGAAGTCAAAATGCTTTGAATATTCTAGAGCCTTCTTCAATGACATTTCGTCAAAACAAATTACGCAGTCTTTTTCCTTGTCCTCCATATTTTCTACTTTTAATTTAAGTTGGTTGAAATATTTTTCACAGATTCCTGTTTTAAACTTTGATGCTCCTATCCATTTTTTAATCGTGGGAATTGCAGGTAATATTATTTTGTGACGTAATAAATATTTGTATGTTGATGGAGATTTATAATAAAGAGAGAGCGCAAACTTCTGTTCACCTTTCAACCATGGACTTTTTCTTTTATGCGCAGCTTGCATCCTCACCAATGTTATCGATTCCTGTGAGCCATAAGGAATTGTCGATAAAATATATGAAGTGGTTGTAATTGGTCTGATTTTTTTCAATCTATTTTTTAATTTTGCAATTTCAATTCTTTTTCGTTTTAATTCCAATTTTAATTTTTTAACTTTATCGGATTCTGTGCTTTCTGTAGCGTTCTTTTTTTCAACCGTTTTAGCTGGCAAATCAAGAGAGTCAATCAGAAAACTTTTAAAATTTGGAGAAAGGTTGTTAGGCGATTCAGGGCTCTTACACTCTTCATCTTCATTTTTTCTTATCGTATTTACAGTAGTCGAAGTTACATTCCTTTTTCTTTCGTAAGTTCTTGTAGGTGTCAATACTTTAAAACAATATGAAGTGGGTATTGCTGTTGATTTTAAATGCTTTTTATTCTTGTTTTTGAAATCCTCGTCATTAAAATGATCTTCACAAATGAATTTTGTCCTCAATTGTTGTGGAGACAATGGAATAAGATCACAGTTTCCTAGAATGTCAAGTTATTACTAAACTATGAATTCTAATCAACTTGTGTGAAACTAGCAATAAATTCCAGAAATATTTTTTTCCGTAAATATAAGGTTTTTTTGATTTTTTTTTCTTGAATTATAACCCTCTAAGCATAATATGAGGGAAAATTGCAAAAAGTAACATTTTTCTTTCCATCTGGGGGTAAAAACTACCCCAAAAACAACAATGTAATCAAAAGATGGGTAAGGTCGCTGTTTTTTTAAATTTTCTTCTTGTATTCTATAGCAGGCATCATTTTACAACAAATAACAAAAATTTGGAGGGCACATATGTCTTATTATTCCAATTAAAGACGGTGCCTTTAGAGCGCGCAACGACAGTAACATAATCAAATAAAAAGCAAAAAAAGTCCTTATTTGTAAATGTTATTGCTTATATTATTAGTTTAAGTTATTTTAACAAAAGTATTTAAAAAATGGAGCGCGCATAATTTTTTGTAATTTTTTTATTTTGAATTCAAGATAGCGCGTTCTATAATTCAAAATAAAAAAATTACAAAAAACATGTGCTCTCCAATTTTTTGATATGTTGTTCAAAATTGTTTAAATAAATGATAGAAACAAAAAAAATTGCAAATGGGAGGGGTCTTTAGCATTTTTTCGTGGACAACTTTAGAATAGTGGAGCGCGCTCTCTTTAATTGCAATTTATTAAATTACAAAAAATTATGCACCCTCCATTTTTTAAACCTTTTAGTTGGAATAACTTAAACTAATTATATAAGCAATACAATTTACAAATAAGGACTTTTTTACTTTTTATTTGATTATGTTACTGTCGTTGCGCGCGCTGAAGGCGCGTCTTTAATTGAAATTTAAAAAATAATTAGACATATGTGCCCTCCAAATTTTCGCTATTTGTTGTAAAATGGTGTCAGCTATAGAATACAAGTAGAAAATTTAAAAAAAAACAGCGACCTTACCTTCTTTTGATAACATTGTTGTTTTGGGGGTAGTTTTTACCCCCAGCTGGGGGAAAGCGTTACTTTTTGCAATTTTTCCTCATATTATGCTTAGAGGGTTATAATTCAAGAAAAAAAAATCAAAAAAGTTTATATTTACGGAAAAAAATTTATTGCTGGAATTTATTGCTAGTTTCACACAAGCTTCTAATCATTACAATAAGCTTCGTCTCGAATTTTCTTTTTTAACTTAATTCTTTGAATTTTTGTGATCAATTATTATGCCTTCTATTTCATAACAATCTAAATTACTTGGCTTAAACATTTGTTTTGATTTAATTAACTTAATTTTTCTCTATTCAAAAGTGTTTCGATAAACTTATTTAAAAACTTTCTTTTAGAAATTATGATTTAAAATTGATTTAACTAATCATCAGAATTAAATTTTGTATTATCTCGGGTAATATAATTTTCCTACAGATATTTTGGAGACACCCTTATTATTGTATTTTGATTTACCTGAATTAAGAATCCATTTTCTACATCTTTCTGTTTCATGTGAAGGAAACCTAAATTTCTTTAAGCCTGGAAACTTTCTAGCAGATTTGCCACAATGAAAATACTGGCATTTAGCCCCGGACATTATAAATGGTTTAGATTATTCCTTTATAATAATATAAATATTATTACTTTGTTTTTTGAGCCTACAAGGAAAACATAAAAAATCGAATTACTTTTATATGAAAATATTTTTTTCTATGTTTCCATATGTTTAATAGATTCTTTAAGAACTTAAACGATGATACAAATAAATTAGTACTTACCTTACAAACTTAAAAAAAATATATTTATGAAAGATATGATTTTTATCATTGTTTAAGTCGTTAAAAATATAACGAAAAAATCTATGACGTCATCAATAAAGCTCAACATCAAAAGATGTAACATATTTTTATAATTGAAACCTGTACGAGGGATTTTCTACACAACCTTTCAAATGTTTTTAAGAAAATATATAACGTGGACAAAAATATTTTTGTTTAATGATTTTTTTGTTTCTTGAATTTTTACTCACATGTGCGTAGTGCGTACTTTTAGAATAATTATGAAAAAGCATTATTATATGTATACATTACTGCAATTGAATTTAATTTAAATAAAAATAATAAGGGCTTGCCACCCAAGTTTTTGATATTTTGTGTAAAAGTAGAATTGTAGAAACAATCAAACTGTGAAAAAAATGAATTTAAAAATGATCTACATTTTCTAAAAATTGTTTAGGGGCAGTTTTAATCCTTAAATTTTAATAATTTTAATTATATCTATTTATTTATCCAGACGACTACGAGGGAATAATTTTGTTTTAAAAATATATTTATTTTTGAAAATATATTTATTTTTGAAAATATTATTTATTGCCGGGTTTGTATTACTGGTTTCGTACAAGTTTTAATTTTAATGCACTTAAGGTTTATTATTTTTAAATTTTCGATTAGAAATGCCCAAAATTAAATTTGACTATCAAAAAGTACTTTTTGCAAACTACTAGGTATATTAAAATAAACATACTTACTTTTTTAAATTCCAGTATACCTATCCAATAAAAACATGTTAGAACTTGCACAATAAACGGAACAATCATACAAGGTATGATTTAAACGCGATCAACGATCAACAAAAAACGTTATTAATTTATTCACCTTTACAAATTTATTTCGTTTTATAAATTGACTTGGTGTAAATAATACCAAAATTATTTTTTCCATTAAAATAGTGCACCCATTAGAAAAAATGAAACATTTAGGTAGGTAATAAAACATTCGAATTTAAAAAAAAGTATAGCTCCCTCTAGCGTTGAAATGACAAAAACTGACATTAGCTGCAAACCCAAATAGTTGTAATTGGATGGGTGAGTAGGGACCGCGCGCCCTCACGGCTAAAGTGAGGTGGTGTCCAGAACTACTCCCATCGGTGTCCACTGGCTGGTTACCAAATTCTAACATACACATTATCCAACTATAAGAATATTATAAACAAGGGTAGGACTCACGGTCGAGGTGACAGACGCGCGCGGTGTCGATTCGCGTGACTGGGAAGCGCGAATTATTGCGAAGGTATGCAAAGTAAAGTTTAAAAAATAAAAAAAAATAAAAAATTATCCGGCGGTGAGATTCGAACCTGGGACTCCTAGATTCGGAGTCCAATTCCAATTTCCAATTTAAAAAAGTTTTTTATTTAAGAAAATTAACATAAGTAACAAATGCGGTAGGAACGTAAGGCTCCTGCTTAAAATAAAGCATATCCTTAAGGATTAAAGAAATTACAAGAGTTTAGATTATATGTAGCTTAAAACAAAAACAAGTTAACAATTGTGGTTTAGAATTATGTTGAAGAGGGCTGGGGGAATTCTACGAATTCTCCACTCCAATTTCGTTTGCGGCATTGGGATGAACGAGACGAATCATGATATGAGATGGGATGAGATGAGATGAGATGAAGATGGGTGATAGTGATGCTGAGAGATGATAATTGCGAGTTTGGTGAGGTGAAAGATGATGACTAGAAATTGACTAGAAGGGGTAAATTAATCCGAGCTCAACGCAGCGCTTGATGAGCAAGTACGCGGTGAGCTGGGGCCTGGTGTTTGAACTGGGTGTTGGGGTTGTCGGCAATGAACGTTGATAGGGAGCGCAGGAATGGGTTTTGTGCACCCGCACCGACCCTATCGAGGAAACCCTGGGCTAATTTGAACGCAAACTCCGTAATCGTGGGCACGTTTGCAAGTTGATGGAGACGATCGATGCGGGTGAACCTGTCCAATCCCGTAACCAATCTCAGACACTTATTTTGGAAAATTTGGAGTTTTTTAATGTTCTTCATTGCCGACATAACCCAAATGGGTGCGCCGTAGCACAGGATGGGTCTGATGGTGGAGGTGTAAATTAGTTTTTTGTTGTGGAGGTTTAGAACGGAATTTTTGGCTAGGAGGGGATACAGGGAGTTAAGGGCTTTGTAGGATTTTTTGATGGACTCAGCAAAGTGCTGCCTAAACAAAAGCTTGGTGTCTAAGTGAACACCAAGATATTTTACTGACGGTTTAATATCAATGACATGTCCGTTAATTTCAAAATTTTGGTTAGTACGGACGTGCTTAAATTTTCTATGAAAGGTCACAGCTTCCACCTTGTCGGGGTTAATTTGGATCTTCCAAGTGCGAAAGTATTCGAGTATGACTCGCGAGTGGATAAAATTTTTCTTGTGGGCTGTATTGGCTTCGAAAGAACTATTTAATATTGCGGTATCGTCTGCAAAAAGAGCCAGAGAAGTCTGTGGCATCTGGGGTATGTCATTGACATAGAGCAGGAACAACACAGGGGCCAAAATTGACCCCTGAGGTACCCCCGCTCCGATGTCTCTGACTAGGGATTTGGAGTGGTTGATGGAAACATAGAAGCGACGCGAGGAAAGATAAGAATGGATGAGCAGGATTAAGGTTTTGGGGAATTTATAGTGGATAAGCTTGTGGATCAGCCCTTCCGTCCACACTCGGTCGAACGCCTTCTGGATGTCAAGAAGGAGCATACCACTAATTTTACGCTGATTAAAACCCAGAACAACCTCATTGACGATCCTTGCTACCTGATGTAGACACGAATGCTCTGATCTGAAGCCAAACTGAAAGTTGGACAGAATGTTTTTGGAGTCAATGAAGTTGTTCAGCATTTTGTGCACAATCTTTTCAGCGACTTTACCGAGCGTGGGCAGAAGGCTGATTGGACGGTAGGATTCAGGATTAGCCGGGGCTTTATTGCTCTTGGGAATAGGAACGACTTTAGCAACCTTCCAGCAGCCCGGGAAATGCCTGTGCCTGAAAATTTCGTTGATGTAATATGCGATCTGGACAAAGGCTTTTTTAGTGAGAAACTTGAGAACTCTGTTGGTGATACCATCGTCCCCTGGTGCTTTCTTAACATTCAGTTTTCTAATAACGTTTTTTATTTCCTGGGGTGAGGTGGAAAATTCACAAAATGAAACATCAAGCGGTAGGGGACGACGATTATCAGCCACAAACTTATTAACTGCGTTGGTAATTTCACGATGCGCCTGCGAAGAGTCTGGCTCGATATTGTGAACCGACTCAAACACAGACGCAATCATGTTGGCCTTATCCAGATCGCACATCGCAACGGAACCGTTAGACACAAGAGCCGGAACCGATCGGGGACCTCTCCTGAGGTTTTTAGTGATATTCCACAGGGATTTTTCCCCGGAATTAACCTTTTCGAGGACCCCAGACCAAACCCGGTTCTTGTAACTCTTAATGTCGTTAGATATCTCGCGAGAAAGTTGTCGAAAACTAGCTTTATCGGCCGGCAGTCCCGTTCGCTGCCAGGTTTTGCGCGTCCTATTACGAAGAGCAACTTTAGCTTTGGTTTCGGGAGGGATCACATCAATGGGAGGTGAAAGTTGAACAAGGGGGAAGGAAGTCTCGGTCGCCTCCTGGATATGTTGGGTGAATTGTACCACAGACTCCTCTAACTCGTTGGGGTCGGAAAACTGTGATTTTAGAGTGAATTTTGAGTCAAGAATGGATTTAAATGATTTAATATTATTGAAAGTAAATTTACGGGAAGTGAAAGTGAAGGTGGAAATGGGGTCTAGGATTAGGTAAAAGGAGATGGGATTGTGGTCGGAATCGAGGTCATCCATTGAGGTTAGGTCAGAAAGGCTGGATACATTTTTATTAATAACAATGTCAATGGTGGAAGGAGATTGACCGTTGAGGGGAAAGTGGGTAGGGGTAGGGGTAAATTGGACAATGGCATTGGACGTGTCTACGGCGCTTTGGAGGGTGGTACCGTTTTTGTTCCCGCGGACATTCCGCCAGTTGCGGTGTTTAGCGTTTAAATCACCAATAATTAAGTGACGGTTAGAAAGATCCAGCAAATTAAGAATGTCCCGGGAACAAAACTTGTTGGCCGGGGAATTATAGGCGGCGGTGATAAAAATCGAATTATTTAATTTGATGGTTACTGTTTGAAGTGAGGCGGGGGGAGGGTCGATGAAAATGAATGGAATGTTATTTCTGATCAGGATCGCAACGCCGCCAGAACGGGAATTGTTGTCCTTTCTGACGGCGGTGTATCCCCTGATCTTGAATGTGACAGATGGATCAAGACGCGTCTCGTTAATCAGTAAGATACCTACGTCATTGGAGCGGAGAAAGGCGGAAATCTCAGCCCTCTTGTCATTTACAGTATTAGCGTTCCACGATATAATGCGTATTTTATTATTTGAATGAGCCATTATCCAATTCTTGGTAGAACTGCGCAAATACGATAAATTGATCAGATAATTTACTACACGCAGCAAGCCTCTCATTCAGTGACCGCGTGGCTCGCAACATTAACTGAAGGTCGACTAGACGATTGAGGGTTGCCATCTCGTCGCCCAACTCACGCATGACGTCTGCAGGACTGGCCAGGGGAGACCTTTGTGTTTCCTCCACCCTGGGGGCAGCCATGACTGTTACCTGCCCTGGATTTGAGGAGTTGGGCAAAGCAGACCTGTATGTTACCTGCTTTGCAGTGGGGGCAGACCTGAGCGTTACCTGCCCTTGGAGACTGGTGGACGGTTGAGTGATCTGGTTACCTGCAGCAGCTCTGCTGGTCCAAGCATTGATGGACGGGGCAGGAGCAGGAACAAATCTAGGCTTCGTCGTGGTTGACCTGGCTTGCTTCATTTTCTCTCGGAATTCAATTTTCCGAAGATAAACAGGGCAATCGATGGAGTTTGCGGGGTGGTCCGAGGAACAATTTGCGCATGTCGCCGGAGTTGTGGGCGGCTTAGTGCAAGTGTGCGTGGAATGACCACCTGCGCATTTAAGGCACTTGTAAGCAGCCCTACAATTGGTGGCGGTATGCCCCCACTCCTGGCACCTGTGGCATTGTGAAATAAGTTTTTTGTTCACGTACCTTCTAAATTCGACTTTTGAATGATACAGGAACCGGACATTTTGCTGTAGCAGCTTGAGGGTGCACTTGCCGTCTGTAATCAGCTGAAAGCTTGAAAATCTGGAGCCTTTGATGAGGGCGATTTTTTTGGCAACGATACCATATCCCTTAAATTCCTCGACCATTGAAGGGATGTCGGCATTGTAGGGAAGCCCTTCAATTACGTAAGCGAAAGATTTTGACTCCTCTGTGGAGAAAGTGTGTAGTTCTGTCTCCTGCAGGTTTTCCAAGAGACTTTTGTGGTCGGCCAGGTTGGAAACATGAATCGCCAGGCGGTGGTTTCTCTGGTAAACAAAATAAAATGGCTCTTTGACAAACCCTTTGACCAGCTCCCTCATCCGGACGTGGTCGAATCCGTTAGTAACGGTGTTGTGTAACACAATTGGAGGCGGTTTTCTCGGCTTCTTAGACTTAGATTTGGAAGCGGAGGCAGAGGGGTCGTCGTCGCCGTCTGACGACTCATCCTCGTCCATGAGATCGCCCTCCTCACCGTCGGAAAAATGCTGGAAACGGTTTTTAGTTACCAGGTCGACGGAGTCCGGACTGGCGGGAATGTGCTTCTTCTTTTTGGCGGCCCTACCCCGCTGGGTTTGGAAAATGTCATAAATGGCCTTGGATATTTTCTGAGTGGAGCCATCAAGAAGCAAGCTCGAATGGCTGCTGTTGCTGCCATCAGGAGGGCGGTTTCCGACGTCGTCCGCATTTGGCAGCGACGCGTCGTTAAATTCGTTGTTTGGATCACCCATGGTGCTGAAGTTGATGTTGTAGTCTTGAACCAGCGAGTTGAGCTCCTGGAGGGTGCGGAACTCAGCACATGGAGAGCAATTACTGACGCTGCACTTAGCTGGATCGTGGTTGTCAGTCACCACGGACATAGGACTGATGGCCCCTGGAGGGACTTTAAACGGCGACGAGCACCGACCGTGGTGTGTTCCGGTGACGGGCCGGGTAGATTGCTTGGTCGCGGTAGAATTCGCACACGCCGTTCCGACGGCGGGCCGTGTACTTGATGTGGTCGACTCGAAGTTGAAAGTGGTACAGACCGTTCCGGTGACGGGCCGTGTATTTGAACCCGTCGAGACGGAGGTCGCGTTAGCTAAAACCGTTCCGCCGCCGGGCCGTGTACTGTTAATTGGCGAAAAGGTGGATTTATTGTCACTATTATTAGGGGAATTTGGTGAAACAATGTTTTTGGAGGGCGCCAGGGCCCGAAATAAATGTATTTACAAGGATAAATGTCAAAAAACTAGGAATAACTCACTGTGGGTGATTTTGCTCAGAGGCCACGCCTCCTCGCACACAAAAACTTAACTAAATGCGTCCTTTCGCTTAAAAAAAAACTGCCACTAATTGTTTTAAAATAATGTTGCTAATGCACATAAAGAATATGGTAACACATAAGTTGGAAAAACCACCGGAAAACCGTTAATTTAACCGAATTATCGCCAAAAGGGGCGTGGCTATCGGAGCAGCGAGAAACGTAAAGGCACGTGCGAACTGCACCGTAGCTACGATGCGAATGGACGAGAACCGGTGCATCTCAACGTGGTATGGCCGCTGTCCGCCAGTGAGTCGGTCGAAACTGTCATTTCAGAAAGAGAACTGCTGTCACCACCCCCGTCACTTTGAGAGCTGTCGCAAAAAACGTCTCGCGAAATTATTTGACAACTGTCCCGATTTGACGGCCGAGAGTTGAGACCTGACCTGAAGTTGACCTGTCGCACCGGTTTAGTAGTTGGAGCTGATTTTCACAAACGCTAAAAAAAAAAAAAGAAAAATGAAAAAAAAAAAACCCGCACGCCACAAAAATGAATTTTTTAGAAAAGTTTTTTTTTTCCC
>OZ020183.1:29709602-29752102 GCA_963971135.1 Stenus bimaculatus | reverse complement strand
GAATAGGAGAAGTTTTTTTCTGTTCTAATTCGGGGGAGGTCCGTCACTTTGACGCGGTCGCAACCGACCGCTCGTCCTTTGAAGGAGTTGCTCGCCTTGTCAATTTCCGCCTTCGTAATTGCCCCGCAGTCAAGTACGGGTGTATTAAGTTTGCGTACTGGTTCGCTGTCCTCGGGAGATTGGTCACCAAGTAAGGTGTTATAAGTATTGAAGATCTCCTCCTCGGCCGGATAATTCTCCTCCTCGGCCAACCCGACGCCTTCTAAGATTTTAGAGGCGAGTTTACTGCGGTTTTGGTAGTACATATTTTGGGCAATTTTGAAATCTAACGCCCGTCGGGTCGACCGATTGTATCGTTGGTTAACACTCCGGATAGTAGGAGGTTTGGGCCGGGGCTTTTGAGGGATAGGGCCCCGACCGATATCGGAGTAAATGCCGAGGAGAAGATCATCCAAAGCTCTAAAGCAATCCGCGTTATCACCTCGGATTATGACCTCCCTCAGGTGTTCGAGAGAGGGAATATTGGAGAAGTCAAGACCACACAAGAAATCAATCACAGGATCGGAAGTATCATTCTGCGCCAAGCGGCTGTTGTTAGCCGACGAATTAGTAGAGAAGTGCGAGTCAGAGGATGGAGGTGACTCGTACGATGTGGTGCTGCTGCTTGCCGACAGGTTGAGCGAATCAGAAGAGCCTGATAGAGACGGCTCACTTTCTCTAGTTGATTCGGATGAGCCTGATAGAAACGGCTCTTTTGTTGCAGTCGGTTCGTGAGAACCGGAGGCGACGGGGACCGGCCGTGGCCGCAAGACCCGCTGGGACCCACTGGGCCCCGGTGCTTCGACAGCCGTTGTTGTAGGTAGGGGAGCATTTGTTACTTGAGTAATGGGGGGGTCGTCATCAGAATCAGAGAAAGACGCCCCCTCGTGTTGTAATTTGAGGTCCGCCACCATTTGGGCGTACCTTATATCCCGCCGTTTGCCTTTGATGGCGTCGACGGTTCTATTTAATTTACCAGCCAGATATTGGTTTACGAAGCGACCCTTCGAAGGAGTGAAGGCCGCTTCGAGCTCCGCCATTCTGGCTGTTTCTTGCTCTCCCCATACCTTTGAGCGTTTGGGTTTTTCGCTTTCGGCTTCCATCTCTGCATTATATTCGGCAGGATGGGCTCTCCGTTGATGCTGTCTAACGCCGGGGTAACCAGAGAAGGTGACCCCGCAAATCCCGCAGACCCCGTCCGGGACCCGCGCCTCCGCCTCAGGATCGTACCTGCAATATCGGCGTTTATGTTGACTCAAACCCTTGTCGGTAGCGTAGGAATGGCCGCACTCACAACGAAACATTATAGCCCCTTGTATAGACTAAAGTTAAAGAAGTGTTAGTAATTAATAATAATAATAAATAAATATAAATGATAATATATATAATAGATTAGATCACCATATGCACACTTCGGGGGGGTGTGGTATCCCTTAGGATAGCTAATAATCGCCAAGGAATAATTAAAAAATTTAGGAAAATTGCCACACTGATTGCCACGAAAGCACACGAAAACGTGTCACTGGTTGTCCAGGACTTGGTAGCACTTTACTCGCCTCTTACGAATTGCCAGCTGACTGCCGTGGAAGTATTCTAACCCGCTTCCACACGGGTTAAGAGAGTCATAGTTACTCCCGCCGTTTACCCGCGCTTGCTTGAATTTCTTCACGTTGACATTCAGAGCACTGGGCAGAAATCACATTGCGTCAGAACCCGCGAGGGCTATCGCAATGCTTTGTTTTAATTAGACAGTCGGATTCCCCTAGTCCGTGCCAGTTCTGAGTTGAGCGTTGTATGGCGGCCGAAGAGGCGACCGGCGGGCGGCGCGCGAACACCGACAGCGCCGGACCTCGCAGCAAGGAAGTTCCGCGGGGGGTAGGGCGCGAGACCGAACTCGGTTCGGGACGCCCCCGGAGGGGCGCCCTTCGCCTCGCCCAGGCCCGGCACCTGACCTTGACCCGCTTCCCAACCAAGCCCGACGCGCCCCGCTCCTCAGAGCCAATCCTTATCCCGAAGTTACGGATCTAATTTGCCGACTTCCCTTACCTACATTATTCTATCGACTAGAGGCTACAGACCTCGGAGACCTGCTGCGGATATGGATACGAGCCGGCAGGGTACATCCACGTGGCCCTCTCCCGGATTTTCAAGGTCCGAGGGGATGATCGGGACACCGCCGCAAGTGCGGTGCTCTTCGCGCTCCACTCCATATCTCCCTGCTAGAGGATTCCATGGAGCCCGAGCGCTCAAACAGAAAAGAAAACTCTTCCCCGACCTCCCGACGGCGTCTCCGGGTCATTTTGGGTTGCCCCGACGAACTAAAGAGCCCGACGTATTGGCGGTTCCGCTGCCGGGTTCCGGAATATGAACCGGATTCCCTTTCGCCCGATAGAGCGCACGTTGATTTCTGCATCTTACAGTTGAGAAAAACGCGCCCCTATGCAATCGGGTTTCGCCTAGGGCTTAGGATCGACTGACTCCTGTGCAACAACTGTTCACACGAAACCCTTCTCCACTTCAGTCCTCAAGGATCGCACTAGAGTATTTGCTACTACCACCAAGATCTGCACCGGCGGCGGCTCCAGACCGGCTCGCGCCGAGTCCTTCCGCGCGCACCGCCGCGACCCTCCTACTCACCAGGGCGTAATGCGCGCGGCGCGCCCCGGGGGGCGCGTCGCGCGCGCACATGCCGCTGGCGGCGAAGTATAAGCACGACGCTTTAGCGCCATCCATTTTCAGGGCTAGTAACTTCGGCAGGTGAGTTGTTACACACTCCTTAGCGGATTCCGACTTCCATGGACACCGTCCTGCTGTTTTAAGTTACCAACGCCTTTCATGGTGTCCCATAAGCGTCGTTTTGGCGCTTTAACTTCGCGTTTGGTTCATCCCACAGCGCCAGTTCTGCTTACCAAAAGTGGCCCACTTGGCACTCTGATTCTAGCGTGGAGCCTCGCCGCCTCAGAAACGCGTCACGTTTAAGAAGGCGGGAGTTCTCACCCATTTAAAGTTTGAGAATAGGTTGAGGTCGTTTCGACCCCAAGGCCTCTAATCATTCGCTTTACCAGATGAAACTCGTGCCAGACGAGCGCCAGCTATCCTGAGGGAAACTTCGGAGGGAACCAGCTACTAGATGGTTCGATTAGTCTTTCGCCCCTATACCCAGTTCCGACGATCGATTTGCACGTCAGAATCGCTACGGACCTCCATCAGGGTTTCCCCTGACTTCGTCCTGACCAGACATAGTTCTCCATCTTTCGGGTCCCAGCGTGTACGCTCGGGGTGCGCCTCAGCTCGCGATGAGCGCGAGACGCCCCGGGAGTGCGGGGCGGTCTCGTGGACCGCCCATCTTTTAGTTAGTTAGAGACCCAGTGACTCGCGCACATGCTAGACTCCTTGGTCCGTGTTTCAAGACGGGTCCCGAGAGTACCCAAAGCAATAGCGTCGCCGACGGGCGTTCGACGCGGTCTGTCCGAGAGCACCGTCTCCGGACAGGGCCGGACGCTAACAGTGTCGCGGCCGCGCGCCCTTCCTTGCTTCCGTCGGATTGCATACGGCGGCCGGGACTCCGCGGTTCCGCGTCGTGAAACGGCCTAGGTCGCCGACGCGGGCTGCACCGCGGGCCTCAGGCTACCTCTACATCCAAATTATTAAAAAACTCCAAACTTCCAAAATTTTTAAAATTTTCATTTAATAAATTACGGAATCCCTCCCAATTATTGTTCTTCGCGTAAAATTTCAAATAATTACTTTCCAAATCCATCTCCATATCCCTCCCCGCAAATTCTGCCTTTATAAATTGATGATCACTCATTGATTCATCATCACTTATTACAAAACTATAAATTTCTATTCACCTAACCAAAACCAAATCCGTCCATCCCTGCCCATTGCTACTCAAAAATGTTGGCAAATCATCCGGCCCATTCAAAATTTCCAAATTATAACGAAGTATAAACTCTAATAATGCCTGCCCCCTATCAGTCGTGTACTGTGCTCCCCACATCTCATGTTTACCGTTAAAATCCCCCAAAATACAAATGTTACCCCTGTATCCATTCAAAAATTCTTCTAATTTAACAATCTTATCCCTTAAATTTCCAACATCCCCAGGTTCAAAATAAATACAAATTATTATCCTCCCATCCATAAACTTTACTGCAGTGCAATTACCATCCGAAATTTCATTTAACATTACAACATTCCCCAAAGATTTATGAATAATAATTAATGCTTTTGAATTTTGTTTTCCAACGACCAAATAATTTCCCCATCCACTCTGACCTCTAGATGGTCCCTGTACACAAACAATTTGAAATAATTCTTCTTCGACCTTCCTCTGCAAATTTGCCATGGCTTCTTTACCCCTCCCCAAATTTACTGATAAAATTTTAAAATTATCCATAATTGGTCTTATTTTTGATAAACTCTACTTGTCGCCTATAAGCCCCACATTTACTTAACTCAAAAGCACCATGATTTATCCCATCCAACCCCTTCCTCTTACAAATCGGACAACTTAAAATTTCACTCTTACAATTCTTCAACATATGTTTCCCTCCACACTTTGCACATGACTCTTCCTCTTTACAATTACGTGAACTATGCCCAAAATCATTACATTTAAAACAACGCAAAACAGAAGTATGTTCCACCGCATTTAACTCCCTTAAACTTTAAATATTTCCGGCTTCACCCTCAAAAACCATCTTCCCTCATACCATTATAACTTAATTTCTTACCCAAAATTCTTATTTTGGCTGGCTCACCTTTCTTCATGATATTTAAATTATTAAAAATTTTATTTCTGCTCAAAATTTCTTTCATCAACTCCCCATCAGACAACCCACCATCAACTCCAATAATTTTAATTACCGGATCCAAACGCTGAACAGATCTAACTTCCAAATTCTTAACTCCATTTAATAATTTATTATGTTTATCTTCACTATTAGTAACCACCAACAACTTCCCATCCCTTCTGCTCCTAACAGTTTTAAATCCCCCATCAATTTCCCCATCCTCCACACATTTGGTTAATACTTTTTTACACTCTTCCGGTCCCCCATCTTTGCAGCTTACGACTGCCGCAAAACTCTTTCTATTTACCTCCTTCTTTTTCAAACTTGGGAATGATTTTTCATCAACCACCCTAACAACCTGCTTTACCAATTCCTCACCCGCATCCTTAACCACTCCCTCCATATCTTTCCTCAAACTGGAAACTTCCATTTGCATTGTTTTCAAACTCAATGCGTTAAACAAAAGCGAAACATCAATCAACGCATCATTAACATCGATTTGATCCTCTTTCAAAAATCTAAGTTTACCCACCCGAATGCCTTGAAGTGGCATTTTTAATCTTCATAAACCTCTCATTAAAAAGAATCATAATCTCTTCAACAGACTCATTCCCAATAATTTTCCTGGAATCTCCGTCCTTATTTAAAATTTCGTCTCTCAAAACATCCTCATCTAATCGATGTTGTTTATTCGCCATAATAGGAGAGCATTCCAATGCCCTCTTTTTCCCAAACACCTCCGGTTCTTCGTATTCCATACTATCCAACCCAAGATCCCTCAAAATACTACTACCATCCTCCCCCGACACCGACATACCAACAAACCACAAACAGAACGCAAAAAATTAAAATTTTTTGACAGAAATGTCAAAAATTAAAATACAAAATTGAAACTAACACCAAACGATAACTAAACCTAATACAACTAATGAAAACAACAACAAAAAACTGAACAGAACACACTAACTAAATCCCAACACCAAACAACGAACAAATAAAAATTATCAAAAAACTATCTGACGTTTACAAAACGTCAAATATTTTTTACAAAATTAAAATTTTAACAAAGCAAAGCACAAATTGATTGCAAACAACAAAACTAATATTAAAAAAAACCTAACAAATCTAAACCTACACAAAACAATGTCCCAAAGTCTTTAGAAATTAGCGACTAATTTCACAACGTCAAATTAAAAAGTTTTTTACAAATTGAAACTCACTCTGACAAAGTCCACATGAAAAAACCAAATACACCACGTTTCCAAGATGGTTTCCCAAGCCTTTTCACCAATACTCAACTTTATGTACGGTTTCACTCGATAACTATCGAAGAATATTCACGGAGCAAATTAATTCGACAACTACTGTCACACTGACATTCACGCGAATAGTAGGTAGGGACAGAGGGAATCTCGTTAATCCATTCATGCGCGTCACTAATTAGATGACGTGGCATTTGGTTATCTCAGTCGTCATACTGAAGTCGCCAGAACGAAACTGGACTGTTACAGATTGATTTTCATCAAAGATTAAAACCAATACCTCGCAACGCCCGCGCGCTAGCTACAATCCGAAGACGAAAATTTCTGCCTGATGTTGTCCGGCAGTAGGACTATACTAATAGAGTGTGCGAACTCTTTTTGAAATTTAAAAGCCTCTAAATATGTTTAGAGTTTAGATAAAAACATGAATAAATAAATAATTTAAAATGACGCACAATACAAGTAATAAAATAATTAAAATGTGAATAAATAATTTAAAAAAAGTTAATAAATAATTAAAATGTTTATAAATAATTAAAATGTTTATAAATAATTAAAAATGTTTATAAATAATTAAAGTGTTAGTAAAAATGACCAAGAAAGCGTACTCGCATGGTTTGAACTAGTGTCTCCACATGGATTTGGAGAACTGCGAGTGAATGCAGAGAGACCCCACCATCAAGTCCCATAAAAGTTTGTTCTTCTCGTTACTCGTCAGACCGACATGTTCGCAAACCCGATCATTGGACGGACACCATGTGCCTCTGGCGCCCATAATTAGAGGCAGAACGTACACCTCGGAATCAGGGTGAATCCTCCGAACTAGCTCCTTCATCAGGTCAGAATTATAGATAGCGCGTTTCCGTGCATAACTCGTCTCCAGGCTACGCGGACCTTCCAAATGGATGCCGACGTCTACGACTAGGCTGATATCCCCCTTATTCAGCACGAGGTCCGGTATTTTGAGTTGCCCATCGGGCAACCGGAACCTCCTCTCAAGACTCACGTGCCAGCCCCTCTTGGTCGCAAAGGAACTAAGGAGCCGAACAGCGTGGTCGTGCCGTTTTATGCGGGTGGTATGGGTGACAAAGCACCCCTGCAAGATATGGCTGAGGGACTCAGATTTGCCGCATCCTGATCGGCACCGACGTAAGTGTGGCGGGTTGGACGGAATACCTCTGCATGGTAGTAGGTTGCCCCTTAGTTGGGCAACTTTGCAGTAGGTCCCACCAGACCAATTTTTTGGAGGATGGTCTAGCCATGAGCTAGACCCCTTATTATTCGAAGATTGGTTTATTCCATTACCCGACCACGAACTCTGTAGAGTGGCCGCTAGCTTAGATTTTAACGCTAGCGGAGAAAGAGTTGTAATGGTAAAAGTCCGCTGGAGCCTGTCGACAAGGGGAGCCACGGCGTTACTGTCTCCAATAGAAATCGGGTCGTCTGCCCGAATCGTGAGCTCGTTCAGTCTCTTCACCATGATAGCCGGTATACGCTCTGCAAAACAAAAGAGGCCAAGGCCTCCGTCCTTCCGGCTGGCATGAAGGTAGGCGTTTGAGCATGTTTTGGGCAAATGGAGCGTCCACCGAATCGTGGATCGCGTCAGGCGGTCCGCCGAGCTGAGAAGTTTCTTGGTAATGCGAGGGTTTTGCAGGGAGTGGATCCATCTCGGCACCCAGTATCGAGAACCGTTGGTGTGGTTTCAGAGGGGCTTTCATTATTCTATTGGCTTGAGTAGCCATTAGCCCGATAGTCGGCTTTTCGACCCCTTGCATGTTATACTTAAACCCCAACGAGTCCACACCCAGCTGCCTGATAGGCCTGCCCTTTATATGGAAAAGGGTCTTAGTGACGGAAAAGAGCTTCTTTTTGCTCGGAACCCTAGAGCACGTAACGGCGGTGCATTTCTCCACGTTGAGCTCGAGTCCGCGGGCGTCGATGAACTTGATGCACCTGGCGAGGAGGTCGGACACCGCGTCGCAGGACGGAGCGAGAAGGACGAGATCATCCGCGTAGGCTAAGCAGGATACCTTAGTATCGCGGTCTATTGGGAGACCAAAATTGTGTGGCATGTCCGAGATTAACTCGTCCATAACCATATTAAATAGTATGGGCGATAGAGGATCGCCTTGCTTAACGCCTCGCCGTAGCGGAATTGATCGGGTCCTCCTCGGTCCGCACTCGACGAACGTCCGATTCTCCTCGTAAGAGGCCATGATATATTTGGGCAGCCTAGGGTCGACATTAAATCGCCTAAGGGCTCTTTCGACTGAGTGGTGCGATACAAGATCAAAGGCGCACCGTAGGTCAAGAGTAACAACGCTATAGGGAGAAATTTTCTTACGTTGACTTTTTATAACATTTTGGATGATTGAGTTGTTAATTAGGCATCCATCACCTGATATAAATCCTTTTTGGGCACAGTCCAAAGGCAGGTCTTTAAGTTTTTCCACAATAATTTTATTAAGCAGTCGGACGATGACAGATGAAATCGTTATCGGTCTCCACCCCTCCACCGAACAGGGATCCTTCCCCTCCCTTGGTATTAAAGAAGTTCTATTAAGTCTCAGGGGTGTTGGAAAATGCCCCCTGAGTACACTGGTCTGCAAAAAAAAATTTATTTTTCCTCCTCATTGTTTTCATGCATGATAACATTATGTTTGGTGCTCTAAACACGAAATTTAACATGTAAATGAATACAGCACATAGATTTTATTTATTATTAAAGTAATAAAAATTATAAAAAAGTGAAAAAATAATACGGTTTAAGTTTTACAGTGAAAAATGCTAATTTTACAGTCACAAGTTATAAAAATATCAATAAATTTATTTCATTATGTTGAAATTATTCTAGCTATTTTGTAGTTTTTTTTCTTTTCATCGTTTCCATCGGAGTTTCTCGGCAAATCGTCCAACAGAAATCAGCAAGCATTGCTGCTGACCATTTTCCATTGTAGCGTCTTTCAATGTGCATAATGTCCTGATGAAATCTTTCACCATGCTCATCTGATACGGCACCAAGATTTTCAGGAAAGAAATCGACGTGCGAGTCCAAAAAATGAATTTTAAGTGACATATTGCAACCTAAAGCTTTATAAGCAGAGAGAAGCTCTTGAATGATTTGTTGGTAGTTGTCAGCTTTTGTATTGCCAAGAAAGTTATGACACACATTTACAAACGCCACCCAAGCTCTTTTTTCAGCTTTCTTTAACGTCGAATTAAAAACTTCATCTGTCATAAGCTCTCGTATTTGCGGACCTACAAAAATTCCTTCCTTCAATTTCGCGTCACTAATCCGGGGAAATTTCGTTTTAAGGTATTGAAAGCCAGCACCATCCTTGTACATAGCTTTTACAAAGTTTTTCATGAGTCCCAACTTTATGTGAAGAGGTGGCAGAAAAATTTTGTCACTTGGCACTAAAGGTTCTTGAGATACATTTTTAAGTCCAGGTGTTAAGGTTTTTCTTTGTGGCCAAGTTTTTACTTTGTAATGTTTATCTCTGGCGCGACTGTCCCACTCACATAAAAAACAGCAAAACTTGGTGTATCCTCCTTGTAATCCAGTTAGGATAGCTACGACTTTTAAATCAGCACAAATATTCCATAGGTACTGAGAATATTTTATTTTTTCAAGTAATACCTCTAGATTTGCATAATTTTCTTTCATGTTAGTTGCATGTGCAAGAGGCACTGATGAGTATTTGTTGCCATTGTGGAGTAAAACAGCTTTCAAACTAATCTTCGAAGCATCAATAAATAGTCTCCATTCATCTGAATTTGTAGGAAAACTCAGTTCTTGAAGTAGCCCTGAAGCATTATTACAGAATACTAAATTACCTTCTTTGGAAAAATAATTTGTAAAATCTTCTTGCCTTGTGCGAAAATATGAGACTCTCGTACTTTTATCCAACAAATTCCACTGTTTTAATCTTGATCCAAGTAATTGAGCCTTCGATTTTGATAACCCTAAGTCTCTAACAAGATCATTTAAATCAGATTGTTTAAGAAGAAAAGGTTCTTTTGATGGACTTGAAGATCCAGATAAAGTGCATGATGATGATGTACCAGTAGAAATAAAACTGGATTGAGGCTGTAGATCAGAAATATTTTTATTTTCTATCTCCTCGTTATTCTTTGGAGGTACTGGAGGTAAAGAGTCTGTAGCGCGAGGAATTGGTCTCTTTGCAGATGCGATGTTCGGATATATAATCTTATTTTTATTTTTTTTCGAGAATCCTCGTGTTGATGTCATGCAGAAATAACAATCATTCTCGTGATTCTTAGGTTCACTCCAAAGCATTGGCATTGTAAACGGCATAGATTTGTGACTTCCTTCAAACCAACCTCTCAATGTTCTTGAACAACTGTTACAGCATATTTTTGGCAACCAACTTTTATCTCTCTCATCGATAGAAAATCCAAAATAAAGCTGATAAGCTTTCTTAACAAGGTCTGTTATTGCATTTTGCTGTCCCTTTAGGATGTATTCACCACAAATGTAGCAAAAACTGTCCGGAGAAATCTTACAAGTTCGCGGCATTTTATAACCTAAAATTAAATAAAATTAATTTTAGAACAGTTTTTAAATTTGAATTATATATACTTCTTAGCTTCGTTCATAAAAAATACATAAACTACACGTAAAATACTTAAAAAATATATATATGTAATATCAATTTTTGTGCAAAACTTACCAAAATATTTGATATAGATCGTAAACAATCAGAAGATAACTACTGTAAAGTCACAGCGTATACTGCGCAAGCGCATACGTACTACCATAAAATTCACTTTCGGGACTGTCCTTCTTTCTCTTACGACTCTTTAAAACCTATTTTGTAAGTATGAACTCTGTTAATAATATTGATGTATAAAACAAATTCAAAAAAACTTAAATATATGACATTTTGAAAAAAAATTCATATCACAAAATCTAGACGTGATAGAAAAAATCGGCCAACGGAAACAGATTCAGAGCATCAAAATCTTCATATTTATGTTATTATTTTATGAAGGAGGATTTTGTTGCAGACCAGTGGTATCATGCCGTTGAATAGGAGGAGAAGTTTCTCGGGTCGGATCCGGGGGAGGTCCGAAACTCTAACTCTGTCACACCCGACCGCTTGGCCCCTAAAGGACTTACTCGCTCGTATTATGTCATCGTAAGCTATAGCCCCACCGCCTAGCACCGCGGTGTTTAGCGGTCTGACGAAGCTGTTATCCGCCGGAGACTCGTATCCATAGATGTTGTTGTATTTATTGAAAATGTCCTCCTCGGCAGGATAGACCTCGACCTCCGCCAAACTGACCCCATCTAGTATGAGTCGGGCCAGCTTACCTCGATTGTGATTATAAAGATTCTGCGCAATTTTAAAGTCGAGCGGTCTTTTGGCTGATTTAACGTATTTTTTGTTGACGGAGGATATTGGTCCAGGCGCCTTACCTCGGGGCGGTTGTGCTGGAATACCGCGCCCGATGTCGGCGTAAATGCCGAGAAGGAGTTTCTCTAAGGCCTTCAAGCTGTCCGACGCATCACCAAAAATTATGCTCTCTCAGGTCGTCGAGAGGTTGATCGGCTGAAAGATCGATTTTGTCGTACAGGAACTCAATAATAGGATCTGCGCCACTCTCACTCGCCACTAAACCAGTCTCGGCAGCTAGGGACGGTGCCTGCGGAACCGTGGCAGGATCGGGTGAACCCGGCGTAGCAGTAATACCGCTTTCCGTCGCATGGGAATGTCCCGCGACATTTAAATCGGCGGCCGTAGTATCGGGGAGATCGTCGGAACTGTCTGATAAAGACGTCTCCTCCTCGGCCGCTCTTAGTTCCCTTACTAGTTGAAGGTAATCAAGGTCGTATCTTTTCTTTTTTACTGCTTCGTAGGACCTCCCCATTGCTTCGGCAAGGTCTTTAAGTAAGCTGGTCCCTCTATACCGCACCTCGAGACGGGCCATCTTGGCGATCTCGAACTCGATACATCAGGACCGCTTATGGGTTCCCTCCTTCTCCAGGTCGGCGTTATATTCTGCCTTATGGGCTTTCTGTTGATGCCACCGCATCCCAGGGTACCCGGAGAAGGTTCTACCACAGATTCCACAAACATTGTCGGGTGCCGCAGGCGTTTCAGGCACATATTTACAGTAACAGTTTTTATGCTGCTTAAGACCGGGTTCGGTTTTGTAGGAATTACCGCTATCACATGTCCAAACCATTTTTTTGCTTTTCTTGAACTTGACAATTAAAACTAGTGTTCATTAATAAAAAGATTAAAAAGATTTAAAAAGATTTAAAAAAAAATATAAAAATTTGGAATTAGCACACTTTGACTTTCTAGCGCGGTGTTTTAGGGACTAATATTGTCGCCTTAAAACATTAAAATAAAATGGGAAAAAGCCGCACTATAGCAAAAAAGCACACAGATGTGTCACTAGCGCACTAGGACGGTGTTAGTTCATTTAGCGTTACCCAGGATGCACCACTCGGAGGCGAACTAACTTTACACCCTTAAGAGAGCGTTGTATGGCGGCCGAAGAGGCGACCGGCGGGCGGCGCGCGAACGCCGACCGCGCCGGACCTCGCAGCAAGAATGTTCCGCGGGGGGTAGGGCGCGAGACCGAACTCGGTTCGGGACGCTCCCGGAGGAGCGCCCTTCGCCTCGCCCAGGCCCGGCACCTGACCTTGACCCGCTTCCCAACCAAGCCCGACGCGCCCCGCTCCTCAGAGCCAATCCTTATCCCGAAGTTACGGATCTAATTTGCCGACTTCCCTTACCTACATTATTCTATCGACTAGAGGCTACACACCTCGGAGGCCTGCTGCGGATATAGGTACGAGCCGGCAGGGTACATCCACGTGGCCCTCTCCCGGATTTTCAAGGTCCGAGGGGATGATCGGGACACCGCCGCACGTGCGGTGCTCTTCGCGCTCCACTCCATATCTCCCTGCTAGAGGATCCCATGGAGCCCGAGCGCTCAAACAGAAAAGAAAACTCTTCCCCGACCTCCCGACGGCGTCTCCGGGTCATTTTGGGTTGCCCCGACGAACTAAAGAGCCCGACGTATTGGCGGTTCCGCTGCCGGGTTCCGGAATATGAACCGGATTCCCTTTCGCCCGATAGAGCGCACGTTGATTTCTGCATCTTACAGTTGAGAAAAACGCGCCCCTATGCAATCGGCTTTCGCCTAGGGCTTAGGATCGACTGACTCTTGTGCAACAACTGTTCACACGAAACCCTTCTCCACTTCAGTCCTCAAGGATCGCACTAGAGTATTTGCTACTACCACCAAGATCTGCACCGGCGGCGGCTCCAGACCGGCTCGCGCCGAGTCCTTCCGCGCGCACCGCCGCGACCCTCCTACTCACCAGGGCGTAATGCGCGCGGCGCGCCCCGGGGGGCGCGTCGCGCGCGCACATGCCGCTGGCGGCGAAGTATAAGCACGACGCTTTAGCGCCATCCATTTTCAGGGCTAGTAACTTCGGCAGGTGAGTTGTTACACACTCCTTAGCGGATTCCGACTTCCATGGACACCGTCCTGCTGTTTTAAGTTACCAACGCCTTTCATGGTGTCCCATAAGCGTCGTTTTGGCGCTTTAACTTCGCGTTTGGTTCATCCCACAGCGCCAGTTCTGCTTACCAAAAGTGGCCCACTTGGCACTCTAATTCTAGCGTGGAGCCTCGCCGCCTCAGAAACGCGTCACGTTTAAGAAGGCGGGAGTTCTCACCCATTTAAAGTTTGAGAATAGGTTGAGGTCGTTTCGACCCCAAGGCCTCTAATCATTCGCTTTACCAGATGAAACTCGTGCCAGACGAGCGCCAGCTATCCTGAGGGAAACTTCGGAGGGAACCAGCTACTAGATGGTTCGATTAGTCTTTCGCCCCTATACCCAGTTCCGACGATCGATTTGCACGTCAGAATCGCTACGGACCTCCATCAGGGTTTCCCCTGACTTCGTCCTGACTAGGCATAGTTCACCATCTTTCGGGTCCCATCTTGTACGCTCGGGGTGCGCCTCAGCTCGCGATGAGCGCGAGACGCCCCGGGAGTGCGGGGCGGTCACGTGGACCGCCCATCTTCCCACGGCGCCGAAACGGCGCCTTCACTTTCATTTCGCCCTTGGGTTTAGTTAGAGACCCAGTGACTCGCGCACATGCTAGACTCCTTGGTCCGTGTTTCAAGACGGGTCCCGAGAGTACCCAAAGCAATAGCGTCGCCGACGGGCGTTCGACGCGGTCTGTCCGAGAGCACCGTCTCCGGACAGCCGCCGCGACGGCTCGGGACGGGCCGGACGCGAACAGGGTCGCGGCCGCGCGCCCTTCCTTGCTTCCGTCGGATTGCATACGGCGGCCGGGACTCCGCGGGTCCGCGTCGTGAAACGGCCGAAGCCGCCGACGCCGCCGCCGCCGCCGACGCCAACAAAGAGAATAAGAAAGAGGAGAACAAACAATCCACCACACACCGACGAGACACTGTGTTTTCGTGTTTTTTGTCGGATTCAGCCTTCGCTGCGTGTCCAGGTCCCTTTCGCGCGAAGCGAAAGTATCCCCGGACCGTCGTCCCGATTCTCGTCGGATCGCGGCGTTTGCGGCCGCTCCGGCGAGTACGAGACGCGGCGCGCTCCAAGACAGCGAAAAGTGACGACCACGAGAGGGGCAGGAGGGGCGAAGCGACGACGACGACGATTTTGCAAAGATCGTCGCCCGCCGGCCGTCGTGTCCTTTCCTTCTTCTCCCCCCTATCTCTGTCTGTCTGTCGTCCGGTCTCTGTGCGTAAATTTAGTCGTTTCTTTTTCAAAAGATTCGTCCCAAGCAAACCGCGACGGGTTTGGACTTGGAAAAAAAATTAAAAAAAAAAAACAACAAGACGCAAGAACGCGAACAACAAGATCGGAGGAGGACGCGCGCTCTCACGCGCGCTCCCCACCCCGACAAAATTATCGCGCACTCCGCCGTGCGAACTCGCAACAAGAAGCGACAACAACAACAACAACGACGGGCCGTCGTTAATATTTACGAGGCGCGTAAATAAATTAAACGCCATCGCCGACCGGGGTCCCTTCCGTCCACCCCCGCGAGGAGGGTCGGAAGAATCCCCGAGCTAAGGGCTGAGTCTCAACAGATCGCAGCGTGGTAACTGCTCTACCGAGTACAACACCCCGCCAAGTACATACGTCGTCTACAGACGATTCAAAGTCTCCACGTCGAAGTTTACCCATGATCGACAGCGCGCGGCCGGCGAGACTTGGCGACGTAATCGCGCCGCTCGCCTGCGCCGCAAGCGCAATTGCGGGCCAGTGCGACGGCCGAAACGAAATTCCGGCCGCCTAGTAGGTCACATTGTGTTGAGCCTTTCGACTCGGGAGACTCCCTAAAAGTATCGTTGCTCGATTTGTCCAAATAGGATTCGGCCTTAGAGGCGTTCAGGCATAATCCCGCGGATGGTAGCTTCGCACCACCGCCCGCTCGGGCGAGTGCTTAAACAAATGTCCGAACCTGCGGTTCCTCTCGTACTGAGCAGGATTACTGTCGCAACGACGCATCATCAGTAGGGTAAAACTAACCTGTCTCGCGACGGTCTAAACCCAGCTCACGTTCCCTATTAGCGGGTGAACAATCCGACACCTGGTTCACTCCTCCTGAACCCACTCCTCCTCCCGAATCGCTGCCGTGGCAAACTAATGCTAATCTCCTTCCAAATGCGGTCGTCCGTGTCGACCGTGACGCTGAGTGGCCAACCTGCCTTATACTCGATGGCGCGCTCCCTGAGAAGTTCGCGCTGCCTCTCTGTCCTCGCCGTTACAGTCCAGCAAAACGTGTGCGCCTGTTTCCATTTGCCCACATTCGCATAGACCGTCCCCCTCTCTCAGCTTGAACCTGTGGTAGTAACTCTCAAATCTACCGTGGCCGGTGACCAACTCAACTGCGTCTTTACCGAGCACCCCCTTCACGCCATCCACCATTGGCGTGTTGGAGTGCAACAACCGACCCGTGTTATCGGCATCCCATCGCGTTTGCCACGCCGCTCTCTCCTCTCTTTGACGCTGTGCGCGCGCCAGTGCCCTCGACTTCGGTACCTCTCTCATCTCGGTAAGGTTGAGCGCGTCTTTCGACGTTGCGCTTGCCCTCTCCTTTCCTTCCGATAGCGGACTGCCCCTTGCCCACTTCAGCCTAATGGTCGTGGCTCTTCGACCTGCTCCTAGGATAGCCTTGTAGGTTCTCCTGGCGACGTCGTTCCTGATATCCGCGGCCGTGATCATATTGAGCACTGGCTTGGAACCGCTCACGACATCCGTATCACCGTCTTCGCGCACCGCCGCGTTCACCGCATCCGCCACCGCTAACAGCTCCGCTTGCGTCGCCGTAGCGTTCTCGGATAATCTCACCACCACTGCCTGCCCCCAGCTGCCTTGGGGGTCTTTCGTGACGAGTGAGTAGCCCACACCCACTTATGTCTTCGTCACCGCGGCGTACATCTCTCTCCTGCCTTCTTCTCGGCCTTCGTCGTGTACTTCTACCCTCAGGAGACCTCTCTCCGATGGATGCACCAGTCCATCCGCGTGTGCTCTTGCCTCGTAGTCGCCCATTGCTAGCTCAGTCCTCTCTCTAAACCGATGTAGGACCTCCAGATAGATCGGCGGGATGCCCGCTATCACCTGAAGGGCCGACGTTGGGGCGGTGCGGTAGGCTTTGGCGATTCTCAATAGGAAGGGTCTCTGCGCCGTACTCAGATGTCTAATCACCCTTGTGTCAAGGCCTCTCTTACCCCACACTTCTGCACCGTACGTGATTATCGGGACCACAACTCCCCTGTAAATCCGTTTCAGCATCTGGGCGGATGTTCCCCAGGTTCTGCCAGCGACAATGAATAGCCTGTTGGCCATTGCCGCCGATTTTCCCCGGGCTGCCCTTGCTTGCTCAACCCATAGCAGCGTGTCATCGATATACACTCCGAGGTATTTGAGGTACCTCTGCATTTCGATCCTCTTTCCTTCGGTTCTTATCACCGGTGCTCGCAGTATGCCCCTTGCCTTTATAAAGATTGCCTCCGTCTTGGCCGTGTTATAGAGTAGGCTGCTATCTTTACTCCACGACTGGCACTTTTCCCACACTTCTCTCCATTTAGCTTCGATTATTCGCACCGAGGGCGCTGAAATAACCAAAACCTGGTCGTCCGCATAGGCTTGAGCATACACGCCCTCAACTTCGTCCACTGCTCGGAACCACCCTTCCATGGCCACGAGCCAGAGTACCGGACCGGAGCACGATCCCTGCGGACAGCCCCTGTTCACGTCGCGCGACATGGAGCCGCTGTGTACAGTTCTTGCCCTCAGAAAATCGGCTGCCATCTCGCCCAGTGACTTCGAACACCCCGTGAGTTGCAATTGTTCGGAAACGTACCGGTGGCTCACCGAGTTGAACGCATTTTTGATGTCTAGGGTGACAACCAAGCTATGCATTCCTCTCTGTTTCGCCGCCTGTAGTTCCTTCACTAGCTTCTCTAGAGCGTCCGTCGTACTTCGTCCGTACCTAAAGCCAAACTGTCTGTCCGATAAGTGGTTCCCTGTCTCCAGATGGAGTTGGAGTCTGGAAGCGCAGATCTTGTCTAAGATCTTACCAATCACTGGGAGTAAGCATATTGGCCTGCAACCTGCCCCTCCTGGTTTCGGCAGCCATGCTACTCTTGCCACTTTCCAAACTTGTGGGAACACACCGAACTTCCAGCAGGCGTTAAAGATACGTCGCAAGGTATCCCTCCCAATTTCGGCACAAGCTCGAGCGCACCCGTGGGTATGCCGTCATTGCCTGCTGCCTTCTTCGGATTGAATGACCTCGCCGCGATAGACAATTCGCTTGCGCCAATCTCCGGTTCTTCCTCCGTGCCCCATGGGACTAGTTGCTCTCTCTCCTCATCCCTAGGAAAGTACTTGGCCAACAGCTCCTCTAGAGTTTCCTCCTCGGAAGTTGTCCACGTACCGTCCCCGCGCTCTACCGTGGATAGAGGCGCCCTCTTCCTCCTCCTCGCGCTAAGGACTCGGTGCGCGAATCCCCAGGGGTCTTGTTCCGGGCTGCCGGCCGTACTACAGAACTCCCTAAATGATTCCACCTTCGCCCTTTTAATCGCCTTCTTGTACGCGGCCCTCTTCTATAGATCCGACCCCACTCGTTCTTTCCGTCTCCCTCAGGTTCGACCTGCCACCTTCTTCTTGTTCTTTTCGCCTCCTGCCTGAGTCTGTCCAGGTCTCTATTCCCCTACTCCGCTGAATTGGGGCGGCCTCTATACCCGTTGCCCTTCGCGGGTATGAGTCCCTTCTTGCACGCCTTGAGACATGCTTTCTGGAAGCTTGCCGCTGCCCCTTCTACCTCCTCTCTACTGCCCATTGCCAAATCTTTCAATTCGGCAATCTCCACTTCTAGGGATTCTCTGAACCTTCCCCAGCCCGCTTTGGGAACGTGGTAGCGGACGTGTTCCTCTCTGGCGGTGTCTGTGCCTTCCGTTATGGTGGTCCGAAGGTATTGGTGGTCACTTAGGGTTTCCTCGTCACTGATGACAAGTTCTCCCGTCTGTTTCCCCCTTACCAAAATCAGATCCGTCCATCCCACTCCGTTTGAGCTAACAAACGAGGGTGGGTCATCGGGCCCATTTAGAATTTCCAATCCGTGCAAAATTGAAAACTCAACCACCGCATGCCCCCTTTCGTCATTCGTGCTTTGCGTTAAAATCGCCCATAATCACAGTTGCCCCTCTGTAATTATTAAGAACCTTTGTGATTTCCTCTAGCTTGCTCACAAGGCGGTCGGCCGGGCCTGGTTCGACGTAAAGCGAAATGTAGATCGTTCCATCCCTCGCTCTGACAGCTGTGGTGTTCTTATCCGATAACTGGCCTAACCTCGTCACTTCTCCTACCCTCGTGCTCGTAACGATTATTGCCTTGCAACTCTCGTCCCCGATCACCAGCGAGTCGCCCCACCCGCTCCTACCTCTCCCAGGCTCTTGGATGCACACGATGTCGATTGCCTCCTCACCCGCTACTCTCTGCAGTTGGCCCATTGCCGACTTGCCCTTCCCCGCATTAAACGTCATTAGTTTGAGTAACTTATCCATAATTGGTCTTGTTACGTAACCTCAGCTGCTCTCTCTTGAACACTTCGCAACGGCCCTCCTCCATTGCTGCGTGCCCAGCCGATTTCAAACCACGCTTTCTGCAGTTGGGACAATCCGACTCTGTCCTCTTGCAGTCCTTCAACCTGTGCTGCCCCCCGCACTTAGGACAGCACTCCCTCAGCTTGCAGGCTTTAGAAGTGTGCCCATACTCGCTACAGTTGTAGCACCTCGTCGGTCTCGTGTGTTCAACGACCGTTAACCTCCTAAGCTCGATGTTCAGCTTTCCTCCTCCCTTCATGATGGCAGCAAACATTTCCGGCCGAACCCGTACGACCCAGTCCTCTTTCGTCGGGTTGCGATTCGGACGTTTGCCCACCACCTTCATCCTCGCCTTCTCGCCCTGATTCGCCATCTCTTTAAGAACTGCTCTGTTGCCGCGGATTATCTCCGCAACAACTTCCCCGTCCTTTAGGCCGCCCTCCGCGCCGATGATCTTGATCACCGGGTCGCGGTCCGCTACAGGGGTGACCTTTATGGCATCTCCAGCTCCCTCTACTAGCCTCTTATGCTTTGCTGCGTCGTCGGTGACGACCAGCAATTCGCCCTTACGCACTCTCCTGACGGTGGTGAAGCCTCCGTCAATAGCGCCCTCTTCCACCTTCTTGGCTAATTCCTTCTTAGCCTCCTCCGCGTCTCCCTCCTTATGGACAACCACCGCAGCATAGTTGCGCTTCTTCTGCTGCCGCTTAGGTTCCTGTTTACCCTCCGTGCAGGGCTTGCCTTCCGTCTCCGATACCTTCGCGGCCGCAGCCTCAGCCGCTTGCATCGCGCAGTCACTGCCCACCGCTTTCACACCCTGCTTCAGGTCCCCCCTAAGACCGTTAATGACTAGTAGGTAGGGACATTAAATGACCTTCGCTTGCCGACCGTTAGGTATAAAGCACTTCTTCCGTCTAGCTACACCTTGACCAAGTTCGCCGCCGCACCTTCATTGAAGATCGGCCTCGCCCTATACCCCTTTCGGGGTAGCCGTTCGGGGCGAGTATCCGGGGAACCACGTGGAGGTTCTCCTCGGGTACGACGGAGGCAGGGAAAAAAATTAACCGCCCTGAGGTGCCTGGAAGCAACAGATGTGCACCCCCGGTCGGATTTACACGGCTTATTTAAGGACGCTTTAACCTACAATTGAGGTGTTACCGTGCACCGGTGAACTTCTTTGCTCAGAAGTATCCCCGCTGCTACGTCCTCCCTTTTAGTCGCCTTTTACGACAGGCAGGGGCCTACCCCAGATGTATTCATTCGCCCATGCTGTAGGCCGTACCTGGTTCACTCCTCCTGAACCCACTCCTCCTCCCGAATCGCTGCCGTGGCAAACCTGCTTATCTCCTTCCAAATGCGGTCGTCCGTGTCGACCGTGACGCTGAGTGGCCAACCTGCCTTGTACTCGATGGCGCGCTCCCTGAGAAGTTCGCGCGCCTCCTCTCTGTCCTCGCCGTCACAGTCCAGCAAAACGTGTGCGCCTGTTTCCATTTGCCCACATTCGCATAGACCGTCCCCCTCTCTCAGCTTGAACCTGTGGTAGTAACTCTCAAATCTACCGTGGCCGGTGACCAGCTCAACTGCGTCTTTACCGAGCACCCCCTTCACGCCATCCACCATTGGCGTGATGGAGTGCAACAACCGACCCGTGTTATCGGCATCCCATCGCGTTTGCCACGCCGCTTTCTCCTCTCTTTGACGCTGTGCGCGCGCCAGTGCCCTCGACTTCGGTACCTCTCTCATCTCGGTAAGGATGAGCGCGTCTTTCGACGTTGCGCTTGCCCTCTCCTTTCCTTCCGATAGCGGACTGCCCCTTGCCCACTTCAGCCTAATGGTCGTGCCCCTTCGACCTGCTCCTAGGATAGCCTTGTAGGTTCTCCTGGCGACGTCGTTCCTGATATCCGCGGCCGTGATCATATTGAGCACTGCCTTGGAACCGCTCACGACATCCGTATCTCCGTCTTCGCGCACCGCCGCGTTCACCGCATCCGCCACCGCTAACAGCTCCGCTTGCGTCGCCGTAGCGTTCTCGGATAATCTCACCACCGCTGCCTGCCCCCAGCTGCCTTGGGGGTCTTTCGTGACGAGTGAGTAGCCCACACCCACTTCCGTCTTCGTCACCGCCGCGTACATCTCTCTCCTGCCTGCTTCTCGGCCTTCGTCGTGTACTTCCACCCTCAGGAGACCTCTCTCCGATGGATGCACCAGTCCGTCCGCGTGTGCTCTTGCCTCGTAGTCGCCCATTGCTAGCTCAGTCCTCTCTCTAAACCGATGTAGGACCTCCAGATAGATCGGCGGGATGCCCGCTATCACCTGAAGGGCCGACGTTGGAGCGGTGCGGTAGGCTTTGGCGATTCTCAGTAGGAAGGGTCTCTGCGCCGCACTCAGATGTCTAATCACCCTTGTGTCAAGGCCTCTCTTACCCCACACTTCTGCACCGTACGTGATTATCGGGACCACAACTCCCCTGTAAATCCGTTTCAGCATCTGGGCGGATGTTCCCCAGGTTCTGCCAGCGACAATGAATAGCCTGTTGGCCATTGCCGCCGATTTTCCCCGGGCTGCCCTCGCTTGCTCAACCCATAGCAGCGTGTCATCGATATACACTCCGAGGTATTTGAGGTACCTCTGCATTTCGATCCTCTCTCCGTCGGTTCTTATCACCGGTGCGCGCAGTATGCCCCTTGCCTTTATAAAGATTGCCTCCGTCTTGGCCGTAGGTAGGGACAGAGGGAATCTCGTTAATCCATTCATGCGCGTCACTTATTAGATGACGAGGCATTTGGTTATTTTAAAAAAGGGGACTTAACCTCCGCAAGCGGAAGGCAAGTGGCCCCCGATCCATTGTCACATCCGACGCTCGTACGTTTATAAACACACATACCGGGATACCGAAGCCATGGGACGCGCTCGCGGCTAACCACCAAATGGTGACGCCCCACGGCCCCGGCACCCGCGCAATCCTCCTCTGCGGTGACGGACTGTAAGCTGCCCGCTCGCCGTGTCCGCAACTCATCCGATTCCTACCCTCGGGACTTGAGGGGCCTTCATACTAGTCATCTTCATGAACCGCGAAAAGTTGGTATGCGATCCCTGAAGGACTCTGGTGGTTATCCCTTTCAGGACTCGATGGGTGACTCCCATGTCTAGGAGCTGCTTTGCGCTGTCGTCGGACCAGACACCTTGCCATGTGAGGGTGCAGGTTGTCGCCTGGATGTTAGCGGCATCTATACCTAACTTGGCTCCTGCACCTCTCAGTACGTCCTCGTCACGGCCGTACTTGTCACGTTTGGTGTTGATCCTGCCCCCGTGTGTCCTCCAGCAGCCCTGGATGATGTGGGCCGCCGTTTCATTGACACTGCACCCCGCTCGACAGGAGACGTCGTGTGTCAAACGACGATCTGTGTGCAACCTCTGTTGCGGTTTCAGCGGCGCACAGTGGGACAAAATACCTTAAAAGTTGGCATAAAATCACAAACACCTTAAATGTATTTTTAAATGAAAATAGACATTTTTTAATTCAATATTCTATAAATCTATGTAATAATTTTCAATATTTTAATAAAAAACTCAATTTACATTAAAGCAAGAACTTAGCAAAATGATACAATTCAATGAAACACATTATGAAGGCAAATCATTATCTGAATTTGAATAAAAATCAGCATCATCGTCTTGGTCGTTATCACTTTCGGCATTTTGAATATTACCACCTCCCGTGTGCATTTCAACATAGGGTGATTTTAATAAATTTAATGCTGCTTTGGGTAAGTGATGGAGCTTCTTTTTCGGCAATTCTCTCTTACTTGTAACTATAGGGTCCGAACTAATTAAAAATAAATTCAAAACATCTCTATTCGACTCTTCTCTATTGCATTTTCTCGAATTGTGTTCCCGGTATCTTTTAAAATCTTTGTTGCGTGCTTCTTGGGCCTCCTCTTTTAAATTGCCTATAGGCAACAAAGCAGTAGAAATTATTTCTAGACCACGAATAAAGTATTTATGAAGAGTTGGAGGCATACAGTACCACGGGTATTTTTCAACAAAGTATCGACCAGTGTTATGACAAAATTCTCGAAATTTATCAACATTTACTTCATAGCTACTACTATTAATATTATGTGCATTTTTTTGATCAGTTTCAAATCAATTTGAATGATTTCGGCCGACAATTTCGCATTTTCAAAAAAACACCTTGCAGTGTTACCATCGTTACTATTGCCGCAAGCAGGCTTGGGTTTATCTACAATCAAACCACATGATTCTTTGAATTCTTTTTGGATACGTTCCTTGTTTTTAGCTACTATTTCTTTATCCATACCCCTAGCTTGCCATTTTTTAATTGGAAGTTTGTATGACAAGTGTAACAAACACTCAAAAAAGCGTATCCAACCATGGAGGATAGAAAGTCCAAATTGAAGATTCTCTGATTTTACTGGTCTTTGTATCATGTCATCTATATTATTAAAGATTTTTGATGTTGCTCCACATAAGAAACATTTTGTGTTGATGTAGTCTCTGTCAAAGCGTTACATACCTTTAAGGGTTTAAACACTATTTTGTAGTAATTTTATCTCTTTATCTACCCTAGCCTTTTCAGTCACAGAAACTAAAGTTGACTCCTTTATGAATTCAATTCTTAAAGGCTGGCAATATCTTATAGAGCCAGGACGAGGATTTTGCCAAACAATTTTTGTACCACAAACGAGGCGAAGAGGAACGACAGATGTGATGAAAACCGACGAATCACTGGCTTCTATACCATGGAAAGCTTGCTTATAAGCACTGTGTCCAGAACTGCCATCAAATCTCCATTTTGAGTACAAATATAGCTCGCATAGTTCTACGTTATTAATTGAGTTAATAACATTTTGTTGAACATGAATAAGTCTCTCAACGGTATGGTCAAGTAATGCTTGTAGACTAACTTCAGCAAAAGTAGAACTAAGCTTTATGTGTTCTGAATTTGGATAACAATTTTTTTTTGGCCTTTTTAATAATTTTGTAAGATGGAAATGTTGCTGGAGCCTTACTTCTGTTGTGAGGTATTGGTGCCTAGATAATTTTGCATCCACCATCATCGCTAGAGCGTTTTCAGCTGCCAACATTTGAGATTTTTTTTCAAGAGACTCTTTATATGCATTTCTATATTTACTTGCACGGGTTGGACTTGATGTAATTTCTTGCACTACTTTCGATGCCTCAACTTTTCCTGCTGCTCTTAGGCCCATTTGAGTGGCATAACTTAACATAGAAACAGGTGTAGATTTCCTCAAATCACTTGTTTTTTGACGTTTCGTTCGATTGGTGCATGATTCGAAAGAAGTTGTCGGACGGCCACGCTTTGTTTTTTGTCTTCGCGGAAACAAAAGTGATACATTCAACCAATCACGATTATTATCTAGAAATCTTTCTTCTATTCTACATGCTTTTGTCCAGCGTGATCGAAACTGTGATTTAAAACGAATTAAAACCTTATTTAATTTTTTAAGACTCCTCTGGCCTCGACACAGTGTTTTCTTTTTAAGTTCAAATTTATCTTCAATATTGCTGTGTTCAGAATTTCTTAGCATAGCACAGAGTTCCCTTCGTGTGATACTCATATAATTCGAATTTGTTCCTGGTAAGGAAATTACGTTTAAAAAACTAGAAAAATATAGTGCACGGTTGTGACTTTTCAGACTTAAACAACAATAAATGACTTACGAGCACTTAAGAGCACTAAAAAATTATCGTTATTATCTCTTAATTAAATCTTCTTTGCGCCAAAAGTAAAAAAAGTGCGGGATCAATTTGGGTACCCATTTAATTTTAAGTATGTTTATAAAGTTTTTAAAATGTACTTTGTTTTTTAAAGAAAATTCAACATTGCATAAAAAATTATCAATGAGATTATAGTAATATACCTGATTTTGAAGGTTTCATAATTCAAAGTTAGTTTTTGAAAACGTTATTTTGTTAAATTAAGAATTTGTAGAGGAAATCAAATGCAGAGCTAAATGCGCGAGTTAATAAGGATTAAGTTAAGTTGATATTGCGGTGATGTGTGGAGTGGGGTATGAGTGAGTTGCACTCATGAATTTTAAGTTTTATTATGTTCAATACATATTATTTCCAAAAAATAATAATATCGAGTGTGTATTACAATTTTTTATTTTTCCTTTTCTGCCAACTTTTTATGCTTTCTCCCCACTGTGCGGCGCCGTGGTGATGTTCGCCAGGGTCGCCGCCAAACTCAACCCCCAGGTACGTCCATTTCTCGAGTACCCGGGTTGCTGGTAGAGTTCCATCAGACAGCTTAAAACGTCTTTCTGTCACGACTTTGGCCTTCTTGTTTTTGCCGTCGATTTGGATGGAATATGTGGAACTCTTTTCCCTGTTTAGTTTGAGTCCCATGCTGGCTGCTGTGCTGTTCACCACGTTAAGGGCTTTCTGAAGTCCCCATTCGGAGCCGGCCACTAGGACGAGGTCGTCGGCGAAGGCCAGGCAACTGAGCTTCACTCCCTCGAGCCTGTAGCCAACCTCCTTGGGGACAGCCCGGATGATCGTATTCATCGCGAGGTTGAACAGCACGGGGGAGAGGGGGTCTCCCTGACGCACCCCTCTTCTTACTGCAACCTCTGGAGAGGTTCTATTCTCACTGTGGAGACAAGTACTGGTGTTCGTGTAGAGCCCGGAGATATACTCGCAGAGTTCAGGCGGTAGTCCGGTGTTCAAGACTATCGATTTGAGGGCGTGGTGGCTCAGAGAGTCCTACGCCTTAGAGAGGTCAAGGGTCGCAATATGACACTCTCTAAGGTTCGCTCTCGCCGTGCCGATGACCGCGTCGAGTATAGCGACGATTTGGCAAGTGCCATCGGCGTTGATAAACGCCCTCTGCCTTTCATCTATAATATTCGCCGCGAGCAATCTCCTGGCAAGAACCCGGTGCAGATGTCGCACCACTGCCGACGAAATGGTAATCGGCCGGTAGTCTCCAGGGTCAGTCGGTTCATCCTTCTTGGGAATGAACACTGTCCTCCCCCTTAGCAGTTTCTCGGGAAAAGCCCGAGCCAGCATGACGAGGTTGAGAAAGAGCGCTTGAATGTGCACTGGAACCCTGTTCCAGTCGGCTGGATGGACGCCGTCCGGACCCGGAGCGGAACCCTTCGCCACTTTACTGAGCTCCAGTTCTGCGCATGAGACAGGGTCCCATGCGTAACTCAGCGAGCCATCGGGCAAACCAGTGGCTGGCGGGTAGTCTACTGACTCCCTACCAAAGACACTCTCCCAGAACTCAAACATCCCCTCGGGGACGTAGACATTCTCTCTGTTGCCATTGAGCAGTTCATGGGAGGTTCTCGCCGGATTCCTGTTCCAGGCCTTCTGCACTCTTGCATAATCCTCTCGCCTCGCTTTCTTCTTCGAGATCGGTCTTACTACGATCTTCCTTCTCGCTACTACGGGTCTCGCCTCGGTGGTGGCGCGCTCTGGGGCGAAGACGGCCTCGAACCATATCATCAGGTCGTCGTGCGGTATCGCCCTCTCTAGAGCACCCTCGGCGATTTTCAGGAGAAGGCCAGCTTGGTGGTGTTGCGTGCCTTTCTCCCTAGTCAGTCCTATGAGACCGACTATCGCTCCGCGGATGCTCACGCCAAGTGCAGATCTACGCCTTGGCGGTTCTTCGCGCCGAGGAGAAGCTTCGGCCGAGCGGTACGCGCCCGGGTGTTAGGGCGCGCGTCGGGCGAGGGTAGGGCTTCCGCCAAGGCGGGCCCCGCGCGGAGGTCGGCTATTGCAGCAGCGACCTTCGATTTATACCCCGCGTTTCTCCTCTGCCCTTTTATCGCCTCGAGCGAGCGTCCTGGAACTCGCTCGATGAGGTGCTGGTTCATGAACCGCACCCCGTCGACCGTGGCCTGCGCTTCTTGCGCAGCCATGAGCAGAATCTCCTCCTCTCTCCACCGGGCTTTGAGCCCCGGAATGACAATGTCGTCATTCGTATCTACGGGTTGGGCCCTTCGCCTATGCACCCCAAGTCCTATCCGAGTGGGAAAACTGCGTCCACACTCGCACGGATAACCTGCCGCTCCCCGGATATTGTATGAAGGCTGTTCTTCACCCTCAACCCTTTCGGGTATCATCGGGTCGAGTTGCGAAACTCTTGTTTCAGCGGGGGCATTGGGCGGCGGCCCCAACTGCCATCCGCTTCTTAGCTTATAATGTGAGCCCGCTGAAATGTTACGGAGTCCCGGGATGCGACCCCGAGACTCCTAGTTGGTCGTGCTCCCTTAAATGGGCCCGGCCACCAATGGCGGGTAGCTCCTTCGACCGGGCCCCACCCCAGTTAGACAGGGCGGATTTTGTGCTGGCCCCCATCGTTTCCGAATTAGGGGCCCGTCCGTCGACAATTTGGCCCTGGGAAGGTGGCCCAGGTTTCTAACGACACCAATGGGGGGTATTGCCGTCCGAACTAGGCAACGTCGGCTTTCCGCCTCGGTATACCATACGCGTACGCTTCGATCGCACGAGCCTACTCAGTTCAGCCCGCGGAGGAATAACTCGTCGCCTAGATTAAGAGAGTCATAGTTACTCCCGATGTTTACCCGCGCTTGCTTGAATTTCTTCACGTTGACATTCAGAGCACTGGGCAGAAATCACATTGCGTCAGAACCCGCGAGGGCTATCGCAATGCTTTGTTTTAATTAGACAGTCGAATTTCCCTAGTCCGTGCCAGTTCTGAGTTGAACGTTGCATGGCGGCCGAAGAGGCGACCGGCGGGCGGCGCGCGAACCCCGACCACGCCGGACCTCGCAACAAGGAAGTTCCGCGGGGGGTAGGGCGCGAGACCGAACTCGGTTCGGCACGCTCCCGGAGGAGCGCCCTTCGCCTCGCCCAGGCCCGGCACCTGACCTTGACCCGCTTCCCAACCAAGCCCGACGCGCCCCGCTCCTCAGAGCCAATCCTTATCCCGAAGTTACGGATCTAATTTGCCGACTTCCCTTACCTACATTATTCTATCGACTAGAGGCTACAGACCTCGGAGACCTGCTGCGGATATGGATACGAGCCGGCAGGGTACATCCACGTGGCCCTCTCCCTGATTTTCAAGGTCCGAGGGGCTGATCGGGACACCGCCGCAAGTGCGGTGCTCTTCGCGCTCCACTCCATATCTCCCTGCTAGAGGATTCCATGGAGCCCGAGCGCTCAAACAGAAAAGAAAACTCTTCCCCGACCTCCCGACGGCGTCTCCGGGTCATTTTGGGTTGCCCCGACGAACTAAAGACTTTTTGGGATGTCATTGATGTATATCAAGAAGAGTATTGGGACTTGTATAGAGCCTTGATGCACCCCGGCTGTAATGAATTTTGTTTGTGAGGGTTGATTATTGACTGAGACATAAAATGATCTGTTTGTGAGGTATGAATGAAGTAACTGGATGACATGATTGGGAAACTTGTTTTGAATTAATTTATGGATGAGGCCTTCTGTCCACACCCTGTCAAAGGCTTTCTTAATATCGAAAAGCAGCATTGCTGTCACTTTTTTTTTTATTGAAATTTAGAATAATGTTAACTATTCTGACCAGTTGGTGTAGGGTGCTGTGTTCATTTCTGAAACCAAATTGATCATTAGAAAGTATTTTCTTCCTTTTTATGAATTTGGTGATTTTTTTTAAGAGTACTTTTTCAGCTAGTTTGCCTAGTGTGGACAGGAGGCTTATGGGTCTGTAGTTGGTGGGTGAGGTCGAGTTTATACTTTGTTTAGGAATGGGGATAATTTTTGCTAACTTCCATGAGTCAGGGTAATGTTGAGTGGCGAAGATACCGTTGATTATGTTTACGATCTGAATTTGAGCGACTTTGGGTAGATGTTTCAGTATGGTGTTGTTAATGTTGTCATGTCCGGGGGTTTTTTAACATTTAAGTTTTTAATTATGGATTTGATTTCTTTTAAGTTTGTAGTGTAGTGGTTGGGCGAGTACGTTTTTTTTTTGAGATGAAGTCTCGGACTGTTTTGGTTATTTGTTTTTGGGTTTCGTTGTTGTCCTGTTCAATTTGGTGGACAGATTCGAATGTGGTTGCTAAAAGATTAGCTTTAGAATCATCGGACATGGCAATCTGTCCACTGTGTTTGAGTGTGGGAATGGGATTGTATGATTTTTTTAGGTGTTTGGTAATTTTCCAGAGTTCTTTTGGGTTGTTGTTGGATTTTTCCAGGGTGTTTTTCCAAAGAGAGTTTCTATGTTCTTTTAATTTTGACTTAATATCTTTGGTTAGGTTTTAGTAGTTTGTTTTGTGAATTTGAAGTTTAGTTTTTTGCCAAATTTTCCGTTCTTTGTTTCTGAGTTTGATTAGGAAGGTGATTTCTGGGTTGGATTTTTCTGTGTAAGGGGTTATTTTAATTTTGTGGATATTGAGTTGGATTGCCTGCGTTATTTGGTTGGTGAAGTTGTTGACTGCTAACTCGAGTTCTTCAGGAGTGTTTATGTTTGAGTTGGGTATTAGTGTGTTATTGATTTCGTCTTCGAGGTTTGTTTTATTGAATTGGAAGGTGTATCTGTCGGGGTTTTTGTATGTGTTAATTTGTAATTTAAATTGAATGGCATTGTGGTCAGAGTCTAGATCCTGTATGGCAATTAGATCTGTAATGTAATTGACATTTTTGTTGATGATGATGTCAATTGTGGTGGGGGTGGTACCATTTGGTGGGAAGTGGGTATGGTCTGCGGTATAATTGATTATTGCCTCGGAGTTGTTAATTAGTTTTTGGAGGGTTATGCCATTTTTATTATTTCTGGCGTTGTTCCAGTTTTTATGGACCGCGTTTAAGTCCCCGATCAGTAAGTGTTTGTTTGACTTGTTAATAATATTTGATATGTCTTTTTGTGTAATTTTATTGGTTGGGGGATTATACGCGGCTGTTATTTGGAGTGAATTAATTAGCTGGATTGTTAATGCTTGTAATGAGGTGGTTGGTGCGTTAATTTCAGTGAAAGGAATGTTGTTTTTGATGATAAAGGCCACTCCGCCTGAGTTATTGGAGTGATCTTTTCTTAGTACTGTGTAGTTTCTGATTTTGAATTTAAAAGAATTTGTGATTTTGGTTTCATTAAGTATTAAAATGTCAATGTCATTGGAGCGTATGAAGTCACTTACCTCATTTATTTTGTTTTTAATGGAATTTGCGTTCCATGCCACGAGTTTTAAGTTATTCGAATAAGCCATTATCAAGCTGTTGGTAAAATTCTGAAGTTACCAGAAATTTTTCTGAAATAGTGTTACAATTTTCAAGTCTTTCGTTTAAAATTTTTGTTACTCGCAGCATGTAACGCAAATCCATCAAGCTGTTTAATTTTTTGAATTCCGCTCCCAGTTCTTGAAAGAGGTTGGCTGTTGACATCGGGTTGTGGGCCGGAGCAGCCCTGTTTGTTACCTGCCCAGGTGTTTCTGTGGTTGTTGTTGTTGGTGGGGCAGACCTGTATGTTACCTGCCCCTGCTGATTAAGTACTGGTTCTGCAGGTTGTTTATCTATGATGTTCCGGGCAGCCCTGTATCTTACCTGCCTTAGATGTGGGAATTGATGGTCATCTTGGTAGTTAAAGTTTTGTGTATTGCTGTTCCATGGGTTGTGGGTTGGTGCTGGAGCTGGCCTGTAGGTTACATTTTTTTCTTTTAGGTTCATATGGAATTCAAGCTTTTTGATGTAAACCGGGCAATCCTTGTAGTTAGCAGGATGATTTCCCTCGCAGTTGGCACATTTTGCAGGGAGGTTGCGATCTTTTTTGCATGTGTGGGTGGAGTGGTCTTCTGCGCATTTAAGGCATCTTTATTTGGCTCTGCAGTTGGTAGCAGAGTGTCCCCACTCCTGACATCGGTGACACTGGATGAACCTTCTTTTGTTTTGGTATTTTCTGAAAAATACTCTGCATTTGTTTATTACCTTGATGTTATTTTGTAATTTGTTGATGGTGTTTTTTGTCTGTTACGAAGAAGTAGAGTGGGAATTTTGCATTTTTTATTTCATTGATTTGTGAATACTATGTTAACCCCTCAGCTAACACTGGGTCTAGATGATTAAAATAAAAAAATAGAACTTACGAAAAGATTAAAGGCAGGGAATAAAATTATTAATTTTAATGGGTTCTTTTTTAAATGGTTGGGTTAACGTCACAAATAACTAAAAATTTTAATAAATAAAATTTTAAAGACCCTTTTGAGAATGTAAACTTCAAAAAAAAAATATTAAACGTCCAATGCTGAGAATTTGTATTTTTCTTGCTTTTATTTAGTAAATAAAAAAAAAACTTCACCTACCTTATTTCCCCTGCAGAGTTGAAGGGTGACACTTATTTAAACCAATTAAACTGTTCTAAGGTAATTTATTTCTTATAGTTACAATAAAAAAAAATAGAATATTAAATTCGAAGCTTGAAAATAAAATCAAATAAATTGAACAATAAAAATTATTTATTCAATTAAAAATAACAACAACAAAAAATATAATTAAAATAAAGAGTAAAATATAAAATAAAACTACAAAAAAAAATGAATTAAAAAAAAACGGTCAGAAACAAATTATTACCTTAAGAACAACAAAATATTGAATATAAAACAAAACTACATTATGACTTAACAACGTGTTAAAATCAATTGAATTGAAATAAAATTAAAGAACATTCCCTTTTATAGCTTAGTCAGGGGGTGGTTTAAACATGGCGCTAAGTCTCTTGACTTAAGACGCCCTCTACACACGAGCATACCACTTTTACCCTGGAACTAAACTAGAAAAGGGGGTTGCCTATGATCTAACCCTACGCGCGAATTTACTTAAGTTCTTTGTAATAATGTATTTCTGACTTCTGAGCTTTATCTGAAATTACTAAAAATACCTACAAAAAAAAATAAACCAATATTACTAGTTTAGTTTACTGAAATTACAAATACAATTAATTGTATTACCAATTTTAATTATAAAACCTTCCAACAGGGGTTTTAAGCACTATACATATAGAAATATTAAATCCATAAATTTAAGTAAATTAAAAATAAAATTACAATATTATCAAACTCGTTTTGTTTAAATTTTTAATTCATATTTTAACTAAACAAAATGATTTTAAATCATTGTGTAAACAACGCGTGAGAACATCCCCTGTAACGCGTACAAGGGCACCCCCTCAACCGATGTCTAGACTCAATAAAATACAAATATTATAGTTAACATATGTGGATTAGAACAACAAATCCCTTAACTTGACGATACTTAAATTTTTCTTTAAAAAGTAATAAAAACGCGTTCTCACCCTGGGAGCGTGAGAAATATTCCGAAATGATCTACACAAAACGACCCCTTATTATTTTCTTAGCTTAATATTTAGAAATGCTTAATTCACAGATTTTAGTTATTTTGATGTCGTTCTCCTCAAGTTCTTGTTTTATTTTTTCGAGTTGCGTGTTGTGCGGTAGCCCATCAATTACATAGCCAGTGGTTTTTTCTTCAGAAGTTGTGAAGGTGTGAAGTTCGACTTTATTTAATTGATTTAAGATTGCTTTGTGATCGTTTAAATCATCAACGTAGATGGCAATTCTTTTATTTTTTTGGTATTTAAAGTGAAAGTTACCTTGCACAATATTTTGGATGGCGGCTTCAAGGTTGTTGTGTGAGCCTTCTTTTATTTCTTCGTGGAGCACGATCGGTGGCGTTTTTTTTTATTTTCTTGTCCTTTTTGGTTGGTTTTTGGACGTCAGCATTTGTTTCAGGTTCATCTTCTGATTCTGATTCTTGTTCATAGTAGAGGCTTGTGGTTTCCTCGTCTTGGTCGTCATTGTTGGTGAGATTTTCGTAGCTGTTGTGTATGGTGATTTTTTTTTTGGGCTCAATGGTGGTTGGGCTTCTTAGTTTACGCTTTGCAGCGTGGTCAGTTTGCTTTTTGAAAAGCGAATTTATTAATTCTGAAGCGGTTGTTTCACTTCCGGAATCGTTACCTCCTGCGTCAGCATTGTTTGATGTTGAAAGCTTGCTTGGGTTTGTTTTTATTGATGAGGTGTCCATTAAATCACTGGGGTTGGTGTTGTTTAAGTCTGGATTACCATTAACACTCATTTTTGCACCGTTTTTTTGCAGTAGTTCGGAATTGTCCAGAAGAGTTTTGTTGATAAGCGCGTCGAGTTTTTGATTTAATGACTCTTTAAGTTGTTTGTTTTTTGTTTTCGCGGTCACATTTGTTTTTAATTTTTTTTGTTTAATTTTACGGGAGGAATTTTTAGTGTCTTTTTCACTTTGGGAGGAGATTTATTAGTGTTTCATTTAGTAACATTTTTTGGTTGCGCGATTTTGTCATCACTATTGTTTTTATTTGCACTTAATTGGTGTTCGGGGTCGGTTTTTTCCCGAGCCCCGTCACGGGTATTAACAATTTTGTTGTTAATTATTATTTATTGGTGTCCTTTCACCGATTTTAAATAATAAACTAATTAAATTGCACGAATTACGGCATTTGTTGCACGACTTATGCACAGAACTGTAGTTGGAGTGGGGAACGATAGTGATGGGCGTGGCTTACGTTGTCAAGCGGAGCGCGGAAGCACGTCTACACTGCACCGTAGCTCTTCAAACGATTCTTGATCGACTTCGTCGTTGACTCGAAGCAAAAAGCGACCGGGCGGCGCCGAGCCCCTCAACTTCGAAGAAGATGGCTCTCTCTCCGAAAAAAAAAATTGAGGACAGCGGCACGCGGTGTTCCCAAGCGGTCACCCATCCAAGTACTGACCGCGCCCGACGTTGCTTAACTTCGGTGATCGGACGAGAACCAAATTCAAATTTCAAATTTAAAACATTATTTATTGACAATATAAGAACTATTTACATAATCACTTCTATATTAATTGAACATATTTTTCAAGCTCCAGTACTAAGTACTTTATCTTAATTGTTATGATAATGGTTTTACGTAAGGTAATTCATATGAGGTATAAAATAATGAAAATTACAATTGCGATAAATGAAATTATTGAACAAGATTATGAGGGTAGACTGAGTCCGTCCGCTCTAACTACAATTGTGGTTGTATATAAAATTTAAAAAAAGGAAAAGAAATATTTAAAAAAAAAAAAAAATTAAACAAAAACTAATTAATATAATGACTGTATAAAATCATGACTGTATAATGACTGTATAAAATCATGACTGTATAATAACTGTATAAAATAATGACTGTATAATGACTGTATAAAATAATGACTGTAAAGGGTCCTTTAATGTAAAATATGATAAAATGTTGTTTTATGCCTGTATATAATCTCTGGGTTATCCTCCACTATATTTGCTAAACGTCTAATAAAGTTATTTTCACTGGTAGGGTTTAACCTATCCAGGAATCTCTGAGAAAGTTTGGTGCCAAACTCAATAATTGTTGGTATTCTAGCTATCTCATGTAATAAATTAATATTTGTATACCGGTCCCGGTTGGTAATAAGTCTCAAACATTTGTTCTGAAAGACTTGGAGTTTCTTCAGATTACTCCTGGCAGACATCATCCAAACCGGGGCGGCATACGTTATAATTGGACGAATTGTTGAAAGATAGACTAACCTTTTATTATTGATACTCAAAACACTATTTCTCGAGAGAAGAGGATACAGGGAATTTAGTGCCTTGTAAGCTTTTTTAATTGCGTAATTGAAATGAGGTTTAAACAATAATTTTGTATCCAGGTGAACACCCAAATATTTTACAGAATTTTGAATTTTGATTGGATGATTATCCACAGTATAATCATGTAAAGTCCTAACATGTTTAAATTTCCGATGAAACGTTATGGCCTCTGTCTTGTCCGAATTTAACATAATTTTCCAGTCCTTAAAATAATTCACTAAAATTTTTCCATGAATTTCACACTTTTTATGTGCCGTGTCCGCTTCTACAGAGTGGCTGTAGACCGCGGTATCATCGGCAAACAAAGCCATCTTGGTCTGCGGCATTTGAGGAATATCGTTAATAAAGATAAGAAAAAGTATTGGTCCCAGAATTGACCCTTGGGGTACACCTGCCAAAATTTGCTTGTTTGCCGAAGCAGCATCGCCCACAGATACGTAAAAAAGTCTGTCTGTCAAATATGAATGTATGAGATGAATTAATTTTGAAGGAAATTTATATTTAATAAGTTTATGAATTAAGCCTTCTGTCCACACTCGATCAAAAGCTTTCTTAAAATCAAAAAGCACCATGGCAGTAACCATTCGTTTATTATATCCTGTTATAATATCATTGACAATTCTTGTAATTTGTTGAACAGTACTGTGCTCACATCTGAAGCCAAACTGATTATCAGTGATAATTTTTTTGGCATTTATAAATTTATGTATTTTTGCCAACATTACTTTCTCAGCTAGTTTCCCGAGTGTGGACAGAAGACTGATGGGACGAAAGTTCTCCGGATTCGATTTATCCTGACTTCCCTTAGGAATCGGTACCACTTTGGCCAGTTTCCACAGATTTGGGAAATGTTGAAAACGAAACATGTTATTTATGATTTCAACAAATACTGTTAATGCCTTTTTAGTAAGGTTTTTAATTATTAAGTTGGTAATTCCCTCAGAACCAGGAGCTTTCTTTACATTTAAATATTTTATTATTTTATTTAATTCATTAAGTGAAGTTTTATGATAATTTTGAGGGCCAAAATGTTTATTACCAATGAAATTTGTGACTGTCTGAGTGATTTGTCTTTGAGTCTCATTCCTGTCTGGCTCTAAATGGTGAATTTTTTCAAAACACGTCGCAAGTACGTCAGCTTTGTCTTGGTCTGTCATCACTATGGAATTATTATGTTTAAGCGATGGAATCGGCTCAAACCCACTCCTCAAATGTTTAGTGAGTTTCCATAGTGATTTGTCTTTAGCGTTAATCTTTGTTAAAGTTTCTGTCCACTGTACATTTTTGTGTGTCTTAATGTCCCTTCTTATGTCATTCGTGAGGTTTCTGTAGTTTTGTTTATGTGCTAGGCATCCGCGCGTTGCCACGCCTTGCGCTCACGATTTCAGAGTCTAATGTCAGCCAAAATTTTGTCAGGTAGCGTCTCAGTCTTAGGTTTTACCGTAACTATAGGAATTGTAGTGTTAATAGCTGCTTGAATATTGGAAGTGAATGACTCCACCAAGGATTCCAAATCATGCTCATTATTAACTACTACATCTGTTGTAATGAGTTCATCTAAAGTAGATTTAAATTTTTTTAGATTAGAGGCATTGTATATACGCTTCTTAAATGATTTGGGGTTCACCCGCTTAATCAAAATATAAAATGAGACTGGATTATGATCAGAATCAAGTTCTTCTAGTGTAGTAATTTTGGTTATATTTGTAACGTTTTTGTTGATTATGATATCTATAGTGGTAGGAGACGACCCATTAGAGGGAAAGTGGGTATGCTCACTAGGGAATAGAACAACACTCTGTGAATCATCAACAACCTTTTGGAGTGTATTTCCATTTTTATTATTGCGGGAATTCCCCCAATTCTTATGTACAGAATTAAAATCACCAACAAGTAAGTGATTGTTGGATAAGTCCAAAAGATTATTTATGTCAAAGGCTGAAAAAATATTATTGGGTGGATTATAAGCTGCTGTAATTACGATTGAGTTGTTCAGCTTAATTGAGATTGATTGTAATGATGTATTGGGTGTATTGATTTTATGATAAGGAATAATGTGATTAATGATTATGGCTACACCCCCCGAGTGGGCAGTATGGTCACATCTTAAAATTGTATAACCCCTAATTTTCATTTTAAATGAGGGATCAAGTTTAGTTTCATTGACTAATAAAATATCAACTTTATTATTACTAACAAACTCAGTCACCTCATTTATCTTGTTTTTAATAGAATTAGCATTCCACGTTACCACCCTTATTTTAGTCGAGAGAGCCATTGTCCAATTGTTCATAAAATTCAGTGATGACGGTAAACTTCTGCGATTGACTGGAACAATTGGACAATCGCTCTCTCAAGATAATCATAGCACGCAACATAAATTTTATATCTACTAATTTGTTAATTTCTCTGACTTCTGCTGCTATTCCATCAAGATCACTTTGAGGATTATTATGTTGTATACTTGACCCATACGTCATACTCTGCTGTTTATAATTATTTGTCTGCATACTTGTTCCAGGCGTCATGCTCAGCTGCTGATGATTTTGCTGCATACTATTCCGCGACATCGGGCTCAGCTGCTGACGATTTTGCTGCATACTAGACATCATGCTCGGGTTCTGTTGACTGGATAATATTGGTTTTTGCCAGGCATTGTTTGTTGGTATTGGAGCATCTCGATACACTATTTTATTATTTTTGCTAACAGGCTGGAGATTTTCTATTTTTCGTTTATAAACTGGACAATCAATAGAATTTGCTGGATGGTCTCCATCACAATTAACACATTTAGCAGGGGTGTCCAACGTCTTTTGGCATAAATGGGTAGAATGATTTTTGGCACATTTTAAACACCTAGGAGTTGCATTGCAGTTGGTAGCTGCATGTCCCCACTCCTGACATCTGTGGCATTGAGTAATTAATTTTTTATTATAATATCTTCTAAAATATACCCTGGAATAGTACAGAGTTCTTACATTATTTTGAAGATATTTAAGTGAAATTTTTGAATCCGTTATCAATTGGTATAAAGGAAATCTTGTGTTTCTCATTTGAGAAAGCTTAATTACATTTATTTTCTGTTGGCCTAGTTCCTCCGTAAGCATTTGAATATCCGTATTCGACGGCAAACCATCAATAACAAATGCCATAGATTTTGTCTCTTTGGTGGAGTAAGTATGATGTGGCGTGTCCTTCAATTTTTGTAAAATGGCTGCATGATCCTCCATAGACCCCGTATGAATGGCAATGCGGCGATTCCTCTGATATTTAAAATAAAATGGTGATTTAACAATTTTTTTAATTTCATTTTTAAGAGTAGAATGATCAAAATCAGCTTTCACCTCTTCATGGAGAACTATTGGAGGTGGTTTCCTCTGTTTTTTATTAATTTTAACTGCTGTTTCATTTCCAGATTCAGAACTGGATGTTGAATCACCTGGGTTATCTTCTCTTTCTGATAAAACATCAAATTTGTTATTTAAAGCAATTTTTTTGGATGTCGCCTCAGACATTATTGCTTTCCTTTTGGTCAACCTTCCTTTCTGTTTTTGAAAGCAATTGTTTATAATACTCCCAAGAGATTCTTCATTGTATCTATTTTCTAGATTTACGGAATGAGTACCCTCCTCTGTAAAATCCATTTTTGTATTATTATCAATGGAATGATCCAGTGATTTAATTGAATCTTTAAAATTATTTCCCGGCATTTTAAAATTAAATTGTTCCGAACTAATGTTCTTCTCAACATTTTTTTCTATAAACAAATCTAATTTTTTATCCAATGTTTCAATGTCTGTAGTTTGTTTCGATTTTGATTTTTTTACTTTCGGTTTACTCTTAATTTTTGATCGCTCATTATTGACCGCCGACGCGGAATAGTCCGAATCACTTAACTCGCTCATTGTTTATAAATGTCACTTTGACAGATGTCAAAAGAAAAATTAATATAAATGTCACTTTGACAGATGTCAATAAAAATGTCTCTCACAAAAGTTTTTTGACAGGTGTCACTTTGACAGCTGTCCAATTTGACAATGTCAGAAAATGTCAGAAATTTTTTTTTCAAAATTCAAAAATACCATCAAACGATGCTTTTCTGTGGAGATTCTTCACTCCATGGATGGGAAACAAGTTGCTCTATCAGCCCTCCAACACACACTAATTACTGATTACTAATTACTCAGGAATTAATAAAATTCGCGGAGCGAAAATTTAAGTGTCACGCACGAATGAAATTCACATTGACACTGGACGAGAACCAAATTCAAATTCAAATTCAAAAGTTTTTATTTGATGTAAGAGACGAAAGTATTTTACAGTACATTCATTTATATATTCAGTTATGTTCTTAGTCACCTGCTGGACGCTTAATACTAAGATATTTATATTTATGTTTACAATTGTTACCAGTGGGGTGAAACTTTATTTACAAAAAACATGTGCGATAAAAAAAAATTTTACATTGGTTTTATTAGGAGGATAATCTAAGATCGTTCTCTCCGGTACAGATGCGATTGATTTGTTTTATATTTTTTTTAATGGGGCGAAGGGTGATAGTTTTGATGAGCGGTGAGGAGGATGAACTTTGACTAGATCAGGTGGGGTTTGGGGTGAATGACTAGGAAGGTATGATTGATTTTAAGTTATGATTGCAGTATGGATGATTTTAAGATTATGGTTGCAGTATGTGGTGGATTGGTGCTTTATGAGTGAAAGTTATGTTGGGATTTTGTTCTATTATGTTGGTGAGATTTTAGATGAGATGATTTTCACTGTCCACGTCAAGTCTGTCTATGAATTTTTGGGCGAGTTTTTTGGCGAAATTTGTGATGGTGGGAATGTTGGCAGTTTCGTGGAGTCTGTCAATTCTGGTGTACCTGTCAAGTCCTGTTATCAGTCGTATGCATTTGTTTTGGAAAACCTGAAGCTTCTTTATATTTGTCTTGGCAGACATGATCCAGATTGGAGGCGCGTATGTGATGATAGGCCTAATTGTGCTGAGGTAAACTAGTTTTTTGTTCTGTTGATTAAGTTTGCTGTTAGGGGCCATCAGCGAATACAAAGTGTTCAGGGCCTTGTAGGCTTTTTTGATTACCTGGGTGAAATGGGGGCGGAAGGTGAGCCTGGTGTCGAGGTGCATACCTAGATCCTTGACACTGTCGCTAATTTTGATGGGATGATTGTTTATAGTGAATGATTGATGAGTATGAATGTGGTTAACTTTACGGTGAAATGTGATGGATTGGGTTTTATCGGGATTGAGCTCAATTTTCCATTTGGTGAAGAATTTGGTGAGGGTTAATGAGTGAATGTGATTTTTTTTATGAGCTACGTCAGCTTCTAACGACGCGTTGTATATTGCAGTGTCGTCTGCAAAGAGGGCTACTTGACACTGTGGTGACGTTGGTATGTCGTTGATAAAAATCAAAAAGAGTACAGGGCCCAAGAGGGACCCTTGTGGTACCCCCGCGTTGATTTTTTTAATGTTTGAATAAGCGCCGTTAACTGCGACGTAGAAGTGCCTATTGGTGAGGTATGAATGTAGAAGATGAATTAATGGTTTAGGAAAATTGAGCTCAATCATTTTGTAAATCAGCCCTTCGGTCCACACTCGGTCAAATGCTTTTTTGATGTTAAACAGTAACATAGCTGTAAGTTTCCTATTGTTGAAACTTAGGATTATATCATTAATTATCCTTGTAAGCTGTTGGATTGTGCTATGGTTACTTCTGAATCCGAACTGGTTATCCGTTAAAAATTTTTCTTTGGAAATGAACGCGTTGATTTTTTTTTAAATTACCTTTTCTGCTATTTTCCCGAGTGTGGACAGAAGGCTGATGGGTCTGTAGTTGGACGGGCTGGATTTGTTCTGGTTGCCCTTAGGAATGGGGACCACTTTGGCTAGTTTCCATTGCGAGGGAAAATGTTGTAGTTTGAAGGTTGCGTTGATAATGTTTACTAATTGTAGAAGTGATTTTTTTGTAAGATTTTTAGCGATTTTATTGCTGATTTGGTCGTGGCCTGGCGCTTTTTTATGTTTGAGATTTTTGATAATTTCCTTGATTTCTTTAAAATTTGTTTTAAATGGATTGTTGGTGAATAGTGAATTTTTAATAAATTTGTTGACCGAGTCTGTGATTTGGGATTGGGACAGTGAGGTATCGGGTTCAATTTGGTGGATTTTTTCGAAGTTTGTTGCGAGGAGATTGGCTTTTTCCAAGTCCGTCATGGCGATTTCATTGTCTTGTTTTAGGGATGGGATTGGTTCGAAGGAGCTTTTCAGGTTTTTGGTAAGTTTCCAGAGGGATTTATCATTTGAGTTGATTTTGATGAGTGTCTCAGTCCATTTTTGATTTCTGTAAGTCTTGAGGTCTTGTCTTATTTGTTTATTCAGTACTGTGAAATTATGTTTGTCTTGGGAAAGTCTGGACCTTTGCCAAGATTTCCTGAGTCTGTTTCTGTCTTTGATTAGGTTTTGGATGGAGTTTGGAATTTTATCAAGTTTGGGAGTTACGGTGATTTTTGGAATAGCTTGCTCTATGGATTGTTGGATGTCTGAGGTGAATTTACGGATGGAATAGTTAAGTTCTTGAGGGGAGTTAATATTAGGGTTCAAGTGGATTTTTTGGTCAAGGGTTTCACGGAATTTTTTTAGGTTTGCGGTGCTGAATTTGTAGGTTTCAAATGGAGTTGGGTTGAGTTTTTTAATAAGGATGTTGAAGGATACGGGGTTATGGTCTGAGTCTAGGTCGTCTAATGTGGTAAGGTTTGTCAGGTGTGTTACGTTCTTGTTAATTATTATGTCGATGGTAGATGGAGAAGTGCCGTTTGGGGGATAATGAGTGTAGTTAGGAGGGAATAGGACGAGGGATTCTGTTTCGTCGACGACTTTTTGTAGTGTGGTTCCGTTGGTGTTGTTTCGGTGGTTGTGCCAGTTTTTATGCTTGGCGTTTAAGTCGCCTACTATCAGGTGTTTACATGACGAGTTTAGGAGGGTGGTTATATCACGTTTTGAAAATTTGTTTCGGGGGGGGGGGTTATATGCCGCGGTCAGATGAAATGAGTTATTGAGTTTGATGGTGATAGTCTGTAGGGAAGTGTGAGGTGAGTTGATTCTATGGAATGGAATTGATTGCTAATGCTACCCCACCTGATCTGGTGTTGTTGTCATTTCTAACGATATTATAGCCCCTAATTTTAAATTTAAATGCAGGGTCTAGCCTGGTTTCATTTATTAGGAGAATATCAATCTTACCGGAGTGAACGAAATTAGTTACCTCGTTTATCTAGTTGAAGATGGAGTTTGCGTTCCATGTTACGACCCTAATTCGAGAGGAGAGTTCCATTGTCTAACTGTTTAAAAAATTCGTTCGTAACAACAAATTGTTGGGATGGAGTGTTACATTTGAGGAGTCTCTCGTGCAGAATGTTACTGGCTCGTAACATGGAACGCAAGTCGATCATCTCGTTGATTTGGCGCATTTTGGCTCCAAGGGACATGAAGAGATCCGTAGGGTCATCTGTGGGTTCGGAGGAAGGTTCCTGCAGGATAAGCTGGGCGCGACTCTGCTGCGAAGGCTGGTGTCTGGAGCGTAGTGGTGGGAAATCTCCGGAGGTAGTCGCG
>OZ020183.1:29694602-29704602 GCA_963971135.1 Stenus bimaculatus | reverse complement strand
GTCAAGGGTGGCAATTTGATATGGCTTGATTTTGGATCTGCATTTTTTAATAATAGAGTGTAGCAAGATGTTATTGAACAGAACTCCGTCTTCGTTCACGAATCCTTTTTGAGATCCGTGCAGGGTAAGAGTAGATAGCCTTTTGGCCCAGATTTTATTAATTGTTCTTAGTATAATTGAAGAAATTGTTATGGGACGCCAATTTTTAATATTTTGCCTTTCGTTTTCGGTTTTTGGAATAAGGACCGTTTTATTCTTATTAAGGTCGAGTGGTATGTAATTCCATAATAACATTCCGTTGTACAGTAGGCTGAGGGCTTGTTTTGATGTTTTAAGAAGTTCTTTATAACTAAAATTGTCGGTGCTTTTGGCTTTTCCTTTAGTGGATTTAATGGCCCATTCAATTTCGTCGTCTTTAATTGGTTTTCCAAACTGTTCAGTTTTCGGTGGATTATTACGCGTTGGCAAGGATTTATCAGCCGATGATTCTTTCTCGAAAATTTGCGCGTAATGAGAAGTGGCATCTTCTGCGTTAGGATGAACGTCCTCGTCAATCAGGCTCTCACCGTTTAAAATCTTTCCACTTAGTTTCCTGACATCTCCCTCCCGTAGAGTAAAAGTCCGGGCGCCCGGCGTACCGCGAGCGAGCACGGCCGCAACGTGCGCGCGGCGACCCACCGGGCGGCGCTCGGCGCCATCCGCGCCACAAGCAGCGGCAGCAGCCAGAGACAGGCGCTCCGTGCTTCCGCGAGCCGACATCTCCCTCCCGTAGAGTAAAAGTCCGGGCGCCCGGCGTACCGCGAGCGAGCACGGCCGCAACGTGCGCTCGGCACCATCCGCGCCACCGGCAGCAGCAGCAGCCAGAGACAGGCGCTCCGTGTTTCCGCGAGGAGAGCGACCGCGGCCGTCGGCGCCCAGCCCGACGCAGACGCGCCCCGGGCGCTTAGTACTTTAATGTTTGAAATTTTTTGACTTTTCAGAAGCACAAGTTTAAAAGAAAAGAAATTTTTTATCTTTTTCGAATTTTTTAACCTTTTAGGAAAAAAATCGAAAATTTCTCAATTTAGGGCGCGTCCAGTTTGAAAATACTTGCGCGTTCCTCTGTCCTCTTGCAAAACTCGGATCTTTCGGCCCTCTCTCGCGTGCCGGCGCCGACGAATTTTAACGATTCGTTCTTTTTGACCTTATGGAAAGTGATGATTTTTCTTCGAACGATTCTTGATCGATTTCGTCGTTGACTCGAAGCAAAAAGCGACCGGGCGGCGCCGAGCCCCTCAACTTCGAAGAAGATGGCTCTCTCTCCGAAAAAAAAATTGAGGACAGCGGCACGCGGTGTTCCCAAGCGGTCACCCATCCAAGTACTGACCGCGCCCGACGTTGCTTAACTTCGGTGATCGGACGAGAACCAATTTTTTTTTTTTTTTCCAATTTAACAATTACTTTATTGACACAAAATATACAATAATAAAAATAACAATAGTCTAAGGCTCCTGCTAAAAAGCTTATTCTTAATAAATAAAACACAGAAATAAATTAAAATGTAACAAAAAATGTAAAAATAAATAACTCATATATGGCTAGGCAATATTTATGAATAGGGCTGGGGGAATTCTAGGAATTCTCCACTCCAATATAAAAATAAAAAAGATAAAAGAATAATAAAGCGAAAATGAAATGAAAGATAGAGAGATTGAATAGAGAAAAAATGAATTAATAATTACTATCATCACAAATCTTGATGATCAAGTATGTAATGAGTTGGAGTTTTATGTCGAAAAATAACGTCTGGATGGTCATCGATGAATGTTGAAAGAGAATGTACGAAAGGGTTAATTTCACACGTACTGACCCTCTCCAAAAATCGTTTAGCTAATTTAAAGGCAAAATCACTAATCGAAGGAATATTAGCTATTTGATGGAGATGATCAATACGTGTGAATCCATCCAATCCGGTAATCAATCTCAAACATTTGTTTTGAAAAACTTATAATTTTTTAATATTGGTTTTCGCCGAGATTATCCAAATGGGAGCTCCATAACATAATATGGGTCTGATTGACGACGTATAAATTAATTTTTTATTCCGCATATTGAGCACAGAATTTTTTGACAAAAGGGGATACAAAGAATTTAGAGCCTTATAAGATTTATTAATAGATTCTGCAAAATGTTGTTTAAACAATAATTTTGTGTCTAAATGTATACCAAGATATTTTACAACTGACTTTATTTGAATTACATGACCATCCATTTCAAAAGGTTGATTTGTATAAACATCATTAAATTTTCTATGAAAAGTTATAGCTTCTGTTTTGTCCGGATTAATTTTAATTTTCCAATTTTCAAAATAATTTAGAATAATACGTGAATGAATAAAATTTTTCTTATGTGCTATGTTGGCTTCTACAGAACTATTTAAAATAGCTGTATCATCAGCAAACATAGCTAAATTTGTTTGCGGCATCTGAGGCATATCATTAACGTACAAAATAAATAATATAGGAGCCAGGATAGATCCTTGCGGTACCCCAGCCTTTATGTCTTTAACTAAAGATTTTGAATTGTTGATAGATTCAAAGAAGCGACGTGAGGTTAGAAAAGAATGCAAGAGAATGATTAAAGTTTTAGGAAAATTGTAATTTATGAGTTTGTAAATCAAGCCTTCTGTCCACACTCGGTCAAAGGCTTTTTGAATATCCAAAAGGAGCATAGCACTAACTTTTCGTTTATTAAAACCAAGAACAATTTCATTTACAATTCTAGTAATTTGATGAACACAAGAGTGTTCAGACCTAAAACCAAACTGAAAATTTGAAATAATATTTTCCGTATCTACAAATCTATTTACCAATTTTAAAATAATTTTTTCAGCAACTTTACTGAGTGTGGGCAGAAGGCTGATCGGTCGGTATGATTCAGTATTTGAAGGTGCCTTATTACTCTTCGGAATAGGAATGACTTTCGCAATTTTCCAGCAGTCAGGAAAATAACTAAATTTAAATATTTGATTTATAAAATATGTGATCTGGACAAAGGCTTTTTTAGTAAGACACTTTAAAATTTTGTTTGTAATACCATCCTCCCCTGGAGCTTTTTTAGAATTAAGTTTTTTAATAATATTTTTAACTTCTTGAGGAGAAGTTGAAAAATTTTTAAAAGAATGATTACGATTAGATTTGGAATTTTCTTTAATAAATGATGAACTATGAAATTAAGAAGAATCAGGTTCAATTAAATGTATCGATTCAAAAATAGACGCGATCATATTTGCCTTGTCCAGATCACACATCGCTACAGATCCGTTAGATTTAAGAGCCGGAACTGATCGAGGGCCCTTTCTGAGATTTTTTGTGATAGTCCACAAAGATTTCTCTCCAGAATTAATATTTTCCAGAACCCTTGACCAATTCCGATTCTAGTGTTCTTTAATTTCACTGGAAATTTCGTGAGAAAGAGACCGAAAATTAATTTTATCAATATTTGACCCAGTACGCTGTCAGATTTTACGCATCCTATTCCGAAGAGCAATTTTGGCTTTAATATCAGGAGGTATAGAATCAACAAATGGAGTATGATTAATGATTGGAAAAGAATCCTCAATCGCTTCTTGAATGAATTTAGTAAAATTTAAAACCGAATCCTCCAACTCATTACAATTTGAAAATTTTGACTTAAGAATAATTTTGGAATCGAGATTAGTTTTAAAAAGTTTAATATTATTAAAATTAATTTTGCGCGAAGTGAAAGTATAAGACGAAATTTCATTTAAAATTAAATTAAAAGAGATCGGATTATGGTCAGAATCTAGATCATCTAAAGTGATAAGATCTGATAAATTTGTTACATTTTTATTGATAATAATATCGATAGTTGACGGTGATTGACCATTAAATGGAAAATGAGTGTGTGTTGGGGGATATTGAACGATTGCATTTGATATGTCAATGACATTTTGCAAAGTGGTTCCGTTCTTATTACCACGATCATTCTGCCAATTTCTATGTTTGGCATTTAAATCGCCAATTATAAGTTGATGATTAGAAGTACTTAATAAATTTTGAATATCTTGACTAGAAAATTTGTTCATTGGTGAATTATAAGCTGCTCTAATAGTAATAGAATTATTAAGTTGAATAGATAAAGTTTGTAAAGAAGAAGGAGGTGAATCTATAGGAATAAAAGGAATGTTATTTTTAATCAAAATTGCAACACCACCAGAACGAGTGTTATTGTCATTTCTGATGGTGGTATAACCTCTAATTTTGAATGTGAAAGAAGGATCAAGACGTGTCTCATTTATCAAAAATATACCTACTTGATTGGAGTGGAGAAATCCCAAAATCTCAGCCCTCTTATTACTCAAACTGTTAGCGTTCCATGAAACTATTTTAATTTTATTTGAACGATCCATTATCGAGCTCTTGGTAAAATTGCGCAAAAACAAGAAATTTTTCTGAAGGCTTGTTACATTTAGCAAGTCTTTCATTTAAAATCCGAGTTGCTTTAAGCATCATCTTCAAATCAACAATTTGGTTCAAAGTAGACATTTCTTCTCCCAATTCCTTGAAAATATCCGTTGAATCAGTCAGAGGAGACCTGTATGTTACCTCCTCCACTCTGGGCGTATACCGGAATGACTCTGGAACTGTGGCTGGAATGGTGACTGGATTGGTGTTTGGAGCAGTTCTATTTTTATTAGTCCAAGCATTGAAAGTAGGAACAGGAGCAGGAACAAACTGGTTATTAACTTTTCCAAATTTATTTATTTTCAATTTTTCCCTAAATTCCAATTTTTTTAAATAAATGGGGCATTTGACAGAATTAGCCGGATGATCCATTGAGCAATTCGCACATTTCGCCGGAGTATTTGAAGGTTTTTTACAGAGATGAGTTGAGTGCTCACCTGCACATTTGAGACATTTAAATGACGCCTTTTTTTTTAAAGAAAATAAATATTCACATTACAACTGTATGACAACAATAAACATAAACATTACTGTAACAAGGTAACTATCAAACACATGGATTACATGATTTATATGTAACTTTAACACTCTCCCTAAATCAATAATCCATTAAACAAAATTGAACATTCCCAAATCGGTTCTTAAATCTTCAAATCTTCTTTTCGAAAGAGGTTTTGTAAAAATATCAGCAATCTGCAAATCACTCGAAACGTTATTCACATCTAGTTCCTTTTCTTCAAATTTTTCTCGAATAAACTTGTATCTTACATCAATATGTTTCGAACGATTATGAAATTCCGGATTTTTAATAAGTCTAATAGCACTTTGATTGTCTATATTCAGTATAGGAACTTTATTCATAACACTAATTTCTTCATACAATCGTTTAAGCCAAACTATCTCCTTTGCAGCTTCACTAGCAGCTACAAACTCTGCTTCCGTAGTTGACAATGCTACACTTTTTTGTTTTTTACTTGACCACACTACTGCTCCTCCACTATATTTAAATACCATGCCTGAGGTAGATTTTCGTGTACATTTATCACCAGCATAATCGGCATCACAATATGATTCCAAAATTCCTTTATTAAGATTTACTTGATATAAAATTCCCATGTTAATTGTACCTTTGATATATTTGAAAAGTCTTTTCAACATATTCCAATGCTTCATTTTTGGATTATCCAAAACTTGTGATAATAAACTTATGCCATAAGTTATATCTGGTCGTGTTACTACAGATAAATACATTAAACTACCAATTGCCTCTCTGTAAGGTAAATTTTCTTCTAACTTCTTATCAGATTCATCATCCAATTGGCCTTTTTCAATAGGAGTAAAAACAGAATTAGCATCAAGCATATTAAATTTCATTAAAATCTTTTCAGTATATGCTTGTTGACTAATAAAAATTGATCCATCTTCATACTTAAAAATTTGCATACCCAGAAAATATTCTGCTAGTTCATTTTTTACTTCAAATTGATCCTCAAGTAATTTAATAAAATCACTTAAATACTGTTGCTGTTTTGCTACAACTAATCCATCATCAACATATAAAGCAATCATAATATTTTTATTTTCTCCAATAAATAAACAAGAATCCGAATTACTTTCTTCTAGATTACATATTTTTAAAAAAATCTTTAAATTTTTTATTCCAGCATCTAGGTGCTTGTTTTAACCCGTAGAGACTTTTTAACAATTTGCATACTTTATTACTATTGTCAGCATATCCTTCAGGCTGTTCCATATATATTTCTTCATCAAGTTCACCATAAAGAAATGCAGTTTTAATATCAAATTTTCCCAAATATAGATTTTCATTAGCAGCTACAGTCAGTAGTGCTCTTATTGTATCCCAGCGAACCACCGGACTAAAAGTTTCAGAAAAATCAATACCTGGCTTTTGAGAAAATGCTTTTATCACCAATCGAGCTTTAAATCTGTCTATAGTTCCATTAAATTTTCTTTTAATTCGAAACACCCAACGGTTTGGAATTGCCTTTCGTCCTTCTGGCAAATTCACCAGTTCCCAAGTGTTATTCTTTTTTAAAGATGTAAGTTCTTCTTCCATGGCTTTCTTCCATTCATTCCAATATCTTGAATTCTTAACGTCATTAAATGTTATTGGTTCTTCATTCTGTACCATCATAATATAATCTTGATATTTCATAGGTTGTCTAATTTTACGCCTATTACTATTATATTCTGTATCAGTTTCTTTAATTCCATCATCAGTAATATTGGAGACATTTCCGTTATCTATTTCATTTTCTGATTCTTCATTACTTGTCTCATTATTATTCTCAATCATTGCAATATTTTTCGTATCTTCAGTATCCTTTACATCCTCGAAAATAACATTAGAGTTAAATTCCTTTTTGAAAATAACATCCCTAGATAAAATTATCTTGTTTTCTTCATAATTCCAGATCCTAAAGCCATCCTTATTTCCACAATATCCAACCAGAAAACCCTTTCTTGCCTTTTTATCAAACTTTCTTCTTTTTTGTTTTGGTGTATGAACAAAACTTTGTGTACCGAAGATATGTATGTGGTCTATAGATGCTTTCTTATTAAACCATAGTTCAAATGGTGTTTTATTTTTAATTGGAGTAGGGCCAGAACGATTTATTACATACGCCGCTGTATTTATCGCTTCTGTCCATAAATGTTCCGGTAGATTTTTCCCATGTAACATAGTTCTTGCTGCTTCAACTAATATTCTGTTTTCTTGCTCAGCCGCACCATTTTGTTCTGGAGAATATGGCATTGTTATGCGATGATAGATTCCAAAAGATTTTGTAATCTTATGAATGCTTTCATTTTTAAACTCTTTTCCGCCATCAGTCAATAATTTCTTTACAAAATGTCCTGCATGTTTACATTCAGGAAGAAATTCCTCCAATTTATCTTTAACTTCTGATTTTTCTTTCATGAAATAAACAAATCTCATCTTTGAAAAATCGTCTTTAAAAACTACAAAATATCGACTACCACCTAAAGAATCTTGTGGCATTGGTCCACAAACATCAGCATTAATTAATTCTCCAGGTTTAGTTGCTCGATCTTTTCGATTTCGAAAACTTTTACGATGCATTTTACCATACATACATGCATCACACAAATTGTTATCCATTTTTACTTCAATATTTCTAGATTTTAAAAAATCATATACATGACGTTTGTTTTGATGTACAAGACCTTCATGCCAAATTTGAAGTTCGTGGTTAGAAACGGCTTTATATGCATTCAATGCAGGCAAAATTTCAGTTTGTAATTCATACAATCCATTGCAATTTCGTTTCCCTACAGCCACAGTATTACCAAATTTATTTTTAAAATACCTGCACTTTTCATTTGCAATCTCAATTAAACCATTATCCAATGCTGATCCAGATGAAAATAAATTTTGATGACATTCAGGTACATACCATACATTTTTTAAATATCCAGGTATTAATTTGTCACCCACTATCATATTCACATTAATAGTTCCTTCTCCATATGCATACATTAATCTTCCATCCCCTATACAAAGCGATTTTTGAACTGGAAACTTTGTATATTCTGAGAACCAATCATGTCTAGATGAGACATGATGGGATGCTCCTGAATCTATTAACCATGATTCATATCTTAATCTGTCCACATTTAACATAAATGCTTGTGCTGAAATCTTCTTAGTAACATCATCTTTACCATTTTCTGCTTTATATTTTCTACAATCCTTTTTGAAATGCCCAATTTTTCCACAATAATAGCATTTATATTTATTTACCTTGTTAAATTGTCCATGAAACAGTCTTTTATCCGTCTTAGAGTTCTTGATTGCTTCAGATGACCGTTGCATATTCATTTTGTTAACTACTAAAGCAACATTATTAGAATCACAATTTTCTTTATTAATATCTCGTAATCTTTGTTCATGTAATCGAAGACGTTCAATAAGACTTGTCAGTGACCTTTCTCCATTAGGTACTGATTCCCAAGCATTTTTGAATTCTAAAAATTCATTTGGTAAAGTATTAAGAATTCTGTTTAACAACATTGATTTCGGAAGCTGCACATTTTCATTCTTTAACTCTTCTTGCAAATCCTGCCAAATACGTTGTAACTTTGACACATGAGTTGCAATATCATCAGAATCACATTTCTGATAACTAAATAAGTGTGTATATAGAAGGTCCAACCGACGTTCGTTCTTTTGCTCATATACACTATGTAGACAATCCCACATTTCTTTTCCGGTTTTACATGTTATAATATGCTGTTTAGCATCGTTTTTTACGCTAGTTCCAATTATGTATCTGGCAAGCGCATCTGCTTCAGTAAACTCTTTCTTCTCTTTGGTGTATTTCTTTTGGGTCGCTTCATCAGCATTTTCAGCTAATAATCCAGGCATATTCAGTTCACCTGTTACCACTGGCATAACCTTTTTATTCATCATTGGAACCTTCTTCGTCCATCGACTCTTCATTTTCAGAAATATGCTCATATCTATTCTTGGAAACAACTTCAACTGATTTCATACTTGGCGGAGTGTGATTTCGCTTCCTGGCAGCTCTACCTTTTTGGGATTGAAAAATATCTTGGATAACTTTTGTAATATCATCTTTAGGATCGTCTTCTGTAGAATCCATTAAAACAGTTTCTGATGATTTATCACACGATTTTAAATGAACAGATTCCGGATTAGTCACTACCGGTTTTTTAACAGTTAATTCCACAAGTGAGTTCAATTGTTTATTAAGGATTACATTGTCTATTGAGTTCTTTGACTTCAATTTTTTAACTTTTTTATTTTTACCACTTTTCGGACGCGAACCCGGGGCAGAGATATCCGAATCACTAGCGTTAATGTCATAAACTGTCTTTAAATAGTTTTCACACATGATATTAAAATGTTTGTTACAAAAAAAAAAAAGTTTATAAAGTCTTTAAAATTTAACACCTGTCAAGGAAAATGTTTTTTTACTAAAACGATTTGACACCTGTCAGTTTTGACAGCTGTCACTTTTGACAGCTGTCACGAAAAGTGACGCACTCGAAACCGATTGACAACTGTACGATATGACAGTTGACACTTGTCAGACTTGACAGACGTCTGTCACGAATGACAAAAAGTCACACACAAAAATTATTATATTAATTGTTCAATTACCAGAAATCCTCCAGTTACCATTTATAGGTCTATCAAAAGTCCTTTTTTCAGTCTTTCTAACGCACTAGAACTCACAATTAACCGAGCACTACGACTCGCGAAATTTACTTTTTTCTCGGAGCGAATTTTTTGGGACGAGAACCGGTGCGTCTCAACGTGGTATGGACGAGAACCGGTGCGTCTCAACGTGGTATGGACGAGAACCGGTGCGTCTCAACGTGGTATGGCCGCTGTCCGCCAGTGAGTCGGTCGAAACTGGCATTTCAGAAAGACAACTGCTGTCACCGTCACTTTAAGAGCTGTCGCAAAAAACATCTCGCGAAATTATTTGACAACTGTCAGATTTGACGGCCGAGAGTTGGGACCT
>OZ020183.1:29457102-29692102 GCA_963971135.1 Stenus bimaculatus | reverse complement strand
CTAATTAGATGACGAGGCATTTGGTTACTCAGACCGCCACACCGAAGTCGCCAGGACGAAACTGGACTGTCTCGGGAGGTTAATTCATCATTAAACCAATACCTCGACACTCCACGTTTTAGCGACGGACAGATAGCGGTAATTGCTGCCGGATCTTGCCAGGCAGTTAGGCTTAAAAAGTTAAAAACTGAGTGCTCACTTGAGTTATCTATTGAAGCACTTTATACTTGTATAAAAATGAGTAAATTTGTTAGTATTAAAAATTAGTGAACTTTAAAAAATTAAATTGAATATTAAATAAATAAACTAAAAGCTAAATGACTATATGACTATATGGTAAACTTCAAGTCTTGTACACATTTAGTGCCTCCAGACTGCTTTTGAAAAGTGCGAGTGGATAGCCACTGACCCGACCATGACATCCCATATCAATTTTGAAGTTTCTTTATCATTCAGGCCGATCGCTCCGCACGCAAGGTCATTGGACCTGCACCAAGTACCCCTGGCGCCCATAATAATAGGAAAGACGCGCACCTCCGTGCCCGGGAACAGACGCCCAACGAGCTCCTTCATAGGGTCCGTGTTATAAATTTGGAGTTTTCTGGCCCAGCTGGTTTCAAGGCTCCTCGGCCCCTCCCAATGAATGCTGACGTCTACGACAAGGCACGAGTCCTCTTTAACTAGTACAAGGTCAGGAACCTTGACTGTTCCGTCAGGTAACCTGAACCTTTTTTCAATAAACACTCTCCACCCCCTCTTCTCGGCGAACGACCTAACCATTTTCACGGCGTGGTCGTGTCGCTTGATCCGAGAGGAGTGGGAGATGAAGCAGCCTTGTAGGATGTGGCTGAGGGACTCGGACTTGCCGCAGCCGGAGCGACATTTCCTTAAATGTGGCGGGTTAGAGGGGATCCCCTTGCTCGGAAGCAAGTTGCCTCTAAGCTTTACAAGCTTGCAGAAGGTCCCACCAGACCAGTTCTTTGGCGGATGTTCTAGCCAAGAACGCGAGGCTGTGTGGTTACTAACCTGTTGGATCCCATTACCCGACCACGAGCTCTCTAGCTTGGTGGAAAGCCATTTTTTGAGAGCCCAGTTATTCGACGTCTCTTGGGAGTAAAGCTTCTGTAGCCTCTCAACCAGCGGTTCAATCGCGTGTGTAACGGCGATACAAAACGGATCGTCGGCCCTAATCATGAGCTCGCTGAGCCTCCGAACCATAATGGCCGGGATGCGGTCCTTAAAAGTGAAGAGGCCAAGGCCTCCGTCCCTCCTGGCAGCATGGAGGAAGGCGTTCGAGCAGGTACTGGGCAGGTGCAAGGCCCTCCGAACCGTTGAGCGCAGAATGCGATCGGCCGAAATCAAAAGCCCCTTGGTGACGCGGGGATTTTGCAGCGCGTGGATCCATCTCGGCACCCAGAATTGCGAAATCATGTTTAATTTTTGATGGGGCTTCAAGGGAGCCCCCAGTATTCGCTTTGATTGCAGGGCCATTAAGTCAAGTGTTGGCTTCTGGACCCCGCATAAGTTGTATTTGAATCCTAGGTACCGAAACGAATCCACTCCGAGCTGCTTGATCGACTTGCCCTTGATTTTGAATAGGGACCTGGTGGCGGAAAACAACTTTTTCTTGCTCGGGACACGACAGCAGACAACCGCGGTACACTTGTCGGTATTGAGCTCTAGACCGCGCCGGTCGAAAAACCCGACGCACTGCTTTAGGAGGTCGTCCATAACATAACGTGACGGGGCCAACAGGACCAGGTCATCCGCGTAAGCGAGGCATGCAACCTTGGTGTTATGGTCAATCTCCAACCCGTGCTCATGGGGGATTTCCGAGACAAGCTCATCCATCACCATATTGAACAGGATTGGAGATAGGGGATCTCCCTGTTTCACGCCCCGCCTCAGCGGAATAGGCCCGGCCCTGCAGGGACCACATTGCACGTACGTCTGACAACCTCGGTAAGAAGCCAGGATGTAGTTGGCAACTTTATCGTCGATATTGAAGCGTCTTAGCGCGCGAGAAATTGAGCAGTGCGATACCAGGTCAAACGCCCGGCGCAGGTCCAGAGTCACGACACAGTATGGTAGAATTCTCCTACGATGTTGTTTAATTATTGATTGAAGTATTGTGTTGTTAGTCAGGCATCCGTCACCGGCCATAAAGCCTTTTTGCGCGCAGTTAATCGGCAGCGCTTTTAAGCGTTCGACAATGATTTTGTTCAGGAGCCTAACCAACACCGATGAGATGGTGATCGGCCTCCACCCGTCAACAGAGACCGGGTCCTTGCTCTCCTTGGGGATTAGTGAAGTGCGATTAAGGCCAAAGGCGTTCGGAAAATAGCCACGCAAAATCATCCCATTAAAGAGGAGGAGCAATTTCTCGGATCTGATCCGGGGGAGGTCGACCACGCGAACTCTGTCGCATCCCACCGCGGAGCCTTTAAAGGTTTTACTGGCCCGCTGAATTTCATCGTAGGACATAGGACCGCGGCCCACCACCGGCGTATCCAGAGCAAGTACTTCGTCATCGTCCGCCGGAGACTCGTCTCCAAAAATTGAATTATAGTAGTCGCGGATCTCCTCCTCAGGCGGATGTTTTTCTTCCTCTGCCAGTCCGGTCCCGTTTAAAATTTTGGTGGCCAAGCTGCTTCTGTTGGTGTTATACATGTTTTGAGCTATTTTAAAGTCTAATGCTCGCATGGCCCCTTTACGGTACCTGGAGCTGACAAAGTTAATTTGTTTGAATCTAGGGCCCGGCCCTCGAGCGGGTTCCCGTGGGGGTCCCCGACCGAGGTCGGCGTAAATGCTGAGGAGGAGATCATCAAGAGCTCGGCTGCTGGTCCCCAAATCACCCCGGGTGATGCCCTCCCTTAGCTGTTCAAGGGAGGGGAGACCAGATAAATCAAGTTTATTATAGAGGAAGTCAATAATCGGATCGCTGCCATCGTTCGCCCTTGTGCCGGATGTTGTTGACAAAGCAGTCTGAGGTGGTAATTGCACCGCGGCTGTGGACGACGTCGACGGCCCTGCTAAAGTGGAGGGCGACTCTGAAATGAAAGATACCTCGGAGTCCGAGGTATGGGAAGGATCGTCGATTTCTACAACACTTTCATCATCGGAGAGATCATCAGAAACATTTGAAGAAGATGTCTCCCCTAGATTGGATTTTATATTTGCCACCATTTGGGCGTAATTATGATTTTTTCGCTGTCCTTTGACTGCATCCACGGTCCTTCCCATCTCCTCGGCGAGGTACTTATTAACGTGGAGGCCGGTGAAATTTGCCTCTAGAGTCGCCATTTTACGGAGTTGGTATTCAGTCCACCTGGCCCGTTTATGTTCTCCTTCTCTCTCCAGGTCCCGGTTGTATTCGGCTGGATGTGCATGCCTTTGGTGCTGTCTTACACCCGGGTACCCAGAGAAAGTTGATCCGCAGATCCCACAGACGTTGTCCGGCACCCTGGCTTCGTCGGGCAGGTCGGGATCGTACCGACAGTATCGCCGCTTGTGCTGTTTGAGCGACTTGTTGTTCGCAAACGTCTCCCTCCCGTAGAGTACAAGTCCGGGCGCCCGGCGTACCGCGAGCGAGCACGGCCGCAACGTGCGCGCGGCGACCCACCGGGCGGCGCTCGGCACCATCCGCGCCACCAGCATCGGCAGCAGCCAGAGACAGGCGCTCCGTGCTTCCGCGAGCCGACATCTCCCTCCCGTAGAGTACAAGTATAATTGAAGAAATTGTTATGGGACGCCAATTTTTAATATTTTGCCTTTCGTTTTCGGTTTTTGGAATAAGGACCGTTTTATTCTTATTAAGGTCGAGTGGTATGTAATTCCATAATAACATTCCCTTGTACAGTAGGCTGAGGGCTTGTTTTGATGTTTTAAGAAGTTCTTTATAACTAAAATTGTCGGTGCTTTTGGCTTTTCCTTTAGTGGATTTAATGGCCCATTCAATTTCGTCGTCTTTAATTGGTTTTCCAAACTGTTCAGTTTTCGGTGGATTATTACGCGTTGGCAAGGATTTATCAGCCGATGATTCTTTCTCGAAAATTTGCGCGTAATGAGAAGTGGCATCTTCTGCGTTAGGATGAACGTCCTCGTCAATCAGGCTCTCACCGTTTAAAATCTTTCCACTTAGTTTCCTGACATCTCCCTCCCGTAGAGTAAAAGTCCGGGCGCCCGGCGTACCGCGAGCGAGCACGGCCGCAACGTGCGCGCGGCGACCCACCGGGCGGCGCTCGGCGCCATCCGCGCCACAAGCAGCGGCAGCAGCCAGAGACAGGCGCTCCGTGCTTCCGCGAGCCGACATCTCCCTCCCGTAGAGTAAAAGTCCGGGCGCCCGGCGTACCGCGAGCGAGCACGGCCGCAACGTGCGCGCGGCGCCATCCGCGCCACAAGCAGCGGCAGCAGCCAGGCAGGCGCTCCGTGCTTCCGCGAGGTACGGCCGGTGCGAGGAGAGCGACGGCGCGCGCCGTCGCCGCCCAGCACGACGCCGAGTGTTTGGAAGGTTTTGAACTTTCAGAAGAAAAATTTAAAAGAAAACACATTTTTCATCTTTTTCGAATTTTTCGACAATTTGGAAAAAGATTTTTCGATTTTTTTTTTCCTTTTCGCGCGAATTTCTCAATTCGGGGCGCTTCCAATTTTCTACATTTAAAGGCGACAAACTTCACATCGGCCTCGAAGTTTTGGACTTTTGAGAAAAATTTTTTTCGATTTTCATTCTTCGCGTGCGCCAAGTTCTCTGATTGGGGCGCTTCATGTTTCAAAATAAAAAGAAAATATTTATTTTATCTTTTAGGAACTTTTTGACCGGCGGCGGCGGCGGCGAAACGCCGACTTCTCCCTCCCGTAGAGTACAAGTCCGGGCGCCCGGCGTACCGCGAGCGAGCACGGCCGCAACGTGCGCGCGGCGACCCACCGGGCGGCGCTCAGCGCCATCCGCGCCATAAGCAGCGGCAGCAGCCAGAGACAGGCGCTCCGTGCTTCCGCTAGGAGAGCGACCGCGGCCGTCGGCGCCCAGCCCGACGCAGACGCGCCCCGGGCGCTTAGTACTTTAATGTTTGAAATTTTTTGACTTTTCAGAAGCACAAGTTTAAAAGAAAAGAAATTTTTTATCTTTTTCGAATTTTTTGACCTTTTAGGAAAAAAATCGAAAATTTCTCAATTTAGGGCGCGTCCAGTTTGAAAATTTGAAAAAGCGAAACTTTACATCTTTTTCGAAGGTTTCCTCTTTAGTTTTTCGATTCGTTCGCATAAATCTCAAATTATTAATGCTTGCGCGTTCCTCTGCCCTCTTGCAAAACTCGGATCTTTCGGCCCTCTCTCGCGTGCCGGCGCCGACGAATTTTAACGATTCGTTCTTTTTGACCTTATGGTGTAAGTGATGATTTTTCTTCGAACGGAACGATTCTTGATCGATTTCGTCGTTGACTCGAAGCAAAAAGCGACCGGGCGGCGCCGAGCCCCTCAACTTCGAAGAAGATGGCTCTCTCTCCGAAAAAAAAATTGAGGACAGCGGCACGCGGTGTTCCCAAGCGGTCACCCATCCAAGTACTAACCGCGCCCGACGTTGCTTAACTTCGGTGATCGGACGAGAACCAAATTCAAATTCAAATTTAACAATTTATTTATTGAACCAATAAGTATAAAATTTACATAAGTTTACATAAAAATATACACTTTAATAATAACCTGTTGACAATAGGCACCTGCAAAAATACATTGCTTAATCCTAAGTAATCACAACAATAAAATCAAATGCGGTTAAAATAACATTTCACACGTACATATGTGGTAGAATTTTTATTAATGAAAATATAGAGGGTAAACTAAGTTCATCCACTCCAACTTCGGTTGCGGTGAAAAAAAAAGGGAAAGGTGATAAAAGTTGGTGATAATGAGATGAAGCGATGTGAAATGAACTTGATGAGAATTAAAAAGAGGGGGGGGGGTGATTGACTAGGGGAGACTAGAATTTAATTACAAGGGGTTGGGGGGGGGGGGGCAAATTGAGTTGAAAATTAAGATTAAAAAATTAAAAGTGAAAAATTAAAACAAAAGAGAAAGAAATAAGGGAAACAAAAGAAAAGGGGGCGGTACATTAGTCCTGGAACAAATGGTGGAACGTGGTTTTGTGCCTGTACACGACGTCCGGATTATTATCCACGACGTCGGCCAGGCACCTGATGAATTTGTTCTCGCTGGCGGGGTTGAGCTTGTCCAGGAACCTCCGGGCAAGCTTGGTGCCAAACTCGAGCACCGTTGGCACGCCAGCGAGCTCATGTAAAGTACGAATATTAGTGTACCTGTCACGGCCAGTTACAAGTCTCAAGCACTTGTTCTGGAATACCTGGAGTTTTTTTATGTTGGTTTTCGCAGCCACCATCCAAACCGGAGCTGCGTAGGTAAAGATCGGGCGGATGGTGCTGGCGAAAACCAACTTTTTGTTTTTGATGTTGAGGACGGAATTACGGGAAAGCAAGGGGTAAAGGGAATTGGGGGCTTTGTAGGCCTTCTAGATGACGTAACTGAAGTGGGGTTTGAAAAGCAATTTCGTATCGAGGTGGACCCCCAGGTATTTAACCGATTTTCCGATTTCTACCTGGTGGCCGTCCACCTCGTACGCGCGTGTTGTTCTTACGTGCTTGAATTTCCGATGAAACGTGATCGCCTCGGTTTTCTCGTGGTTAAGTTGGATTTTCCAGAGCGCGAAAAATTCCACAAGGAGTTGGGTATGGATTTCGTTTTTTTTATGAGATGTGTCTGCTTCCACTGACTGGTTGTAAACGGCCGTGTCATCAGCAAAAAGTGCCATTTTGGTCTGCGGCATCTGTGGTATGTCGTTTATAAATATTAAGAAGAGGACCGGGCCGAGGATTGACCCTTGCGGAACACCGGCCCTAATCACCTTGTTCTCTGAGACACAGCCGTTTACAGTCACGTGGAAGCGTCGGTCCGTCAAGTATGAATGAAGTAAATGTATGATTTTAGGAGGAAATTTGTATGTGATTAATTTGTGTATCAGTCCTTCCGTCCACACTCGGTCAAATGCCTTTTTGAAGTCGAACAACAGCATGGCCGTGACATTACGCTTGTTAAAATTAGTAATTACGTCATTAACAATGCGCGTAATTTGCTGGACCGTGCTGTGTTCGCTTCTAAAACCGAACTGATTGTCGGATAAAATTTTTTTGGTGTTAATGAATTTGTTAATTTTATTCAGCATAACTTTTTCGGCGATTTTTCCGAGCGTGGGCAGAAGGCTGATTGGCCTGAAGTTGTCGGGGCTAGTTTTATCCTTACTTCCTTTCGGAATCGGGACAACCATAGCCGTCTTCCAGGTGTCTGGGAAGTGTTGATACCTAAAAATGGCGTTAATAATGTCCACAAGATGGAGTTTTGCCTTCTTGGTGAGACATTTAATAACTTTATTTGTAATGCCGTCGGCACCTGCGGCTTTTTTGATGTTCAAATATTTAATAATTTTATTTATTTCTTTAAGAGATGTCGTACTGTGATTATGGGTGAATGATTTGTCAGTGATGAAGTTGGTGACCGTCGTAGTGATCTGTCTTTGTGTCTCGTTCCTGTCTGGCTCTAAGTGATGAATTTTCTCAAAAGTTGTCGCTAATAAGTCAGCTTTGTCCTTGTCAGTCATTGCAATTAAATCGCTGTGTTTTAACGAAGGTATGGGTTCGTAGCTGTTGCGTAAGTGTTTTGTTAATTTCCACAGCGATTTATCTTGCGCGTTTATTTTTTGCAAAGTGTCCGTCCATTGAATATTTTTATGTGTCTGTATGTCACGCCTTATGTCTTTGGTCAGGGATTGGGAATTGTGCTTGTGGACCCGTGCGTTGCCACGCCTTGCGCTCGCTGTTCTGCCTAGCAATATTAAAAATAATATGCGGCGGCAGGCTGTCGTGCTTCGGGCGCACCGTCTCAAGCGGGAGCGTGGAATTTAACGCGGTCTGGATGTCACGCGTGAATTTAACAACCGCGGCTTCAATTGCTCGCGTGCCGTTAATTTCCGCGTCCAAATCAATCAGGTCATCAAGAAGGCCCTGGAAGTTTTTTATGTTGGAAGCGGTAAAGGATCGAGTTTGAAATGATTTAGAGTTTATTTTTTTAATTAAAATGTGAAATGAAACGGGATTGTGATCAGAGGAAAGTGTACTAAGGGACGAAATTTTTGTAATGTTGGAGACGTTTTTGTTTACAATTAGGTCAATTAATGTGGGAGATGAACCATTAGGGGAGAAATGGGTGAAGCCGTGCGGGAATAGAACAAGTGCTTGATTATTGTCAATTACATTTTGCAACGTGACACCATTTTTATTGTTCCTACCATTTCTCCAGTTCCCATGCACCGCATTAAGATCTCCGATAAGCAAGTGCTTACCGGAGAGGTCAAGTATGTTGGTGATGTCCTGAAGGGTGAAATTATTTTTAGGGGGGTTGTAGGCTGAAGTTAAAACTAATAAGTTATTTAATTTAATGGATAGTGTATGAAGTGACGTATGAGGTGATTTAATATTGTGAAATGGTATTGAATGTTTAATGATTATTGCCACACCCCCAGAGTGGGTGGTGTGGTCGTTTCTTATTGTGGTGAAGCCTCTGATTTTGAATTTAAAATTATTGTCTAGTTTGGTTTCGTTGATCAACATGATATCTACCTTGTTGGAGTGGATGAACTCGGTGACCTCGCCAATTTTATCCCTGAGGGAGTTGGCATTCCACGTTACAACCTTAATCCTCAAGAGAGCCATCATCGAGCTGCTCGTAGAAGGTTTTGACCACATTAAATGATTGTGATCTAGAGGAACACGATGACAGTCTCTCTCGAAGGATGCGCATTGCCTTGAGCATATAATTGAGATCAACGAGCTTATTAATCTCGTTGATCTCATTTATCAGTGCACTCGTCACATCTTCATTGGGGTCCTGCTGGTACGCCTGATGTGGACTTTGGGAGGGTAATTTGTGCTGCTGCTGCGGCGCGCGGGCAACTGGCGTTCGCTGGTCTGGCTGCTGGCGGCTGGTGCTCGGTTGGCTCTGGCGTCTGCTCTCCCACGCATTCACCCTTGGCAGGGGAGCGTCTTGAAAAACAGGTTTCGGTTTATTTACCTGTAGGTTCGCCACTTTGTTTAGGTACACCGGGCAGTCGGCGGAGTTCGCCGGGTGGCTGCCATTACAATTACAACATTTCGCGGGCGTGTCCGGTGTTTTGACGCACAAGTGTGTGGAGTGGGGCTTGGCGCACTTGAGGCAGCGATACTGGGCGTTGCAGTTGTTCGCGGCGTCAGCGGCGTGGCCCCACTCCTGTAGAGATGTGTCGTTCGTGAACGAGTCGTTCTTTTTGAACGACTCACTAAAGTGAGCTATGAACGTTCAGTTCTTGACAGAAAAACGAGTCGTTCATCGTTCATCATCGTTCAGTACCTCGAATACTACACTCGGATTCAAGTGTAGTATTCGTTCCTGCGCAGCGCGCAGATTAAACGATGAACGATTACAAACGTTCAATTCTTAAGGTCTATTTATGCACACGGTTTTTTAGATAAAATATATTTTTTTATTTAGTTTAATTTATACAGATCTATAAACTATCAATTGATCATGAATAATAAAGATAATTACTGGGAGTAATAATAAAAACAACATATTATAATAATTGTTTTATTTCTGTATAAAAATAAAGTAGGTAGTCAAATATAACAATTAAATAAAACTTTTATAAAAATAAAAAAATATTCAAAAAGTATCTAGTACAATGGTAGGTATATCTAGATATATAATTTAAAATAAACGTTTTCATTTAAATAAATCATGGAAAAAGAAAAAAAATAATTAAACAATTGAAACATAACAAAATTAGGTTATAAAAATTTATAAATTAGCGTTTAAAAACAAAAGCATTGACACTTTTCCGCCATTTAGTCTATTTCTTTTTTCCGTTATTGTCTGCCCCGCTTTGGAAAAAATTCTTTCAGATGGGACTGAAGTACCTACGATGCACAATCTTTTTTTCATTAGCTTGTACAGTCTTGGGTAAATTAATTTTCTTTCGTTCCACCAAATTAGCGGATTTAAAGTACGCGTCAATAACGGTTCCTCCAAATATTTATCTACTTCTATTGTGCCGGCAGCTCTTGGATTAGAATTACACACCAAATTTTTCACCTCATTATCAAATTCTTCCCATATAGTTAATTTCTTCTCAGAGATGTTTTCTGAATTTACATTTTCCGAAACTTCGACTTCCATAATATTTACTTCATTGTGTGATATCTGTGTAGCCCAATTTATCAAGTTTTGTTTGGCACTTTCATAATTTGTTTTATCGGAAAACCCATGTCTTTTGAAACGCGGATCTAGTATAGTGCATTCAGCGAATAATTTATTGCGTTCATTACCGTCAAATCTTCGGCAGCATTCAGTTAATAATTTTTCAGTTAAATTTATCACTTGTCTATGTAAATTGTCAGATTTTTCTTTTAAATATTTAGCACAACACTTTTTTAAATTGTTTGAAAATAAAATTATTTTCGAGGCACTGACTTGCATTTCGCTACTCATTTCCTCAGTGACGTCCTTAAATATTTTTAAAATTTCACACACTTCTTTCAAAATTATAAAGTCGTCATTAGTCAAATTATCGAGTTTAGTGTAATTTATAGCAATTGTAGAAATTAATGATTCCTTAATTTCTAAAATTCTATTAAACATGTCATATGTGGAATTCCATCTAGTGCAAACATCTTGTTTAACAGTTAGAATAGGGTGTTGAAGTTGGACCTGCATAGATTTCAGTTTGTCACTTGCCTTAGGGCTCCTTTTAAAAAATTCCACGATATTTTTTACTTTTGTTCGAATTTCTTTAATTTCCTCTAACCCTGCCTGTACTATTAAATTTATTGTATGCGCAAAACATGGTACGTGTTTCCATTCAGTTTTTTGACTTATTGCCGTTTTTATATTCGCTGCATTATCGCTTACTATTGCAACTACTTTTTTTGATATATCCCAGGTTGACGTTATTCTTTTCAGTTCACTAGCCAAATTTTCAGAAGTATGAGAATCTTGGTAATTGTAACAATCTAAAAGATAGCTTTTCATGTTATTTTCTTTATCTATAAAATGTGCCGTTACAGAAATATAGCTTTCATTGGATGTGGAGGTCCATCCATCAGTAGTGAGACAGATCCCATCAGCAGATTTAATTTCTTCAATTACATGTTCTTTTGTTTTATTATAATACTGAGGTATTAGTACTTTTGATATTGTTTTTCGAGACGGTAGTTGGTACGATGGATTTAATTCTTTTACAAAATTCTTGAAGTGGTTGCTTTCTGAAAGTTGGAATGGCAGATAATTCTTAACCATTGTTTTAATCAATGATTCATCAATAACATTTTTTCTGTAATCACCAATTGGTTTATGGATAAAGTTGTGTAATGTTTTCTGTTTTTTTTTGGATGGGGGACATAAACTGACTGAACGATTTTTATCAGGAACAGTTGTAGACGACGCCGACGTGAAGGTCGATGGAGCTGACGAAGTGGAGGGCACATTTTCCAATTCTTCAATTTTGGTTAGATTTAAATTTTTTTGCTCTTGTTCATCCAAAGCAAATTTAGTAGTCGGGTGTTTGGACATCAAATGTCTTCTTAAATTAAAAGTAGATCCACCTTTGTAGGAAAGTATTTGCGAACAAAAGCTACATTTTGCCGTACTGTTTTCCAAATCACTAAAGTATGACCAGAGAGCACTTCGCTTCTTTAAATTTCGACCGCTCATTTTAATAAAATATGAAGCACAAACTGATATTGTTGAAAAATACTGTTTTTGAGATTTTTTCAGAAAAAGATTAAACAGCCAAAGAAAATTACATTATAAAGGTAATGCGAAAAATAGAAAAGTAGAAATTGTATGGTGGCGAAAATTATGATCATAAAGGACAACTGCGAACGAGAACGAACGTCTTTTATCTAAGAAATAACAAAACATACTAACTCAAAACTCAATTTTATTTTCTTATAAATATTTTAAAATCGCTGAATTTCTGTTTTTCAAACAAAAGAGCAGGTGCAGTCTAGACTCGTAGCGTGTATTCGTGAGCCGCACTCGGGCTCTGCATGCTTATATGCTACTCGTAAGAAATGCGCCGACTCCATAGCAAAATACGAAAACTCGCATTATCTAGTATCGTTCAAATGAACGACTCTTAGTGAACGACTCTCCCAGATGAACTGAACGATATGAACTGACTCACAAAAGTGTGCCGTTCTGACCCATCTCTACACTCCTGACAGCGATGGCACTGCGTGATGTGCTTTTTATTCACGTACTTACGGAAATAACCCGCGAACTGTAAAGAACGCGCACATTGTTTTGTAGGTACCGCAAGGTACCCTTGGTGTCGGTGATAAGTTGGTACATCGGGAATCTGGTGTTCTTCATAGCCGACAACCGAACTACATTGATTTGGTGCTGCTTCAGCTCCTCCGACACCATAGGAATATCGGCGTTCGGCGGGAGCCCGTCAATAACGAACGCCATTGATTTTGCGTCTTTGGTGGAGAAGGTGTGGTGCTCCACCTCCTTCATGCCACCAAGTACCGCCTTGTGGTCCTCTGGGGTCTCGCAAAAAATGGCGAGCCGGTTGTTCCGTTGGTAGTTAAAATAGAATTTACCACTTACCACTTCTTTGACAGCGCGATGCATCGCCGCGTGATCGAAATCTTGATTTTGATTTTCTGATGAAGGATAATCGGCGGGGGTTTCCTCGGTTTGGTGTTACGAGTTGCTACCTTTTTCGTCGCGTGTTGACGCTCGTCGGCCTCTGAGTCGTTTTCAGTGTTATCCGTCAGCTCGTCGTCCGAATCTTGATCTGAAATCGGATCGAACCGGTTGTGCCACCGGTAGCTTCTTCACCTCCCTAACTTCGGGGCTGTTCGCCTTACGTTTGGCCGACCTCCCAGTCTGCCTCTGGAAAACATTGTTGATAGTTTTTCCCAGGGTGAACGGCACTCTGGGCTCTTGGAGCGGCGGAAATTGACCAGGCGCGGGATCGCGCGACGTACCCGGCTGCGACGTGTCCATGATCTCAGTTTTCTCGGAACCGGACGTTTTTCGGCCCTTTGGCGGCATTTCACTTTAGACACTCGTCTTGGCGTCTTTTGACTTTAAGGAGGTAAGAAACACGACTTTACCGTGCCGATACTACGATGCGAATGGACGAGAACCAATTCCAATTCCAATTTAAAAAAGATTTTATTTGGCAATAAAGAGGTACATGCCAAGTGAGATGCAAGGCACCTACCCAGTAAGTGGGTTTATCCTTAATAATGGAGAGAATATAATAATAATAAGTATACATATATGGTCACGGAAAGAAAATACATGTGTGGTTGCGCATTAGGTTGAGAATAAGCTGGGGGAATCCTAAGGATCTCCACTCCAAATTCGTATGCGGTCATGACACAAAGAGACACGACAGATGAGATGAAAATGGGTGATAGAGATGATGAGATGAGAAACCTCTGGAGCCACCGTCCACCCACACAGCTACGCCCCACTCGTCAGTGCAAGCACCGACTCCAGTAACCTCCAAAGAGGGGTCAAGGACAACAATAGCACTTCGGGTCCAGCTACCCGTGCTTGCAAAGCAACGAAACTCACTCGGTAGGCCTCGGACCTCCCCATTGGGAGCATACATACGGCTCTTGTAGCAGTGCTACGCCGATGCGTTTTTCCCGCAAGAGGATACCAAGGTCACATATTACGGCATACGACCTCTGACAATTTAATTGCAGAAGGTCAACTGCCATGGACTTTAGCTCTACCCCGGTTTATGGCCGACCTGAACTGTGGGCACCGTCTGGACCGCACGCCGTGTTCGTGCGGTACCCCCAGTCTCTTGCAAAAGAAACATATCTCCACCGTGCTGGAGCAGGCCTTGGCGAGATGGCCTTTCTCGCCACATTTAATGCATAGAGTTCCCTCCTTGCAAGCCCGTTTCGTGTGGCCGTAGCCCTGACAAGAGTGGCACCTTGTTACAGAAACAAAGTCGACCAACCGGTACGAGCCAAGTCCGACAAAAATTCTGCCTTGCTTTAGCAGGGCACGTTTTACCCGTGGGTCAACCTCAAGGATGATGGTGTGCGCACCATCCCTTAGTCTACCTCTAGAGACCACGCGCGACCGGGTCGGAGCCACTTCCCTCAGACCCTGGTCTTGGAGGTTCTTCAGAGCGAGGCCCCGCAAGAGGACCTCGTCCGTCACCTCCGTGGGCACGTCGAATAGCAACAGACGCGTGCCCTCGCCACTTCTCAACTCGGTGGCAAAGCCACCTTGACCATTTGCCAGCTTGTCAAGCACAGCCTTTTAGTCACCCTCAGAGGGAGATACAATAAGTAACCCATCCTTTACCTTGCGGATAGCCTGAATCCGAACATCGGAGTCATGACCGATTTGGTCCATGACCGCTCCCTGATCGACCTCAGACCCCGCGCTGGCGTCCTTGACGACCATTGCGTAGGTCTTCGGTTTCCTCGGTTTCGGTGCCCTTTTTACCTTACCGCCGTTACTAACTTTTGGGACGGAGAGGTAGAGGTAACTTCGTAAAAATGATCAGAATTCATATTGAATCCCACGAGTAGGGACGAACTCGAAATCACCCCAGGGCCTTCGCCCTTACCCTGGGTAAAACTGCTTTCAAGCTGGGTGCGCCAGGTGCCCAACAGAGGGGCAGCATTCCTAACTGCCATGCCACGCAGCCATGCATCCCTTCGGCATGCTGCCCCAGTACCTTAGGATTGTGGGGAGTTTATATAGAGGCTACCTCCCTCGTGGATCGGGCGGTTAAGCCAAGACTCCTGGCCCATAGACATGACATAGGTTACGGTATGTTCTTTAGGTACTCACTCGGCCCGGCCGGAGTACCCCACCCGTAAGATGACTGGATGGAGCGCTGCAACCCCCATCGTTTCCGAGTTAGGGGTACGCCCGTCGGCACTTTAGCCCTGGGAAGGTGTCCCAGGTTACCAGCGTCACCACTTGGAGGTATGCCGTCCGAACTAAGTCTGTTTCAGCAAAAGCTCAATAAGACTGTAGGCGTTTGCCTTTCGATCCACGGACTTACTTAGTTCAGCCCGTGGCGGAGCTCTCGTCTATCAACCTGCACCTTTTAGGTTGAGAGAGTCATTGTTACACTCCTCTCCATACTACAGAGAGAGAGGGTGTGCGTCAGGATCAATACGTTTCACCGCTAGCCCGACTTTCACCAACTACCCCCCTCTGCTGGATTGGGTTAGCAATTTGGGTCATTGCAGTGAGCATATCTAAGTTGGGTAGCATTGCTGCTAGGACTAGCATTGCCCTCTTTCCCTTTCCATAAGTGTAGGAGAGTCGCAGTTACTCCTACCCATCGTCGATCCATTCGCGCGCATCACAGTCCCGCCGCTTACCCGCGCTCGCTTGAATTCTAAAAGTTGTTAATCCTTATGTGCGCTGAAAAATCGAAAAGTCGAAAAAAAAACACTTTTGGGATTTTTCCGGCGCGACCATGCCGCCCGCATAAATTTTCGATGTATTGAGCAGCCCCATTTTACAACTCCGCTTGTGATGTTGTTTTTCAGGCTATGTGGTAGGAGTAGAAGATCCTCTGTTTGTTTATTGGCGGATGGTCATATGCCCCTCGCTCCCACTATTAGGGGCATGACGGTGAATTTTCGTCCCGTCCATTTCTTGGAGGCTGCTTCCAGGAACTGTTGATTATTATATATAGCTTGTTTGTTGTGCCATGTTGTTGTTAAATTTGTGTCACCTTCCCACGAGACTTCGGCGTCAATGATTGCAATGTGGTCTCTTTCCATATGGATTGCCAGGTCTGGTTTAAATAGTCTGCCGTTAGTGTGGCGGACATGTGGTTCTTCCTCTACTTGCCAGGATTTGTTCCGGCAGTGGTCGGCAATCTTTTTGACCACGTTGTTGTGTCTATCGATTCTCTCGAAGTGGGTCACGTGGCATGCCTGTAGAACGTGGCTGATGGTTACTTGCTTTTGGCAGTTGCCCCTGCAGAATCTCTCCTCCGGAGGGTTACTCGGTATACCTTTAGTCGGCAGATTTAATGTTCGCAGCTGCAGCGCTTCCACGTACTCACGTCCGGTCCATCCAGGAGGTTTGCGCTCAATCCAGCTTCGGCTCGTTCGGTCTTCAGCGGCCTGGAGGAGGCCTCGATGGTAGGAGGAACCAAGCATCTTGTCGGTCCAGCGATCGTCGCCTTCTGAAATTAGGGAGGAGATACGATCTGTTGTGGATACAAAGTGGGGGTCGTTCATGAGTGACTCAATGCTCGGGTCTTTAATGGCTGTGGTGTTTATACGATTTATTAATATTTTGGGGATTGTCCTTCTCAAGCAGGGGATTCCCAGGCCACCCTCCCATATTTTTGCGTGTATGATGACGTCGGCGGTGTGTATGTTAAAATGTAGTGTCTTTTTGACGAACTTTTTGATCATACGATCAGCGTTCTTGAGGACCCTCCCAGTGACCTTCGTATTCTGTAGTTGGAAATAAAGTTTTAGTATTAGGTGATCCCTCAGGATGCTGATTTTTTGGTCAGGTTTTAAAGGAGACCTGGAGAGCCTAAGGAGCATGGGCTGGAGTGTTGACATGCATGGTTTGATTATTCCTCCAGCCCCGAAGTGGTGACCCAAATATTTGAAAGTGTCCAGGGACCCAATTTGATGGATCTTGTCGCCATGTATTTGGTACGGGCTTGTTTGTATGGTCACCACTTTTTTGTCCCTAGGGACAGTTCGGGCGGAGAGAGCGTTGCTTTTGGCTGGATTGGCTGCCATTCCTTTGGAATTAAAAAAGTTGGTTATTTCTATCAGCATTGCCCTGATCTCTGCGTCTGAGTCCGCTAGCAGGACAATGTCGTGTGCAAACGCCATCGCCGCCACTTCCAGGCCCCCCGATATTGAACCGCCCTTGTATTTGTTGTTTAAGTGGTCAATAACAATTGTGAATAAGGTCGGGCTTATTGGGTCGCACTGCTTGACTCCGGATTTAAAATGAATTTGATTTTTCTCATGCCAGCGCCTCTGACAGCTTGAAGATTTAGACCGTCCTGTTTGCTTCATCCTATCCATCTGTTCGGAGACCTCCTCCTCGCCCATCCACTCGAACAGGTTTATAGCCTCCTCCCAGGCATCCGGGTTTTCCACGTGTACCTGTGAAGGGGCCTCGAAGATGCTTCGGAAGTGTTCCTCTGCATCTCCGATACCGGGCGGACTGGCCAAGAGGTCCCCGCCAGATAGTAGGATATCAGAAAGGGCGCGCTTGTTTTTGGCATATAAGTCTTGCGCCTTTTTAAACATAGTGGCCTTGGGGCCCCGGCCCCCCTTCGCGGCGTTGTAGTTGCGATTCCCTGTATTAGGTTTTCGGGATTTTGATCGCGGCTTTGGAACTTTGGTTGTAATTTCCATGATTTCATGATGTCAATCATAAATGATAACTGGATATTTTTTATTTAGCACACCTATTTATGTGAATTATAAAATTAAATTTGCCTCTCTAAGTTCTTCCTCAATTCTAATAATTTCGTTTTCATGAGAATTATTGCCCAACCCTCTTGACGCATGTAATAAACACAATCGATCTACCAGCTCATTAGGGTCATCCCAGTAAACATATTCCAATGGTTTTTGTGTTAATTTTAAAAAACCGGTTCCAATTCTATTTTGTGATGCTCTTGTTGTTGGACCGCTGCACAGTGGTCAATTTTCACGATCTATGCGGCCAAAATTGAACTTTACGAAGTAATTAAAATCACATCAAAAACGGTATCGAGGGCAAGAAATATGTTCCGAGAATCCTTATAAGCCCTTTTTACCTTCCACAGGTTCACCACGAGGGCGTACAAGGAGTCCGAACTTGACTTTAAAACGCTACGGTTGTTTCAGTTATAGCTATTTTGATAACTTAGGTATGTATCTTAATTCTTGATATGTCTTATAGTTTAGTAGTGCTAAACATAGGGTGTTTTCTTTGTCACATTTTGACGTAGTTTTAGACTTTAAAGGTAAATTTGTTATATTTCTCCATCAGATACCGCCACCATTCTTTTTTTTATTTTGAAGTATAATAAATATTACCCATTACGTCTTTGTGTTACATCCTAAGTTGGTTGACGCTATCCGATACGTCTTTGCGTTACACCCTAAGTTGGTCAACGCTTTCCAATACAAGCTTACGTTTAATAGCAGGAATAAAAATGGTTTTTGATGGTTATATAGTCGATAGAGTCTTATATAATAATAATAATAATTTAATGCGTCCAGTGTGTGAACCTCCACTAAACTGAAAATTTGTTACTTGTACATCTAATAGGTTCTGTAAGTATTTCCTTACACCTTATATGTGTTCTTTAATATTACTTTTTTTCAATTTATTTTGTAGATGTTTAATAACTAAATGTATCTCTGAAGATGAGGAATCATATCCTCGAAATGCATTAGATAAGATATTTCTAAATATAAGTAACTGAGGTTGGTTTTAAGACGTTGTTTTATTACCCTATTATGGAACACCAACCGTTCAGGGATTTTTGCTTAGAAATATAATAAATGCATTAATCAATGTTGAAAAAATTGACTGCAGAGGACTGCAGCTGACAAATCTAAGGTCACTTTTAACAATCCAGATTTTTTGTAAATTTTTTTTTTAAATTGTTTGTTTTTATTGTTCTAGGAAAAACGAACACATCAGGGGTGAAAATTGTTACCCGGAGGTACCTTTATGAAATTATAAAAGGACAGAATTTTCCAAATTTCGAAGAAAAAATAAATAATTTAGAAAACTATTTATTATTAAACTATGGCACTACAGTTGATGACATAAAATATTTAAAACAAAGATTTTCTATATTTAAATCGAAAATGTTTGAAAAATGGGCAAAATCTCACAGAAAAGAAGAGGCTTTCTTGAAAAACTACGAGTCTTGGTTGAACGGAACTTTTGAACTTCCAATAAAAATGTTAAATCGACCGGGGCGGCCTTTTGACGAATCTAGTGAACGAAGCAAGCGTCGAAAAACCAAAGAAATCCGGTCAACTGTAGGAGATGATGTAATTGTTCACGCTGCACAAACAACCCTAAGAGCACAAGGAAAAAGATATGCGTCGAAGATCCTAAAAGAAATATCAAATATTCCTCCTCGAGCGCACGAATATAGAAAAGCAGTCGAAGAAAAAGGAGATAAAGCTATTGGTACTCCTCACTGGATTATTGGTAGACATGCCCAAAACAAATTTTGGAAATACCAATGACGGTAATACTAGTAGAAGGTTTTTTGAAAATCCCCATTTGGCGGCAGGCATAACCGGTATAAATTATGAATTAATTTATAGATTGAAGGTTATATTAGAAACAATTTCAAGCGGACATTGAATTGATTAGCAAAAATACGACCAATATGCCAAAGACACAGCTAAATTGTACATAGACCTATATGGATGGCACCCTATGACTCCGACCATGCATAAAATACAGTATAATTAAAAGTATAATTAAAAACTCTTTGTTACCAATATGTCAATTATCAGAAGAGGCTGCAGAGGCCCGGAATAAACATTTCAAAATATATCGCGAAATCTTTGCTAGGAAATTTTCAAGAGAGCAATGTAATTTAGATGTGTATCACAGATTACTACTGAGTTTGGATCCATTGATAAGCAGTCTGAGGCCCAAGTAGAAATGCTAATGCTGGCAGATCCTAACACCCAACGCGATTCAGATGACGAGCAGCAAGATGAATCTTTTAATGAATCATAATCATATCATAATTTGGATAAGTTGAAAATTGTTAATTCATACCCCTTTTTTTATTTAATAGATTATGTATGACTACTACAATAATTATATTTGTTTTGAAAAGAACAGTTTCTTATTTACCTTATACCCTTGTTGTGGTTTACTATGCATATATCAAAATGTTTCAAAAATGTTCAGGTATATTAGACCCCATGTCATTATGGGTGTCTTAAAGTTACTGTTCACTTCGCCGAATTTAATTTTGCCAAAATCCATTTCGCAGAAACCCATTTCGCCGAAAGACAATTTGTCGAAATTATCCAACGAATAATAAATAAATAATTTCGACGAAATGGGTTTCGAACAATTATATTTGGGTCAAATTACTTTTAAAAAAAGTGTTTTAATTAAAATTATATTTTTTTGGAACATATACTACCACATAGAAACGATAAAAGTGAATAAATATTTTTGGCAGCATAGGTCGTGAAAATTGACCACTGTGCGCTGTAAGTCCGAAATCGGTTTCGAAGAGTTGGTTCGACAAATAAGGCTCCTTACACATTGGGCGTTTTCTGCCGCGCGCGACCGCAGCAAAAAAACGCGGGTTGTCGCCGGTTTGCTGCCAGGTTGACGCTGCAATGTAAAATATATGGGACTACGCTACTCCTTTACACACTGGGCGTTTTCTCGACGTATGCTGTGCGGCAACGCCGAGGTGCAGTCGATCCCCGCTGCAAGCAGCAGCGTTTTCTCTTTACACACTACGCGACACGCACGCGACACTGACGCGACGCATATTTAGGTTATGGTAGTTTATTTAGCAAAATATAATTATTACTATGGGCTCAAATATTGAATTTTCAACGGATGATTTTATAACGGAAGTGCAGGCACAACCCGCTATATGGGACCAGCAAAATGAAGTATATTCTAATAAGTTTAAAAAAAATGAAAGCATGGGACATTATATTAAAAAATTTATATAAAGACATCGAAGATTTAAGCACACAAGAAAAAAATAAATTTGGTAAGTAAAAATATCATAATATAATATTTTATCAAGTATTAAGTAATTAATATTATATTAAACATATGTATAAATTATTTTCTTGCGAATATTTAAAATTCACCTAATGTGATTATTTGTACATATACAGGGTGATTTTTATGTATGGAACTAAAGCGGGATAAAAAAAAATTGAAATTTGATGATATCAAATGGATCCTTGGTACAAATATTTTAAAATGAAAACAATATTGTAAAAACACATAAAAATCACCCTGTATTTGGCATGTGTTACATTTTAGAGTTGACGATTTCAGATTTATAATAATTTTTCCTCTGAAAGAAAAAATAAAGTTAATTTATAAATAAAAGAATGTTGTATTTGAGGGAAAAAGGTTTTTATTTTATTTTTTACATTAATTAGGTGATATACTATTTTTGAATATAATTAATCTAATTGATTCTTTATATTTTACTATACTGCCACGGAATTTCTCCTTCAGAACTAACAAAATAGGATGTAAATTCTTCACGAATCGTGTTAATATTACGCCCACTCTGAATAGGGTCTTTTAAAAAATTTGTGAAACCTTCCGAAGATAAAGTATGGTCAAAATTATAGCCATCTCCGTTTTTTCCCCATAAGGACGTAATAAATTGTCGGAGAGACCAAATCTCTCATCTCCAATTAGTACAAATGGTAATAAATTTCCATTTCCCATTATTGCTTTTGGTGGTGGAATATGGAGTTCATCATTTTTCATTTTTTTAAATAAATCACTATTGCGAAAAACACTTGAATCAGAGGATTTTCCATACGAACCAATGTCAACATAAACAAAATTATAGTTTGAATCGGCTACGGCAAGAATGCTTAATGAAAAAAAATGTTTGTAATTGTAAAATAATGAGCCACTATCTAGTGGTTTAATTATTCGGATGTGTTTCCCGTCAATGGCACCAATGCAGTTTGGAAAATTGGCACGTATCATAAAACCATCTGCTATTTCCAACCATTTTTCCTGATTTGGCTTGGGTATTATTTTCTGTTGTAGATTATCCCATATAGCTACACAAACATCTCTTACTAGTTTGCTTATTGTACTCACTCCACATCGGTACATAAAGTGTAACTCCATAAATGAGCATCCTGTTGCTAGGTACCTAAAAAATGTAAAATAATGTAAAAAAGTAAAGTATCCAGAACGTAGAATCTAGTATTTCCAATGTCTTGTTTTGTTCTAGCTACAAGTTTACAGAAAAAATGGAAGACTTTAAGGGACTCATTTACACGACATTTGCGAAAAATGAAAGAATGCAAATCTGGCGATGGTGCACGTCCAATACACCAATATACTTATTTTAAACAGTTATCATTTCTGCAACCTTCATTAGAATTAAAATCTACAACATCTAATTTAGAGGAGAAAAATACTGAAAGTCAAGTTGTAGAGAACGAACTAACACCGCCCCCTGTAAAGAAGAAAAAACATTCAAAGGAAGATGAATTGATTGATGTTTTGCAAAGAAGAATTTTACATAAAAAGGAAAATACTGACAACGGAAATAAAGATAGACTATTTTTACTATCTTTGGAAGAAGATCTGAGAAAAATTCCGGAAGAACTTAAATCAGATCTTAAGTGCGAAATTTTGCAATTATTTAAAAAATACCGATATCAAAGCAATCAGTTTGATAGTAGGTTAAATTTTAGTCGTACCTATCCTATAAATAATTTTTCTATGCCTCCTATTAAGTACACAAATTTGGCTCAAATTTCACCTTCAACTAATCAAATTCCCTTACAAACTTTTCCCGAAAATGAATTACTATCACCTACTGGTTCAAATTTGAGCAATGTGACTGAAGATGATTCAATTATTATAGATTTGTATTAATTTTTTATCTTTTTTTGATTATTAAAAATAAAATATAAGAATTTAAGATTTACTTTAAATACATATTTAATTTTTGTTTCTTTGTAATTTAGAAAGAATAAAGTTTGGATATTAAAAAATAAATATATGTAATTCTTTAATTAAATTTATTTGAAAAATGTACCTCAAAGCTATTGCTAATTTTTCTTCTGGTTTTATTGCATCTCTTAGTAAGGTATCCTGTTTCTTCAAACCAGGCCCCAACTCCTCCAAAAGTTCATCAAAAGACTTTATCGACATACGAAAATATTGAAAAAACTTTTCCTCATCGGCCCGCAACTCCCCGTATAAACAATGAAAATGGTCATAATTTGTTCTATTTCTAATTATAGGGTGTATCCAAATGGACCTGTTTTTTTCTTTTCTTCCTTCTTTATAGAAGCAGAAGCAAAAGTAGTGCTTCCTCATGAAAAGAATCCATTGTATTGAAGTTTTGTGGTCTGTATGTTCTTAACAAAACTATCTATATTTGCCGCGAATCATGGCGTAGCATACGTCGGTGCTACGACAACCCGGCGTAACTTTGTTGCTACCACGCGCTTCAAAAAACGTCGAGTCCAGCGTCAAGCCGGCGTCAACTTTGCTGCTGTCGCGCGCGGCAGAAAACGCCCAATCTGTAAGGAGCCTAAAGGTCTTATTATATTTTGATATTTGTAAGACTTTGAACCTTTAATTTGCTGACTTGGATCACCGTTTCTTCTCAGTGCAGAACTCTTTTCCAATATTTCTTTATATGCTTCTTTATCATTATTATTAAATCCCTCATTATCTTTCTTAAATAAAAGTTCATAAAGACCTGGGGTTCCTTTGTAGATCTTCTTTTCAATAATCAAATCTGCACCATTTAACAAAATGTTAGATTTTCCAATTTGCCATTTTTCCGTTAGTGGGTTATACAGGGTGGTGATAAAGTTTGGAACCAATGTCATAACTTCCGTAAAAAATTTTTTTGTAAAAATCGCTTGGACAGGTCAATTTTTGTTTTAAAAATGCCATCTTTTGGAATGAAAAAAATATTCATGACGTCACTAATAACTTCACTATGACGTCATCATCAATTTTTTTAAATGGAAACCCCTACTTTTTTTACACATTTTTCATAGACCTTTTTATCATATTAATGATCACATAAAAATATTTAAAAAAATTTCAACCATTTTTGAAAAAAAAAATAAATTTACTCAAAAAATTTTTTATTAATTCTCAATGAAAATATTACAAAAAAAAGTAAATTTTTAATTTATAAGTAACAAATTTTAACGAAAATGTTCAAATTGTTCCCCATTGACGATTTGGCATTGTCCCATTCGAGTGTAGACTCTCTGAATACTATTGTTAATAGCTTCTTCGTCAATTTGTTGCAATTCCGTCCTAATTCTAAGGTCCAATTCTTGTAAATTATTAGGTCTATTGAAATAAACTTTTGATTTTAAATGTCCACACAAAAAAAAATTTAAGGGCGTTAGGTCGGGAGATCGCGGAGGCCACTCAATTGGTCCCCTCCGACCTATCCATTTGTTGGGAAACGTGGTGTTAAGGAATTCTCGCACCGCCCTGCCAAAGTGTGGAGGAGCCCCATCAAGTTTAAAATCAAATGTTTTGGTTAGGAATGTTGCGATTTTCATAATTGGTGAAAATATGAAGTAAAACTGGTAGCAAATCAGTCCGCAAAAAAATCAAGTATCTTTCGGCAGTAAGGTTTTCATTAAAAAAGTAAGGTCCTATAAAACGTCTGCCAATCATTCCCACCCATACATTTAACTTTCCCTGTCTTTGACCATGGGATTCTACGGCCCAATGAGGATTCTCCTGTGACCAATACCTACAATTATGTCGATTCACTGATCCATGCAATTGAAAGGTAGCTTCATCGGAGAAAATTATACTACTTAAAAAATTTGGATTTTGATCACATCGCGCCATCATTTCTTCACAAAATTGCAGTCGGCGATCGGGATCATCTTCATTTAACTCTTGTATGAGTTTTATTTTGTATGGGTGATACTTTTCCTTTTTTAATAATTTTGCGACATAGGAATGATCCACATTATTATTTCTTTAAATATCTCTTGTTGAAATATTGAGATTTTCTTCAATCGCAAGAGTCATTTATGTATCGAATTAGTATTATAAATAAAGTATTTTTAACAATGTCCTTTTAGTCATGTCTCGTACTTTCACCTTAACAGGTAACACGTCTGTTATAAGTAGAAACTATTACCCACCAATTGAGCTGAATTCTGCCGAATATTGTTTGGGGCTTATTGCATTTCATACGTTCAATACGATACCTAACATAGAAGAAGGTTGTAATAAATTTTATTTTGGATCGTCATCAATTACAATCCCAACTGGTTCCTACGAAATAACTGATACAGAAAAATATTTGCGACGACATTTAATTTTGCCCGCTGATGCCCAAAACGCTGCAGATCCGGACAAGTTGTTTAGACTAAAACCGAATAATAATACTTTACAGTGCGAATTATTTAGTACATATGACGTAGATTTTCAACCAGCAGATTCGATTGGAAGACTATTAGGATTTTCGGGTAAACAAATTCTTCAAGCCAACAAATTGCACGTTTCTGATCAACCGGTCGAAATAATTAAAGTTTCAAGTGTGAGAATTGAATGTAATATTATTGCGGGCTCATATTACGAAGATAAATCGGGTCATACGTTGCGTGAACTTTTTCCTTCGGTAGATCACGGATTTGCCATAAATATTAAACCTAATAATATCTCATATTTATCAGTAAATACGAAAACCATTGATAATATAACAATTAGACTTTTGAACCAAAACGGAGAGCTGGTTAACTTCAGAAACGAAAAAATTATTGTTCGTCTTGAATTAATTGAACGGTCTAAGATAAAATAATGGGGATAGTATTTGTTCAAGAAGAAGAGCATAAAACGCTGACAGAAGAGTCTGCAACAGTCAGTAAGAAAAAAATCATCAAACGGTTAACACTAAAAAGTATTAATTTGGTAAAAGCTCTCGGCTATCATGTCAAAACTTAAAATATTTAACGATATTTCTTTTGATGAGACAATCGTAAAAGAGGAATATCACACATACTTGTCCAAATTTTGATGCAAAATTTTGAAAATAATGATGAAATAAGAATATTAATTCAAAATCAAGACTTGTACACTTTACCATGTGAGAGTTACATTTACCTCGAGGGAATAATAAAAAAACCGACACCTAAAGCAGGACAAACTTTGGACTTTAAATTAATAAATAATTCGTATTTGTTTTTATTTGAAGAAATTAGATACGAACTAAAAGGGGTGGAGGTTGACAAAATTAGAGATCCTGGGATTACATCAACGATGAAAGGTTACGTTTCCTTCGGGGAAAGAGAATCTAAAGTGTTAAATTTGGCCGGATGGTGTCCACATATGGAAAATCATTTTCAACAAAAAGACTCATTTTTTGCTTGCATTCCCTTAAAAATGATTATGGGGTTTGGTGAGGATTATAAAAAAATAATCATCAATGCGAAACAAGAATTGGTATTACTCGTTCTAGGACGGACTTAACCGGTTACAAAGGATCTGAAAACTTTAAATTTCAAATAAATAAATTAGAATGGCGAATTCCCCACGTTATGATAAATGATGAGGTGAAACTTCAGATGCTTTAAAAAGGTAATATGGATGTTTCAATAAAAATTTCCTTCCGAAAGTGGCAGTTGTTGGAACTTCCGGGATAAAAAATACCAAAAAAGAAATATGGAGTGTGAAAACTTCAACAAACATGGAAAAGCCCCGTTACGTCATCCTCGGTTTTCAAAATAATAATAAGGATACCGCCAATAAAAATATGTCTCAATTTGATCATGTGAATATCGAAAACATTAAAGTTTACCTAAATTCAGAGGGCTACCCGTATGATAACACGAAACAAAATATGGATTTGGATAATTATGCCCTAACGTACTACATGTACTCCCAATTTCAATCTAGTTACTATGCACGAGCAACAAATGAGCCTCTTTTTAATTATAGCCAATTCAAAGGACATATGCTTTTTGTCTTTGATTGTTAAAATCTTCGACTGTTGATCTAAAAATGGAGATGGAGACAACTGCATCATTTAATGAAAATATAAGAGCATATTGCTTCATTTTGAGTGATGCAGTAGTTAAGTACACACATCTTTCCGGAATTGTGCGAATTATACACTAAAATGGCTAATTTAATCTTAGTTGACATTTAAGGCTTTACAATAAATGGTAAATTTGTTCCTAAAGAAATGTCAGTTTCCAAAAATGGTGTGGATGTCGACACTTTTCTTTTTAAACCGGAAAAACCATATTTTGCTTTAAACAAAGAAGATAGGAAACTGGTTACCTGGCTCGAAAATAATCATCATTGTCTAAAATATAGCACAGGATTTATTAAAACTAAAGAAATTAAAAATATATTGGATAGTTACACCAAGAGTTTTCAAGATATTTTTTATGTAAAAGGCCACCAAAAGAAGAAATTTTTAATGAGATTTACCTGAAACATTATAATAAATTTAGAAGAGGAAAAAATTTGTGAAGTTTTAGTTTATAGTAAACATAATTGTGTAAATCATTTAAAATATAAGTTACCTAGCCACCTACTCATTACTAGGAATGGACATCAGCCTCCGATTCTACTGTTCTCAGATAGATGTGTGTGCTTAGTTAGCCCTTTTATTCTTATCTATTATTATGCATTGTTTTATAAAATTATAAATAGTCGCTTCTCTTAATTATGTTTAGATCTAGTTTTGCCTTTGTAAGAATAATTTCAATTTTGTATTCAATAAAATTTGTTTTTAAAAAATAAGTATTCCAAGCGAGTTATTTAAGTGGCGCAGTCGGTAGGATTCCCGAAAACCATCAATCAAGCGAATATTGGTCCGTTGGTTTTTTTCGTTTCAACGATTGACGTGAAACCTTTCCAAAACTCCAAGAAGCGAATCCGAAACTCTCCAAACATCGAGAAATTTCCATTCGAAGATCTTCGAGGACACATGGAATTTTTAATTCTCTTGTGAGTACACACTGTTTTATTGAGGTACAAATTTTATAATCAATTGAATATTTTAAAATTGATAATATACTCAGACTTAGACTTGATTCTCAAATTTTATAATAATCAAGTATATTAATTAATTTAATTATATTTAATAATCAAATTTTTGTTAAAATTTTATAAAATTCAAAATGGCTTTGAAACCAGAATACTTTAATATGATTCCTGAGTTTCATGGAGAAACGGAATTAGTTGGACGATTTTTAGCAATTTGTGAAAAATTAGTCACACAGTTTTATAATGTTGACGATGCATATGATTTCCAGAACCAATATTTAATGAATAGCATTCTTGCAAAAGTCAAAGGGGAAGCAGCTGTAAATATTTCAACTAGTGTTATAAATTCATGGGATGATTTTTAATTAGCACTTTTACATTCCTATGGAGATAAGCGTGATCACTTCAGTCTAAATTTTGATATTACCAATTTAAAACAAAATTTTACCGAATCACCTTTCGAATTTTATTATAAAATACAAAAATTGTTAAATTTACAAATTTCTCATCTTATGCTCAACATTCCAAATGATGCTGAACGTGCGGGCTTGATAAAGTTTTTTCAAGGAAATGCACTACGCGTGCTTTTGCGTGGGCTTAAAGAGCCAGTTGGTTCTCATATGCGCGTTAAAAATCCAGGGGATTTAAATACGACATTAAATATGTTAATCAACGATTTCCAATTAGAAATCGAAACTTCTGCATCACGACCAAATTATCAACCTCAAAATGTACAAAGACAGCTTCCATATAATAACAATAATAATTCAAAAAATTTCAATCGTAACGGAAATTTTAATAAAAAATTTAATAATAATAATTTGCAGAATAAATCAATCAAATCAAAGATATAATAATTCTAATCAAAATTTTAATGGACCAAGATTCCCACAAGCAGGTCCAAGCAATGCAAATAATAACAACTTTGGTGGACCAAGATATCCACAGGCAGGTCCAAGCAATGCAAATAATAACAATAATCTCCCTAGGCCAACACCCATGTCCACTTCAACCGCTAACACTAGACCCCAACAGTTATATAATATTGATGAAAATTCCCAAGATAATTTTTTAGATCTAAATGCTCCAGAGATGGAGTAGAATTTATGAGCCTAATTAATAATTTAAGCACATTACCTTATATTATAGAACCTGTATTTAACTTAAAAATTTTAATAGACACGGGTAGTTCTCGTTCGTTTGTAAATCCAGTAACGGCACATGCGTTCTTTGATAAAAATATTAGAAATGACCCTTTTTATGTTGCCAGCGCACATGGCAATACAAATGGGGAGCATAGTACTAGAATATCGTTAAAAAGGTTATTTAAAACTCAATTTGCAAATAAGCTTAAGTTCTTTTTGTTTGATTTTCACTCAAATTTTGATATTCTATTGGTTAATGATAATTTAAAAATACTTAAAGCATGTGTTGATTATAATAAAAATATTTTAAACACTCCACATTGTGACGTAAACCTTAACTTTGGTAATGTTCAGAAGACGAGTACGAAAGGTACAGTACTACCCGCTAGATCTGAACAGGTAATTAAAGTAGATATTAAAAATATTAAAAGTGGAGATGTTATAATTCCAAATATAAAAGAATATAATATTGAAATACCTGAATGTTTAACAAGGGTGAAAAATTATAAAGCATACTGCACAATAATAAATCCCACAGATGAGGATGTTTCAATGCGTCTAAGGAAACCTTTAATTGTTGAATCGATCAATGCATATGACGACAACAAAGGTTATACCTTGCCTAATTTAAATTTTCTTACTGATCCACAATATAAATTTAATCCTTCTCAAATTCGTGCAGAGCACATGAATGAAGAGGAGAAAAGTAAAATCTTTAATTTAATTTCAGAATATGCTGATATTTTCCATGTTATTGGTAATGATTTAACTTTTACTAATCAAATTAAACACCGCATCATTACTGAAAATGAAATTCCGGTTTATACAAAAACATATCGATATCCAGAAATACATCGCGAAGAAGTTAATAACCAAATTCAGGAAATGCTTAAACAGAATATTATACGTCCATCATACAGCCCTTGGTCGTCACCAATATGGGTGGTACCTAAGAAGTTAGATGCTTCTGGTAAGCGCAAATGGCGTGTTGTGGTTGATTACCGTAAGTTAAATGAAAAAACAATTGGAAATCGTTATCCTTTACCAAATATTACTGATTTATTGGACAAGCTTGGGCGTTGTCAATATTTTACTACTTTAGACCTTGCCTCCGGGTTTCATCAAATTGAAATTGATCAAAACGATATTCATAAAACTGCTTTTAATACGCAGAATGGGCATTACGAATTTTTACGTATGCCATTTGAGCTCAAAAATGCTCCAGCTACGTTCAAAAGAGTAATGGATAACATCCTTCGCGGTATTCAAAATGAATAATGCCTTGTTTACATGGACGACATTATTGTGTTTAGTACAAGTTTACAAGAACATATTCAAAATTTAAAAGAGGTATTTTTGAGATTACGTAAAGTGAATTTCAAAATTCAAATTGATAAATCGGAATTTCTACGAAAAGAAGTCGCATATTTAGGACATGCTGTAACCCCAGAGGGTGTTCGTCCAAATCCAGACAAAATATTAGCTATTCAAAATTTTCCTATTCCAAAGACAACGAAAGAGATTAAAGGATTCTTGGGTTTATTGGGATACTATCGAAAATTCATTAAGGATTTTGCTAATTTAACTAAGCCTCTTACTAAATGCTTAAAGAAAAATGCAGTAATAGATATCAATAACCAAGAATATAAAACTTGTTTTAATCTATGTAAAAATCTATTGACAAATGAACCTTTATTACAATACCCAGATTTTTCTAAACCCTTTATTTTAACAACTGACGCGAGTCAATTTGCTATTGGCGCTGTTCTATCGCAGGGTAAGGTAGGTGCAGATTTACCTATAGCCTATGCCAGTCGAACATTGAATACATCAGAAACAAATTACTCAACCATCGAAAAGGAACTCTTAGCAATTATTTGGGCAGTAAAATATTTTAGACCCTATTTATTTGGTAGGAAATTTCAAATTGTTACTGATCATAAGCCCCTTCAATGGCTTATGTCTGTCAAAGAACCAAATTAAAAATTAATTAGATGGCGTCTAAAACTTTCGGAGTATGATTATTCAATAGTTTATAAAAAAGGTATCCTAAATAAAAATGCAGATACTCTTTCGCGTATTCAAATTAATGTAAATGATGATTTTAATGTTCCAATGGATTTTGATTTAAATGATAATGATATTATTGATATTGATGAATTTTTAACTAATTATCTTAAGAATCCAAATACTAGCGAGTCGCTAATAGTAGAGCTGGATGATGATGAAAATAATCCAAATAACGATGGAGTCACGGTTCATTCTAACATAGAAAATCCTAACATTGGTATTCCTATAATTGATAAACCTGTAAATTACGGTGATAACCAAATTATTCTATCCGAAGGTGAATTCTTTTCAAATGCACGTCTAAATTTAAGAAAAGTAATGTTATTTAATAATAAGAAAATGAGACTTCTTGTAAAGTTATCAAAAGAAAATTTTGAAAATGAAGTAATCACCTTTATTAAAGAATATATTACCCCAAAAGTAAAATATTATTTATATTTCGAGGACCCAATTTATGAGAAATTTAGTGTTGTCTTACAAATAAATAATCAAGAATTATTTAAAAAAGAAACTATCGAAATTAAAGTTAATTATGCAATTCTTGCATATAACAATTCCATTCATTCAGTAACGCAATTAAAACCTTCCGAAATTATTTCGGGTCATGCATCTGATCCATTTGAAATTGATCTTGAAGCTCATTTGGTAAATAATTATATTATCAATCATAAAGATAAATTAAAGTTAATGTATAATAAGGTCAATGAAAGAATTCAAAGTAAAAAAGAAACTGTTATAAATCAAAGAAATGAAACCAGAGAAAATTTACCTGAAATTCCAGAAAAGGTTTTTGTAAAAAATAAACAGAAACAATCGAAAACCAAAAATAAATTTAAGAAACAAAAATTAGAATCTATTAATTGTGAATTGAAAACTGGCCGAATTACTGCTAAACATCATAACACTGTTGAAAAAAATCATTTAGCCGATATCAAGAGACCCCGAATTAAACCTTCTCAAAATGTTCCTAAAACGACTGATTTAAAAAAATTAAAATGTACATACAAAATATTTGAGAAATGTTTCCGTAATTCAATTATTTTATCAAATCCAAATATTATTGAATTACATGATAATTTATTCAACGCACCTTTAGAATTCTCATTAGCTCATTGTGTGAGTAAGGATTTGCACATGAGTGCTGGTATAGCTCTCGATTTTAAACAAAGATTCGGACAGGTAGACCTATTAAAGGCACAAGATCCTCAGTTACACTCTCTATGTTATGTTAATGATAATAATCGATGTATAATATATTTAATAACAAAAAATCAGTTCTTTGATAAACCAACTTACGAGGATTTGTTTAAAACTTTAATTTCTTTGAAACGATTTTGTCAAGAGAAAAACATAAATAAATTAGCAATTCCTAAGTTAGGATGTGGATTAGATAAACTTACTTTTAAGAAAGTTAAGGCAATGCTTAATTACATCTTTAATGACGAAAAAATTACTATACAAATTTATACTGGTATTCCTATTGCAGGACCCTCATGGGAACAATAACCCAGGGTATGGAAATAAAAAATATAACAAGAAATTTAGGAATACTCCCAATTAATTTAGGCCCCGCAACTTACAACGAACAGAACATACCTTAGTACACCATGTATATCTGGATCCATTGTATATGGAATATAATAAATTAAATAAGCAAAATGATTACTTAATAAGTTTAGTCGTAAACAACTCAAAATATACAAAGGGTTTTGAGAATTATATTAATATTTTAAACTATACACGTATCCTAATATCTGAAAAGATAAATAATATTTATTTGGGAGAACACATTAGTAGAAGAACAAAACGAGGTGTGATAGATGGTCTTGGTTCAGTAATTAAAATGATAACCGGAAACTTAGATGCTTCCGATGGAAAAAGGTTCAATGCAATTCTGCAACATTTGGAAGAAAATGAGAATAATCTAATAAATCAGATTAACATGAGATATAGTGTTACTACAGAAGTTATTAAAAAATTCAATGCTACCCTGAAAACTATCGAACATAATGAAATAATTTTAAAATCTAAAATTATGCAAGTATCTGTTGTTCTGAAAGGACAATTAGAAAATCAAAATATTTTATTTGTAAAAGATTTATTTAACCAACTTATTATTTTATATAATTCCTTGCTGCGAATATTTGAAAATATTGAAACTTCGTTAACATTTTGTAAATTGGGAATAATGTCAAATATTATTGGTCCTGAAGATTTATTTGCTGAAATAAAAAGGGTATCAACTCATTATAAATTTCATTAACCATTTGATTTAAAACTGTAGAATATTATGGCTTTCGAATCAATAATTAAAGTAAATTGTAAAATTGAAACTTCAAGAATTACATACTTTCTTTCGTTTCCAATAAATTATGAAACCAAATTTGAACTATATTATTTACTTCCAATACCAACAAAGTACGAATCTGAGTATGTAACTATTATCCCATATATTAGATATTTATTGAAATCAAAAAATGAAATTTTGCCTCTTGATCAGTTGTGTACAGCTGTTAACAATGAATTTCAATGTTCCTCAACTCTGCTCAATAACAACCTAGCAGAATGTGAAAGGGAAATTGTAAATAATGGAGATTCAAGAAAATGTCAGTACACCTCTCTTCATATTAAAGAAAATCACTTGGAATCGATTCCTATTATCAATCAATATTTAATTGTGTTTCCTACTGAAGACGTAATAAAAATTGAATGTCAAAACGAAGCTCAAACAAAACAACTTCATGGAATCTACTTAGTTAATCAAGGTGAATGTCACTTGTACTTCCGGAAAAAATTAATTCAATCCGATGGTAGCAGCCGGGCTAGTCCACTAATTATCGACACTACAATTGACGAAATCGAATTTTACGGGATTGGCAATCAACCTGAAGAAATTAAACTTAGAAAAACTCTCTGCACTCCAACCTATTCCAGTTATTAGTGCATCATCAAATTTACCAGACTTAAATGTTTGGACTCTGACTTTATATTTAGTGGTATTCGGTATTGGACTTTATTTTATTATTCAATGGATACTAGAGAAGAAGAGGAAAGTAAATCCACCACCAAAGATGGTTATTCCACTCCAGGAGATGGGACCTTCCAACTTTTGTCTTCCAGGAGAAGCCAAACTCTAAGGGGGGAGGAGTTACCTAGCCACCTACTCATTACTAGGAATGGACATCAGCCTCCGATTCTACTGTACTCGGATAGATGTGTGTGCTTAGTTAGCCCTTTTACTCTTATCTATTATTATGCATTGTTTTATAAAATTATAAATAGTCGCTTCTCTTAATTATGTTTAGATCTAGTTTTGCCTTTGTAAGAATAATTTCAATTTTGTATTCAATAAAATTTGTTTTTAAAAAATAAGTATTCCAAGCGAGTTATTTAAGTTATATTTGTATATGTAGTAAATCAAATGTTACAAAACTATGCAACTGTTTACATATTTATAATAAATAAAACATCTATTTATAAGTCTATAATAGTTTTTTGTTTAATTGAAAATTACCTTTTTTTTTTTTGAAAATATTTAATATGAAACACACAGTGTGTCAGTAAGTGCTGATCTTTAATAATGTGTAAAATGCAATTTTGCAATTTAACATTTTAATAAAATGTTCATACCAACAATATTGCTGATCATTTCAATATTGCGTTGAGCGACGAACAAAGTGCTTTTTAACAATTTTTTAAAGTTCGCTGTCCTTAAAAGTAGTACGTGTGTTTTATTTATAAATTAATTGCCATATTGAGGTAAGTTAATTTAAATAGAAACAATTAAAATAAATTTTTTAAACCTAATTATATATATAGATTAAAACAAAATGAATTGCATTACTTGCAAAAAAGCATTTTCTTCAAAAAGCAATTTACAAAGGCACGAGAATAGTTGTGGAAAATCTATGCGAATTACTTGTAAAATTTGCAATATAGATTTTTTCCAGGGAAGATGCGTTGAAACGACATATAAGATCTGTCCATGTCGAATCGATTCTGTGTTCGGATTGTGGGTAAATTTTTAATTCGGCGTTGGAGTACACCAATCATACCCACACTTTTATTTCAACACCTAAACCAACTCTTAAAAGAAAAAATTCGAATGCAGCAGATAATCCCAACAAAAAGTATTGCCAACATTGCGATGAGACAATAAATAACCCTACACTCTTTTCGGCTCATTTAAAATCGGGGAAACATCAAAGCAATCTTCCCCAATCAACGGATAATGGTGTCAAACGTATTAAGAGCAGTTTTAAGAAACGTTTTGCTACTTATAAAATAAATGCACCAAAAGAACCAATTGATATTGATTTTGTTACATTTTTCGATCATATAAAAAATAAAGTATATAATTGCATTAAAGAGTCAATACAAAATACCAGCATTAAGGTAAATTTGGAATTGTTTGGGGATTTTATTAAACCTAATGGCAGAGATGAAAATATCCAAACTGAATTGAAATCTTTTAACACAAAATTCACTATTGTAACAAAATCAACTGATATTGGGAATTTAAAAACTGGTGCAAAGTACTCCAAACGAAAAGCGAAGAATTTTAAGTAAGAATTTATTAAACATAATGGTTTATAAGTATTTTATTCATTTATATATTTTAGGAAAAAGATAGTGGATGGGCTTTTTATGCGGTGTCACATTTAGAAATTAACATCAATAAATATACACCATTAAAATTATCAAAATAAAATGAAAGTACCTTTTTGCATTTATGCGGATTTTGAGTCTCTAATCCAATCAATTCCAACATGTCACCCTGATCCATCTCGCACAAGTTACACCGAAAATACTCACATTCATGTACCCTACAGTTTTGCTTATTATATTGTATGTTCATATAATAATTCCTTTAATAAATTTAAAACATATACGGGCTTAGATTGTCAACAAGTTTTTATAAAATCCATAGAAAACGAAACGCGGATAATATATGAAAATCATCTTAAACCGATAGTTAAAATAAATAATTTAGATCCTTTAGATAAATTAGTATTTTATGCAACAGATGACTGTCATATATGTGGTAAAATTCTGGATGATGATAGGGTAGCTGATCATTGTCATCTCACAGGTCGATTTATTGGACCCGCTCATAAAAGGTGCAATTTAAATTACAAGGTACCGAATTTTATACCTTTTTTTTTTTCATAATTTGGGAGGATATGATAGCCATCTCTTCATAAAAGAATTATGTGAACATGCAAATAGTAACCTCAATAAGACTAATGACGAAATGGACCCTACTTGTAGCAATGATGATTACGAATACGATGAAGAGGATGACGAAAATTATAAAGATTTTCCAAAGATTGATTGCATTGCACAAAGCAAAGAAAAATATATTTCTTTTTCGAAAAAAAATAAAGTTGATATGTATTTGGATATACCGGGTGGAAATGAAAACCGGGTCACCTCTATAACTTTTTTATTTATGAATAGAAAAATTTAAAATTTGGCTATGTTCTATGGTTCAAAAAAACAAATTTTATGTGCATTTTTTATTTTCGAAATCACTTCCGGTTTCACCGGAAACACCATGAACTTTGTTTTTTTAAATGTAACATCCCATATTTTTATTCATGACTTAAAATACTTTTAAAAAAGAAGTATTTTTGAGATATTAGTTTTTATTTTTTTTGTAAAAAAATTTTTTTTCAAAAAAAAAGGTTTTCGAAGTCGGTGAAAAGTACCAAAACTAATTCTATATAATTCAAATACCTAAATAAAATTGTAGTTTGAAAAAAAATTTAAGTAGTTTTTGAACTATTAATTTTTAAACTTAGTTAATGAAGATTTTATCAAATATCTCACTTTTTTTAAATGCAATGATGCCGGGTCATTCGACTTTTTAAAAAGAGGATTTTATAACGATTATTTTGGTACCCAACATACCCCTGTTTGTGATACATTTTTAATTTTTTTTTAATTTTGAAAAATCCCGAGTACAAAAAATATGATAAACTGGGACAATTAAATTGATTGCACCCTACATAAGGCTTCTGGCGCTGAAACTTCTGTATTTAAAAGTTGGCTATTGGGTAAGCGATTTTTGTAATTTAATTTAAACTAATAATAAGAGTTAATTCTTCCCATTATCAACTTGGTATTTGCTTGATCTTATCGATTAATCGTTCTCACTTCTCTATTATTGTAAACAAAAATTAACTATTTTATTTTTCTATTGTTTCTAGTTGATACAAAATTTACTGTCACATCTGAAGATGATTTAATAAATCGAAAAGGTTCATTTGTATGTTTAATTAATTTATTTTAATAAACATTTATGGAATAAGTGAAATATTTGGCTACAACTAACCACCCATTAATTATTAATAATGTTCCTCTACACCGATCCAACAATATATAATACTCATATTTATTCTTAATATCTTGACTGTGGCCTGTTTCTAGTATGTGCTCAGCAAATGATGATTTGTTAGGATGTTCTAATCTAATGGACGCTTTATGTTCTTTAATTCTCTTATCGAAACATCTTATAGTCTGACCCACATATAAATTCCTGAATGAGCCACAACTGAGCTGATAAACACCACTGTTTTCACCTTTCTTTCTCTTATCTTTATTATTACAATGATTAAACAAGGTATTATTAGTCCTGAAAGAAATTTTGACATTGTATTTATGAAAGGTATGAATAAGGTCTTGACATTTTTGATTCAAAAACAGAATAGATGCATATTTAAAGTTATTATCCTCAGCAATAGAAAACGCATTATTATAAGCAAGTTTTAATCTAGTACTAGAAATTAGTTGTTTGATGAGTTTATCTGGGAAACTGATGTTTGAACCTATCAATCTAATCGTGTTAAATTCTTCTGAGAAATCCTGAAAACTCACAGGAATGGTGAGGGCCCTATATGTGAAGCTCCTAAAAGCTGCAATCTTATGTGACATTGGATAGTTCGAATGGATATTAATTGTAGTATCTGTAGAACTTGGTTTTCGGTAAATGGAGAAACCTAGGGTATTATATGACTTGGAAACTAACACATCTAAAAAAGGTAGATGACCGTCCTTTTCTAGTTCCAACTTGAATTTCATATTTGGGTGAACTGTGTTCACATATGACAGAAGGGTGTTTAAGTCCTAACCCGTACCTTCAAACACTATAAAAATGTCGTCGACATACCTTTTCCAAACTTTTATACTACTAACACAGATACATTCGAGTCAAATATTTTATTTTCTAAGTTGTTCATAAATATTTCGGCCATTAAAGGGCTTAAAGGTGAACCCATTACCAATCCATCCAACAGTTCGTATATTTTGTTGATAAATAAAAAGAAACTTTGGCTTAAGGCAAGTTCAAGTAACGAAACAGTAATTTCAACCTCCACATCTGACAAATCTGAATCATAAAGAAGTTCCTTTGTAAACTCAATACAGTCTTCAATGGGAATAGACGTGAATAATGACACCACGTCCAAGGAAGCTAACAAATCATTATTTCCCAAAGAAATTTTATTAAATGATTGTGTGAAACTCATACTATTTTGTACTCCGTATTTACTAGAAAAACCTGTTACCTTCCTAATGTAAGTATTCAATCATTATAAGTTATATGTGTGAATTGGAAAACGAGACCACTGGTCCAAATGGCAAATTATTCTTAAGGTCCAACCTTATATCATTTAGGTTCGATAAATCAAGTTTATGTATTTTAGGCAAGCCGTATAGCCTTGGCAACATAGGATTTGGCATAAGATAAGATCTAATATTAAAACCTGCGTCTAAAGTTTCCCTAAACACTGATTTTAATTTTTCATTAAATTTATTACACGGATCTTTCTTTAAAATTCTAAAGTTTCCTCTGTCCAAGAACTTTTCTACTATTTGCACATAATCATGACGTTCTAAAATCGAAACCGCATTACCCTTGCGTATGTGGGATGATTATTCTTATAATCTAAGTCATTTTTAATGTTCTTAAGTATTTTTAACGACTCCGCTCTGGTATCGTCATTATAAATATTAAAACTACCCATCGTGTTTACTATCTATATGCATAAGTGCTAAAAGGATCTATTATTAAAGCCCGAGTAGTTATTAAATTTCAAACCTTTGCTCAGCAAAGTCTCTTCATCTTTATCAAAAACTGTTTTAGATGAATTTAACACCCACTTAAAGAAAATCCTCTTTGTAATTTGTTGACGAAAAATTCCAGAAATATCATGTCCGATGTTATTGTGGATGTAAAGGTCAGTTATAGAAGGTTGATGGTCAAGCAAATTATCCGCAAGCCCCGAAGTGGTACGGTTTGACAAGTTTTGAGTCGCCATATTATTAACCGGAGTTGCCACTACCCCCGGTGTAGGGTCAAAATTAGAAATATAACGAATAAGTATTAACTAAATCTGTAAAGGCCTGCTAGAGAAATTCGTCTTCCTTCTTGGAACAACTTTGGTGGGGGGTCATTAAAAATAAATAAAACCATTTTTTCTAATTAGCATTAAAATTGACTTCAAAGAACGTAAGTTCTAAAGGGGTTAAAAATTTTGACCTAAACAATTTAAAAATACTATTCTTATATAAGGTCATTAAGTACCCAGGTACTTATGTATCTACTTAATTTGTTAAATGCCGCAAGAACCGAGTTTTATGGGTACAATAATTAATCCAACTTTAAAGAAGCAAACAAAAGAAATTTTAAATGCGGCAATAAAATATCTTTTGATTCCAACCTATTAAATTTAAAACCTAGTTCCTAGTCCTAGAATATAAAAATATGCTTGCATGGGAAGCTGTCATACAATAAATATGTAATTTTAAAATACAAACTATTCTTATTTTTTCTTATATACGTAATACATTCAGTATTTTATTTTTGGACCTATACAGCAAAAAATTATGTTTATTTACTTTAGATTATTTTATATAAAATCATTATCCTATGTAAATACTTGCGCCGAGTTGTCTCGCTCCGAATTGTCCTAGACCGCTTACAGACTGCGTCGTGCCTCTTGATGCGGCCTTCATGGGTGCGCCAACAGCTGTTTCTGGAACGCGCCAGACCGCTCAACAGTTGACGTCTTGGGCGCTGTATCTGTCTCCACGTGTTGTCCGAATCCTAGTGTGGATATATTGAACATAATCTTTTCCCGGGATGTTACGGAAGAGATCGTTGATCCAAGATGTTGAGATCATGCAGTCTGCAGAGTGGACTAGTTCCCTTCCGTCTACTGAGTCATGTAGAGACTTAAAACAGTGTTTTGATCTGCGTTCTGGCCTCGGGTTGTCGCTAGGTAGATTGAGTTTATGTAGAGTATGTTTCACCCAAGTCAGCTTGCTTTGCATGCAGGTAGAATTAAATCAGGCCTTAGCGATTTCTAGCGGTGAGTCGAGGAGGTGTGAAACTTTCTTGACCGCAAGCGCTGCTATGAGCGTTAATAGTGACGGCATCGCTAGACCACCACCCTTGATGGACGCATAGAAGAAGCTCAGGGCCGTATCATTAGGCAGGTGAAGCCACCCTCTTACATCTGTCCTGATTTGACTGTGGAGAACCATCTTATGATAAAGACGGGGGATCAAAAAAGTTCGGAAAGTGTGCAGACGTTGTTGTTGTTTGAGGGAGGCCGTCGTAATTTTATTAAGAATTAGTAAGAAGTCAGCCTCAATCTTGGTGCTACCCATGACTCTGTACTCGACGCGAAGATAATTGAAACCTAGGTATCGAAACGAGTCCACCCCAGTTGCTTGATGACACTACAACAGATGTTAAATTGTGGTTTGGAGGTGGAGAACAACTTTTTCTTGCTCGGAACTCGTGAGCAAGTGCCCCCGGTGCACTTCCCCACATTGAGCTCAACACCACGCCGATCGAAGAAACCGGCACATCTCCTAAAGAAGTCAGACATATCGCTCCGAGAGGGGACCAACAAGACCAGGGCTGGGATTACGCCGAGTCGACAAGCGGTCGTCATCGCTATCTTAGCGACTTTTTCAGTCGTAATATAAAATTGGTATTACGCGCGGTCGATATCGCTTTCCCCTCACACCGCACTACACTCCGGTCGACTGGAAAATAAACGACCACCAAAGAGCAGTCGCTAGACGTAAATGACGGTCGTTAAAAGTTAATGCTGATTAATTCGCTACACCAAATATATAAATATATACCAATAGAAAGGTAAGTAGATATCTACAATATTCTTTTAACAGTTTTAATAGACAAAAGCAATAATTATTATTAGTTTAGTTGTTTGAGGTTATGTGTTTTATTTTTTTGTATTTAATACTTCAATATAATTTTAACAATTTTGTTATAATTTTAAAAATAAAAACGAATTATAATTATTTACCGCTATTAATTCTTTTCTTAGCCAAAAATTCGAGTCAGGCCGCAGCATTGGGACATGTTCCTAGATTTCGCTGGAAAAAATCCAGAAATACTGACAGGAAAATTTTTAGGTCTTGGTGCCAAACAGCACCAATAGGAATTATGGTCTAAAATTTCAGCAAAATTACATGCCATGGGATATGGAGAAAAAACAGTTGAAAAATGGAAGGATGCAGTAATTGACTGGAAGTCAAAAACTAAAAAAAGTCAAGTTTTCTTAAAAGCCATATTACAAAAACCGGTGGGGGTAGCCCTACAAATAAAAAATTTACAAATCAAGAAGAAAGACTTCTAGCGGTGATAGGATGGAAAGCCATAGAAGGTGATGAAGGTATTGAGGAAGTTGGATTAACATTAATCTTAATGCAGGTGAAAACCTCAATGAAAACTCAGTGCAATTAGAAAATTTTAATGTGGATATATACCCAAGTATTCAAAGTGGTTTCAATTCTGAAGAAATAAATGAGCGGGTTTTTCATGAGCAGCAGTTGTAGGAAAACATAATAGAAGATTTCATTCCGAGAGCACCTAAAGGGACAAAACGAAAACATAAACAATTGGATGAACGCATAATCCAAATTAATGAATATCAAGAGAAAACAAAAATTTGATGAAATAAACAGAAGTCTACAATCAATTAATGAGAATTTATTTGGTATAAATCAAACTCTAAAAAATATTTTTAAGAAACAAGATTAAAATTATTAATTTATTACAAGTGATATTAAGTATTATTTTATTTGGCAAAGAGGGATAAAGTTATTTTTTGCAGTGATGTTATTTTTGTAATTATTAAAATGTTGAAGTTAGTGAATATTTGTTTTTATTTTTATGGTTTACATAGGTATGTTCTTATTTTCTTTTATGTGATATTTATAAAGTTATAGTAAGTTTAATTCTTTTATATCTGATGGAGTCATATGTGATTTTTAGCAGGTTATTGGAATACCGTAGGCTCCTTTCTCCCAATAAACAACGAAACCGTGCTTTTAGAATTCCTATGCATCACTCAACTGTACTCGTAGAGCAATGTCTTCTGGTATACCGTTCTTCAGGTGATCTTTCGGGAGCATCTATCACGGTTGAAGAGGATATCCAGAATCACCCAAGAGCCAACTTAATTTGTTACCGCCTAAGTAGCAATTTCTTAAATATTCATTTATTTGGGAGTTCCTCCAAATAAATGAATCATGCGTAGACCCTGGATATATTGCATTAATGTTGAAAATTCTACACCTATGATCACAAATCTAAAATAACATTTATTTCAATTTTACAGAAATTAAAATTTTTCGCACTTACAATTTGTACATTTTTTGAATGAAATCCTTTTCTGTTTACATAATTGGATCGGCGTTGGATAGACGGATGACTGCTTAGTGGAAAGACAACTCATAGTCCACCAGTTGGGAAAATATTCGGATTATGGAACTAACTGTAAATTAAGACAGTACTTTGGATGATATATAATATTTTATAATCTTTATATTTGTATAATTATTGTAGGTCTTGTATTGAGTTATTGTAATGTATTATTAGTGATAATAAAGATCAAGGGGGGGGGGGGGAGTATCCGCTTGCGGGTATCCGCTTGCGGGTACTCTCCCCTTTAAAAAAATAACCAAATGCCTCTTCATCTAATTAGTGACACGCATGAATAGATTAACGAGATTTCCTCTGTCCCTATCTGCTATCTAGGGATCTAGCTAGCGAAACCACTGCTCAGGGAACGGGCTTTGAAAAATTAGAAAGAAGACTCTGTTGAGCTTGACTCTGGTCTGGCAATGTGAAGAGACATGATAGGTGTAGCATAAGTGGGATACTTCGGTCGCAAATGAAATACCACTACTTTCATCGTTTCTTCACTTACTCGGTGAAGTGGAAAGCGTGCGCCGTCCGCTTCGACGGGGGTCGTCACGGTATTTCGGGGGCGCCGGCGCGATCTGTGCCTCTTCGGCCACCATACAACGTTCAACTCAGAACTGTCTGACTGTCCGACTGTCTAATTAAAACAAAGCATTGCGATAGCCCTCGTGGGTTCTGACGCAATGTGCTCTGAATGTCAACCTGAAGAAATTAAAGCAAGCGCGGGCAAACGGCGGGAGTTACTATGACTCTCTTAGTAGAATATTAGGCCGCCGGGTCGGAAGCGCACTCAGGCCCCACAACCATCAAAGGGGTTTGTGACGCTTTAAAAAGTGGACAAAGAAGGATAATAGAAAGACTGAATTATAAACAAACAAAAAATCATCGATTTATTAAATCAATTCTGAAAATGTCTCGACAGTTAAATTAGATTTAGTTAAGGTAATCAGCCGCCAGCTAAGCAGTGGCGATGGGCGGGGTTTAACAAACGATAGAACAATATAAATCGGGCGCCACGTGTAGGTACCAGACGCTGACACCAGCTCCACCTCCAGAAGACAACCCGAGAGTAAACCAGACGCCGCCATGGTTTCTCCTGCGACGTCTGCGGAAGAAGATTCCCAACCAACCGCGGAAGAGGTGTGCATAAGAAGTTCGCCCACCCAGTCAAAGCCAATGATGACATCGTGTTACCTTTTACCAAAGTCAGATGGAGCGAGGAAGAACAGCTGCTTATGGCGAGGGAAGAGGCACGCGCCACCATCGCAGGAGTCACTTTCATTAACCAACACCTTTGGGAGATTGTTCCAGAGCGATCACTGGAAGCAATCAAAGGATTCCGAAGAAATAAGGACTACAAAGCGTCAGTTCGAGCTTTTATCGCTGACATGCGTGCAGCTCCTCCACAAGCAGCAGAACCGGCTCCGACCAGTCCCCAACCAGTGAGAAGAAGATCCAGCCTTGGGCACAGCGTTAGAGCTGCAATTATCAACCTAAGCTTTGTAATAAGGGACCAGTTTCATTGAGCAGGGGCTCCTTCGAGTAGCAGAAGGCGCTCTGCAGGAAACCACCGTGGATGAAGACCTTGTCCACTGTTTTAACTCCATCAGAACATCAACCGAAAATCCAAGACGCAACATTGGATGACGAACCAACCCGAGAACACCTAGAAGGGGAGCTAGAGCCAGAAAGAAGGAACAAAGAAGACAGGAATATACGAATCTACAAAAGGCGTGGAGCAGAGACCCAGCCCAGGCTGCACGACAAGTTTTAGGCGGCACAACACCTATCCAGCACGCACCAGAACCAATGTTCGAGTTTTGGTCTCAAGTCTACGCTTATGAGTCTATCGAAGTTCAGGAAAATATCGCTCACCCTCCTACAGTACGTACGGGGCCCAATCTCCTGCGAAGAGGTGGACACCATCAACGTCGAAACTACCTCGGCCCCAGGACCAGATTGGATAACCGCAAGAATTTGGAAGACTATTCCTTCAGCAGTTGGCGCCCTTTTCTTCAACATCGGCATGTTCATCGGCGGCTTTCCAACTGAACTTCGGGAATGCAGAACAATCTTCATCCCGAGCAAGGAAACACCCGAAGATCCAGGAGACTATCGTCCAATAACCATCGCGTCAATCGCCATAAGACAACTCCACCGTATCCTGGCCAGAAGACTACTGCAAGCGCCAATAGTGGATGAAAGACAAAGGGCATTCATCAACGCGGACGGGGTCATGGAAAATGTATCCATCCTTGACGCAGTCATCTGGTCGTCAAGAACTCATCTCCGTGAATGTAATACCGCAACATTAGATCATTCCAAGGCTTTTGACTCGCTGTCGCACCATGCACTGAGAGCAACCACCATCAAACTCGGCCTGCCACCACATTTTGTCGAATATCTGACCCGCCTGTACCAGGACGCATCAACCAACTTGCACATTGGCCAGTGGATATCACCTCGGATTCCAGTAAAATGGGGAGTTAGACAAGGTGACCCTCGATCACCTATACTATTTAATTTCGCCATGAACGATGTGCTCCACTCAATACCCGAGGAGACCGGCTATCGTCTGGAGGGAGTGAAAGTAAACTGCCTCGCTTTTGCGGATAACATAGTCCTAATTTCCAGTTCCTCTTGGGGACTTCAAAGGCAGCTAACCGAAGTAGAACAGAAAGCCGCCAGCATTGGACTTATGTTAAACCGCAGCAAGAGCTCATCCTTCTCCATGGTACCGGACAGCAAGGCCAAGAAGAGCAAAGTCCTAACAACATCACAATTAAAATCAAGGAAGGAAAATTGCCAGCTACAAAAGTCCTAGAGAAGTGGACATATCTGGGTGTGGAATTTGGCGTGAAAGGAAGCGAGAACGTCAGCACTGATCTAGGGAAAATCCTCGAGAAAATCACGAAAGCCCCCTTGAAGCCCCAACAACGGCTACACATCCTGCCTCGTTCCCAAATTATATCACTGCATCGTGTACGGCAGCATAATTGCAGAGAGACTAAAGGCTCTGGACATGCAAATCCGCAAAGCAGTTCGCTCCTGGCTCAGACTACCACACGACGTTAGCGTTGGATTCTTCCATGCATCCACCAAGGACGGAGGACTCGCCATCCCATGTCTCTCCGTGCTGATTCCGGCTCTCGTCGTCAACAGGCTGGAACATCTTGCCGAATCGGACCTTTCCATTGCAAAGGCGGCTCTACAAACCAGAAGGCTAAGCAGGAATATGGCATGGGCAAAGAAACTACTACGAAAACAACATCTACAAGACACGAGACCGAAAGCGGAACATCGGGCACGACTTGATCGGATTTATCTCACCACACTGCCAAAAACATTCTTAACACCCTGGTTAATTTCAGGTAATTGATAAAGCTAAAACAATATTAATTAAAAAGATTTCTCATAAATAAATTATTTTTTAATTTTCAATTTTTTTCTATGTTGGACCCTACTTAGATCAAATTTTTTTACTAGCTTTTATTCTTTACTTTATATTAACAATTTGTAAAAAATTGGCGGGTATACATTTTTTTCATTACGAGAAATTAATTTATTAACATTCGCGAGTTCCTAATTTATCGATTGTTTCAATTTTTTTCCATGTCCGACCCTACCTAGATCAAATATTTTTACTAACATATACCGGGTGGAAATGAAACTAGGGCCACCCCTGGCATTTCTTTATTTATGGAAATAAAAAATTAAAATTTCAGTATATTATATGATCTAAGAAAACAAATCTTATGGATCGAGTAAATTTTTAATTTTACTTCCGGTTTATCAGGAAATGGCATCCACTTTCTTATTTTAAATATAACCCCCTGATTTTTTCTACGTAAAATCAAACATTGGTTAATTTTAAGTATGTTTATGACATAAATATATTTTTTTTCAAATAAATTGATGTTAAATTAATTCGATAAAAAATTAATTACAGGTATAAATTTGAAATTAATACATACATATGGGATATCACAGTAACCGGACAAAAACCCTCTATTTAATTAGGGGGCGACCCTTATACGATCCCATTTAAAAAAGTAAAGATATTTCCAAAAAACGCTTCTTGAAAATTAAAAAAAATAATATTTCAAGAACAGTGAAATCAATTTTATAAATTACAATTTATTTTACGTATTTGTATTATTTAAAAATAGTTTTTGTAGGTTTTACTCAAATTTTTTACCAAAAAAAAATTCAACATTTTTTCTTAAAGTTTTGAAAAAAAATTTTTTTTTGTCATAAACATACTTAAAACTAACCAATGTTTGATTTTACGTAGAAAAAGTCAGGGGGTTATGTTGTGTATCAGCCATTAGGTTGCAAGTTGGCAACATCGCGAATGGACAGTCTTTTGTCCGAGATTATTATTCGAGTGAACATTGTACGTCAAGCATTGAAAAATAAAGATTGGAGTTACAATCTAATTATTGTCTTTTCATTACCCGTGTTAATCCACAAATATAAAAGTGGTGTCAGAAGTGGGATTATCACACTGGAAACTGTTTATTCGTGGGTGTCAGTGTTCGAAGTGGAACAGAGACTCTCTATAGCATCGTGCACCCATAACCTCGAATCTTCGTCTACCCGGCCGGGTGCAAATGCCTGTTGCCAAGACCATCGACGCACCATCGCATTAGTTTCGTCATCAATCCCAAGCCACAATGGGAGATCAAAACGCAATCCCAGCAGAATTGCTGCAATCTATGGCCGCCATGCTGACTCAGGCATTTCGGGATTCCTTGCCGATCGCTGCTGCCGGTGTAGGTCCCAATGTTGCCGACGATGCCAATCCTTCTAACAATGGTCATACCCGTGCACCTCGTTTCAACATGGCTGAATACCGATCGACAGAGGGCACCACCGTCAAGGACTATTTCACACGTTTCGCCTGGGCCCTGGAACTGAGTGAAATTCCAGCCGAACAACATGCAAACTACGCTCGTGTTTACATGGGCCGCGACCTGAATGACGCGTTGAAGTTCTTGGTTAGCCCTCGTCCGCCTCAAGAACTCACTTATGCCGAAATCCACCAAACTCTTATAAAACATTTCGATCACGAAAAAAACAAGTTCGCTGAAAGTGTCAAATTTCGTAAACTCACACAAAACTCAGGTGAATCAGTCGCTAACTTTGCTCTCAGGCTTAAACAAGGTGCAGTGTATTGTGAATTTGACGCTTTTTTTGGACAGAATGCTAATCGAACAACTTTTGTTTGGACTTGAATCACAAGTGACGTGTGATGAGATCATTGCGAAAAAACCGGCATCTTTTTCGGAAGCGTTCGAAATTGCAAACTCGCTTGAAGCGACTCGTTTGACATCGGACACGGTAAAAAACAAGGTGGAACCAGCAAACAAGTTAGGATTCGCACCTCCTAAATTAAAATACTCGAAACATTCAGACAAAGGCAGATCTCATCCACAAGACCAAGGAGCACACAAGCCTGCCGGATCATCTCATCCATGGCATCGAAGTCGGGAGCGTAAATGGGCCTGTCGGGGTTGCGGTGGTCAACATGCACGCTCTCAATGCCCGTATAGTGAAGCCACCTGTCACGCCTGTAACAAGAAAGGTCACATCGCTTCCGTTTGCCGATCTGGAAAAGTGGGACGAGTCACAGAACGCTCAGATTCCGAGGAAGAGTTTCCAGCAGAATATGTTGATCAGATTCTAAACAAAATTGATGCTGTCCATTCAGTCAAATTTCCTGGGAAGGTCGTTCTGGATGTTCTGATCAATGGAAGAGCTGTCAAAATGGAAATTGACACTGGAGCACCATGCGCAATCGTGAGCAAACAAACGCTCGACAGTGCCAAAATCAAATACAAATTGTTGGAAACTAACCAACGATTTGCGAGCTTTTCAGGTCATCAAATTTCCTGCCTCGGTCGTATAGTCGTCAACGCTCAAATTGGATCTTCGATTCAGCAACTGGACCTTTATGTCGTGGATGGCATCGTCGATTCTCTTCTGGGCCGCGAGTGGATAGTAGCTTTTCCAAACGAAATGGATTTCTCGACCCTCTTGGGAAGTGCAGAATCAGTTCACGCCACCAATCCAATTTCTACAAAGCCATCGCTGCAACAACAGGCTCAATTGCACAGCATCCTGAAGCAGTTTGAAAGCTCGTTCGACGACAAACCCGGCAAACTCATAGGGCCTCCTGTGAAACTTCACTTCAAACCTGGATACAAACCCGTCTTCTCCAGAGCTCGAGATATTCCCTACGCTTTGCGCGACACGTACGCACGCGAAATCGACGCCAAGCTGAGTTCAGGTGTGTACAAACGAGTGGAATACTCCGAGTGGGCTTCGACAACCCACGTGGTAGCAAAAAAGAATGGGAAACTTCGTATCACGGGAAATTACAAGCCCACATTGAATCCTCAGCTGATCGTCGATGAGCATCCAATCCCACGAGTGGATCACATCTTTAACAAGATGCGAGGCGCTAAGTGGTTCTGTCATCTTGACATTACTGACGCGTACACGCATCTCACAATTGACGACGAGTGTGCTCACGCGATGACCCTCAACACGCCTACGCATGGCCTCATCCGACCAACTCGGGCAGTCTACGGAGCGGCAAACATCCCTGCAGTTTGGCAACGACGAATGGAAGAAGTGCTACGAGATCTGCCCTGTGTCGTAAATTTCTTCGATGATACCATCGTCTTCGCAGACTCTTTCGAGAACGTGCTCCAAGCTCTGAGTGCTGTGCTGGAAAGGATGCATCATCATGGGCTTAAACTCAACCGTTCCAAATGTAAATTTGGTGAAACTACACTCCACTGCCTGGGTCACAAACTCGACGCACAGGGAATCCACAAATCCGACTGGCATATCAAAGCTATCTGCGACGCACCAAAGCCATTGACACCGGAGGAACTTCAGCTGTTTTTGGGAAAAGCTACATATTATAGCGCATTCATTCCGGATTTGTCAACAAGAGATCGACCTCTGCGGGACATGCTCCGAAGTGAACCGTTCATTTGGACTCCACCTGGTGAAAAAGCGTACGTTGACATCAAGGAAACTTTAGTGTCACCGAAGGTTCTCATGCAATATGACCCTGCGCTGCCACTTTTACTGGCCACGGATGCTAGCAAAATTGGGTTGGGAGCTGTGTTATCACATCGCCTGAGTGACGAGAAGGAACGACCAATTGCATACGCAAGCCGTACGATGAGCGCCACGGAGCAGCGTTACCCTCAAATCGATAAGGAGGCTCTCGCGATAGTCTGGGCCGTGCAAAAGTTTTTTGTCTATCTCTACGCTCGTCATTTTGTCCTCATCACGGATCACAAACCATTAACGCAAATCTTACATCCAGAAAAATCACTCCCGGTGTTGTGCATCAGTCGGATGGCTAACTATGCAGACTACCTAGCTCATTTTGATTTTGAAGTCATTTTTAAAGACTCAAAAGCAAACGCCAACGCGGACTACTGCTCCAGGGCACCGTTACCAACCACGGTCAACCATATCGGTCTTCAATCGCTGGTAGAGGGGGAAGGAGCAGGAACGGACGAGTTCACGGACGAGTTCGACCACTTTGTGTTGCACCAAATCAAACAATTACCGGTTCGAGCAGAAGCCATCGCAAGGGCAACAAGGAAAGACGAGCACCTAGGCAACATTCTAAAGCTACTGGAATCAGGTCAAGACCTCGTTCGTCACGGCTTCAAGTCACCTGAAGCCAACTACACCGTGGCCGCTAATTGTTTACTGTTTGAACATAGAGTTGTGATTCCACCATCACTCAGAAATGCTATTCTGCAGGATCTGCACTCTGCTCACATCGGAATTGTCAAAATGAAAGGACTTGCCCGCTCGTTTGTTTTCTGGCCTGGAATCGATGCTGCCATTGAGCATGTTGCCAAATCTTGCACTGAATGTGCAAGACATGCGCACGCGCCCGCTCAGTTCCGAGAGCATCACTGGGAGTACCCGACAGCTCCTTGGCAGAGAATCCACATTGATTACGCCGGACCAGTTGCTGGAAACATGCTGCTCATCATTGTGGACGCCTACAGCAAGTGGTTGGAAGTCAGAATCACCAAGTCCACGTCATCAGCTGCTACGAGTCGAATTCTGGACAACCTTTTTGCAACGTTCGGTGTTCCAGTCATCCTGGTGTCTGACAATGCTCCTCAATTCACATCTGCAGAGTTTGAAAACTTTTTGACAATGTCTGGTGTGAAGTACCACAAGCTGTCAGCTCCCTACCATCCATCGACAAACAGACAAGCTGAGAGAAATGTGCAGACGGTCAAAGGCGCTCTTCGTGCAATGTCAACAACGGAAAGTACTCTTCAAGCCGACATCAACGAGTTCCTTCGACAATATCGGAAAGCCCGTCACGCTACCACTGGTGCATCTCCTGCTCAGCTTTTCCTCGGACGAGACCTGCGCACAAGACTCAACCTCGCTCTTCCAGATAATTTACACACCACGATTTCTGAGAAACAGAAGGCCAAGTTTGATGCCACTTACCGGACATTTCATCAGGGAGACTTAGTGTATTTTCTCTCAGAGAATTCCCGCATGGACAAATGGGTTCTGGGTGAAATCGTGTCCTGCTTGGGAGATTTGCACTACGAAATTGAATTTCGTGGGAAACGATTCAAGAGGCACATTGATCAGATCCGTAGGCATGAACCTGATCATGGGGATCAAGACAACACATCTGGAACAGCAGAACCAAATCGTGTTGTTGGCGACAAAACCTGCGGTGACGCATCTCGCAGAACACGATTCTACGACCAAACGCAAGATCTCCCTGAGCAACCACATACTCCCAGACAAGCTCCAGAACCTCAGCGGGTAGCAACACCAGCAGTGGCTCCACCACTTGTGCCATCTCCGGTTCCAGTGGTTCCTGCACCTGCACTACCATCCACGTCAAGGACGCCTCGCAGATCTCAGCGAGTGCGTCGTGTTCCACTTCGATTTTCCCCCCAGTGAAGTTGTGAGAGATACAAGAGGGAGAAGATGTTCTTCGACGGAAGTTAATCGAGAAGTTCTTTTATCTTTATTTTTTTATTTTTCATTTTAATTTCTAGTGTTGTATTCTTTTTCTTACTTTGTTTGTTTATTTTTGTGTATTTAGTTTTGATGTAAAATTGAAAAAAGGGAGGAAATGTTGTGTATCAGCCATTAGGTTGCAAGTTGGCAACATCGCGAATGGACAGTCTTTTGTCCGAGATTATTATTCGAGTGAACATTGTACGTCAAGCATTGAAAAATAAAGATTGGAGTTACAATCTAATTATTGTCTTTTCATTACCCGTGTTAATCTACAAATATAAAAGGTTACATTTAAAATAAGAAAGTGGGTGCTATTTCCTGATAAACCGGAAGTAAAATAAAAGATTTATTCGATCCATAAAATTTGTTTTCTTAGATCATTTAAGATACTAAAATTCTAATTTTTTATTTTCATAAATAAAGAAATGCCAGGGGTGGCCCTAGTTTTATTTCCACCCGGTATTGCTTTCCCTTATATTAACATAATATAAAAAAATTGCGGGTATACATTTTCTGAAAAAATAACGAATGCAAAAAACGAATGTAAAAATGAAGCTAAAATCGAATCCGAATGCATTCGAATGTAACTTCAGCCTGGTCTTTTATTTGAAATTTTTTTTTCAAAAATGGTTTGTTTCAAAAATAAACGGGTGTTGCCGAACTTTTTGTTCACCCTATATGTTTTTGGAAAGGGCTTTAAATGAGTTTACAGCCAAAAAAAGAATAATTTTGTTATCGTTTTTCATTTTTGAATTCTGGACAAAAATGTGTAAAATCCCACTTTCAACTCAAAATTCCAGAAATTTTAGATTTTTTAGAAAAATGTTGATTGCTCGAAAACTATACGAGGTACAAAAATGTCTAGGGGCTCAAAATTTAAGGAATGAATTGTATGTTCTTATTATACTAATAAAACATTTAAGATCGGAGAAGTTGCGGCTCTAACCACCGAACATGAATAGAGGGCGCTAGTAGTATTATTTCGAAAGCAAAATAAATTTTTAGCGAAGACTCGAATCCTTACCGACGCGATACGCGCACAGATGCACTGAGGGCGGGAACAAGTGTCCCTCCGCGCTCACACAAAATCGTTCTACGCCCAGCGCATGCGATGATAACTTATGATAACACTAGTTTCTAAGCGGCATGTTTTGAAATGATTTTATGTTGCATCTTTACTATTTCATTAGTTATTAATAAACCCAGATTTCCGATTAGCACATTAATTTAAAAAAATATTTTATTGGAATGAATTTATTATGTAGGTATACAGGGTGATTAAAACCACCCGTTCAACCCGCCTGTTTATCACGAAAACGCATTATAGTAGATGGCTGAAATAAAAAAAAAATTACCAAAATGAATCTAAAGAATCCATTACTGATACTCATTATTTTCCGGAACAACCCGGAACTATCCGGGTCGAGTTTGGTATGGTTTGATAGGTCTTTTAAAAAGAAACAACTTTATAAAAATGTTTTTTTTTATATCATGCATATTTACAATTTTAAACAGGGTAATAATTAAATTCGGAAAAAAAACATAACAGCCGTATTTAATTTTTTTGAGAAAATCGTTCGGACATTTCAATTTTAGTTTTTAAAATTCCATATCTTTTGGTATAAAACAAATATTGATAATGTTACTGATGACTTCGCAAAGATGCACGTGTTCAAATGTGTTCGTATTCACGTTTCTGCTCTGGACGTAAACCTTGCTAAACATACGCGCTTTTTTCGTCAGTGCTATTATTGCATTTGTCATTTGTGCATTGTTAGTGTTACTAGTGTTTTGGTGCTTGAATTGAACTTTAAGTTTTTGTGAAGAAAACAAGATGCCTAAATCTAAACCTCCTTTGTCAAAAAGACGTCGTCCCGGTCGTAAAACTAACAAAGTAATTCGCGACCAATTTACAAAGCAGCTTAATTCTGAATTAAAAAAAATTGAGGCTGATTTAGATATTCAAAGCATGAATATATCGGATCCTCATGATATTGATGATGAATATAATTGGGAAAACGAAGACTCTTATTTAGAGTAAGTTTGATTTTCTTATATACTTCGAGCATATCTTATCTAATATCTTATGTATGTTTTTACAGTATTATGGAAACAGAGCTCGTTATAGAAAAAGAGAAGCCCGAAACACCAAACATAACAGGACATCGAATTGTTGACATAAATATGATTCTAAAAAAAAACACTATATTTGGCCGAAACTCATGCCAGGATGTGCACCACTGGAAACTTACTAATTGATAAGGAAATTAGAACAGGGTTGGCTAGCGTCATTTATTACAAGTGTAATCTTTGTGAAAAAACATTTTCGGTATCGACTGAAAACGTAGACACTCCAACTGTGAATGCTAGGGCTGCTACCAAGCGAAGCATAAGCTACCAAGCGAAGCATAAGCTACAAGGCGAAGATAAGCTACAAGGTGAAGATAAGCTACAAGGCGTAGCATAAGTTACATAACTACCTATTTAAGTTTATTTAATGTCATTCAAATATAATTAATTTTTCAAACATACATTATTTGTTCATATTCTCTACATATTAATATTTTATATATTATTTATTTTTTCTTCATATATTTTTTCAATTTTTTTTAATATTTTTACACTTATGTTTCTTAATTGTTATCTGATGATGCCGATAAGGCGAAACATGTAATAACCGAGGTAATAACTAAAAAGAAAAATAAAGGTGGATTTATAAAGAATCATTTAATTTTTTAAATTGAAATAAACAACTATTTAAAATATTTTCGTATGTCTGAAAAAACCAAAACCAATTTACTAATACGTACGTTCAAAGACAAAACAAAGAGTGAATACAAAATAGAGCACCGATGAGATTATTCATTTATAGAACAAAATTTTTATAATAATTAATAATCACATTCAGCAGAAAAAATGTTAAAAGTAACTTTTAGAATAAATTATATTCCGTTTGTGATTTTTTGTTAAACTATTTGGTATTTGGACGTTCGCTCTAACCAGCTCCGACCCCGACGCTTATTGCGGTTTATGCTTATTCCAATAATATAAATAATTGTCCCGAGGGAGGGACAAGAGCAGACGAATACATCTTGCTTTTGTTAGAGAACGAACCAATAGGGGATTGGTAAACAGCGAAGACAGCCTTTCGCGCGTAAGCCATCTATTTAATATTGGTTGAACTAAAAATCAACCATATTCTCGACGATCTGTACCGGCCGATAAATTAAAAACGCGCCAAATTTAAATGTCTCCATTTAAAACAAATTGACGCTGTAACTATTACAAAAATTAAAATTTATTAATTTTTTTTCTTTACAATTAAATTATATGATATTTTGCATTTCTCGTAATATAATTTTTAAAACTTAGTTTTCAAAAAAATATGAAAAAAAAATATTTTGACATAAATATATATGTATATATTTTGAAAATCACTGTAATCCAAGGAATACATATTTATAAAAACACACCAAAAAATTTACTAAAAAAAAAAAATGTGTACCTATCATTTCAGTAGCAATTAGGCACGGATGTCAAATTTCCCCATCTTAAAAGTCTACAAATAAACTCTCCAGGACTGATTTGTGCTCAAAATTTCACAAATATTTTGTCATTATATTATTGAAAAACTAATCTACCGAATAACCACTTTAATTAAAACGTATTGCATATTTAAAACAAAACCCAGGTAAAAAATTGGAATAAATTTAAATAAAAGGTTGTGTGAAGTTACTCGGAGTAGCTCCGTAGCGAAAAACGAAAGCGCCTATGAATTCCTACGCCGACTCGATTGAAGATTGAAGTGCCGTCTCAAAGGCGCCACAATGGAACGCCACATCAGCAAACTATTAATTTCAATGTCTGGCGTTAAATGATTAATTTTTGAGAAGTTTTTTTCTAGCTTGTATCTTAGGTGACTCCCTATTGACATCCTGATCATCCCATTCCGGAGAAATAACATCTTCGGGATAATTTTTATTAAATAATTAAGGTTAGGAAGTTGCCGCCATTGTAAAGACTCCCGAAAGACCTCAATATTATTGTTATAACAAGTTTCTTTACATTATCAGTAATAACATAATTAATAACGCTTAAATTAAGACGCCTCCGAAAGTGCTACGCTTTTCAGTCAATGCGTACTTACTTTTTTTTTCGGCAGCTCCCATTTTTCCTTATTCACATCCTGGTCCGACCATGAAGGAAAAATAACCGTATCAGGATCCGTGGCTATAGCTGGTTTTAAAACCGTGGGAATCTTCTCCAAATTCCCCGATGACTTCGAACTCACTAATTTTGCACTTTTCGGCATGATTAAACCGAGATTTGCGCATAAATTGCAGAAAACTAAATAGATCAACTGCTCGACCTGAGGACAACGGAAGAACTAAGAACTGACGTCTAGTATCGATTTTTGCTAAACCAAGAGTGCGCTGGGAAATTGAAGCCAACTTGATATAAAATAATTTAAAATGTTGTATTTGGTTGCATAACTAATTGGCGATTTTTACATTCTAGACGTCGTCTGGTGGAATTATATAAATTACGCGAATGTAGTAAATGGGAAAATAAGTTTTATGAGCTAAAATAATTAAATAATGGACTTTTGTTTAAAATATAAATAAACTCCTTCCGCGCCGCTGTTTCCGTGAAAACAGCGCCCCCTACAGGTAGGTAAAATTCCTAATTCTAAAATTTTAGTGTTTTCGAGAAAATTTTTCAAATTTTAAACTTGGAAAATAATTAAGTAATGAAAATAATAATTTTCCGACGACCATATGAGAAATTTGTAATTAGTGGTTTAGAAAATCTATCATTGCTACACTAGTGACATTGGTTTTCTGTTTTGTAACTCTGTAATACTCCTTGTAATTTTCGATAGAGGCGCTGTGAAGGAATTCCGAAAGCCCTCTAGTAGGCATGGGGACGGTTGAGACTGGGAAAATTTCATCGACCGTGGGAAAATTTGATAAAGCGTGGGAAAATAGATAAGCTTTAATTAGTGATAAGCTCGGGTAATTCCGGTCGCATGCCGGGTATCATCGTCTCGTTGTTGGAAAAAAGCTCGTTTGCTGCGGCTCGAACTGTCGATTTTCGTTTACAAGTCCAGCGCCTAAGCCTCGCGGCTGTAGAGCTTACTAGCCAATGGGACGTTTAAATGTGCTGAAATAAGACACCTTCCGCTCCAGCAGCCAGATCCCGCGCCCACTCCCCCGCGCCGCCGGTACCATTTACCGGCCTCCAGACGCGGATACCACGAGCGACCCCCCGGGGCGGGTATCCACCGCCGGCAGCTGTTATCAGTTATCGGACTCCCGGTGCAGATATGCGGTGTCCCCCTTTCTTACGTGGATGCTTTTATTTAAGCGCTTTGAATTAAAGAAAATGCGGCGTTCAAAATCTATTCCTTAAATCGTTTAATTTAAATACTGTAATTTAATAGGAAATTTAAATGCTAGATTTAAATTCAAAAAATTTGAAAATTAATTGAATTAATTTAGCTAGATTTAGTATTTATTATCGAGAAAAGACGCGTGCCCGTTTAAGTGGACTGCTTTAATTAGCGAAGCGTTTTTGCAAGCTCTGCGCATTTCTTGATAAGCATTCAAGGCGCCGACACATCACACACCATTTAAACGCTTTTATTTTGACCACATAATGGGTAGCGATAATTTGGACTTGGGTTAAATCGATAAATTGGTCATAATTCAAACACCCGTAAAGCCGGAAGACCGTATTGATGATTCTTAAGCCACCTTTTATCATAGTCGGGTTTAATTTTGATTTTGATAATAAACGATTTAAAATATAATTTCAATAAAATTTTATGTCTCCTGCTAGCAACCCCTGGGGCTGGTATCCCCCGTCGACAGCGGCTATCGGACTCCCGGTGCAGATATGCTTTTATTTAAACTCTTTAAATTTAACAAAATGCAGCATTAGCTTACGAGAACTAAAAATTCACAATACGATTCAGCATACTGTCTGAGGAATCGCAATATTTATATAAAGACCTATTATAATATGAAGTATTTTCTTAAGAAGTAATCATTTTGTAGCAATGAGTTTAAAATATTCCCTTATTAACTTTAAAAGACGGGTTATTTGTAAAGTACCTAATAATTTATGGCTCTCTACAAGTACAAATATTTCAAATTTTTATCTACTTATAAAACGGGGAGAGGAGCAAACATATTGGGAGGTCTTAGTCGAAAGCCTCAATTCCGAATTAAATTTTTTTAGGTTTGCTAATACCTTACACAAATATATATTACCTGACTTTCGTATTAAAATTGAAACTGATTATATCGACGAACAGCTTGAAATAGAAATTAAGGAGATAAATAGTGTTGTGAATAATTTATTGTATCATAAGAATTCTCCTCCGGAATTTCAAAATTTATCGGTAATATTAAACCAAAAATACATAAACATTGTATCCTTAAAATATTTTATTCAAAGTCGGCGAGATTTTCTTAAAAATCTATTTCGAACATATACCGCAAGAAAGTAAGTTTAAATTTTGCATATTTTATCGAAGTTATGTGAAGCGGCTATTGTCCTTTCCGTTTTAATATTTATAATATTTTAATCTCTAGTATACTTTAAACGTATACGAAGAAACTGATTTAATAATATTAACATTAACAATTAAAATGATGTGTCAGCCAATTTGAAAATAGATACAGAGGGTAAAGAAGTTTATAGGCATAGTTAAATTTGCAGTAGACCTGAAAACACCACATTTCCTGACATGGATATTTCTAAATTACAAAGTGCTTCCTCCTCTTTAAAACCAGTGAAAAGGGCAAAAGAATTATTAATAAACCAAAAATATACAATTTGTTCGGTTAAGTGTGTTGATACCAGATATGGTAAGAAGATTTTGGCTGATATGGGGGAATTTTCGTTGTGGCTACCACAACGATTTGGGGCAGCGTTTCCCGATCCTGCGATTTTGGAGTACAACCAGAATGAAGCCGAGAAGCCATTGTTTTTAAAAATTCGTGGTTTTTTTAAAGTGGGGGATAAAGAAACGCCCGATATGGTTATTGATTATTTTAAAGGTAAGTTGATTAGTTTCAATTATTATCTTATTAGAGTGTTTAAAAAGGTGTATTTTATTATTTTAGAATAATCCTCTGAAGACGATGCTTATCCATCCTCAAGATCCCACTTCTGGTTTTACAATTAAGAAATTACTGGGATTATTTTGTTAAATTAATTATTTTTAATCATTTATTATTATAGAATTTGTGTGCGTTAAAAAGTGATGCTTTTAATTATACTGTATCAAATTAAGTTTTGTGTTTTTTAATAAATGTAAGATTACCACTATTATTATTTTATTAATATTTTTTTTCTATAATACTCATTCTGATATCATAGTTTCATCAATAATAAGAGAAAATCATCGAAAAGTAAGTATACTATTTTTAAATTACCTACTCTTTTCAATTACGCACGCGTTTTTGCATTCTATGCACATTCTTTGATAAGCACCATTTGATATCCTCTTCTTATTTAATTTAATTGCAGTTATTTAAAGGTAATTAAATCAGACCAATTTAGTTTAATAATTATTTTATTATATTAAAATATGTTTATAAATTATTTAGATATTCATGTAAGACTTGAACATTTCGTCTTGCGCAATAACAAATGTGTTTTAAATGATATTCGCATTCGTGTTCACTTTTATGAAGAGAAGGACAATTCAGATCGTCTTCCAAATTTATAACATTACATAGAAGAAATTTTTGTAATAGATCTTGCTTTTGGTGTCCCTTTATGTAAACGATATCGTTTTTACTTGTAATAAAGTCGTTTACTACAAGTTCAAAACTGTTTAATCTTTCTGTACCAGAATTATATCGCAAACAATGATAATTTCTTTCTAACCAAAAAATTTGCCTCTTATCTTCTTCGCTTAATTTATTAAACGGTGTATCGGGTTTAAAAAGGAATAGCTTAGTGGTTTCATTATTCTTTTTAATTGCAAGCTCTTTTGGAATAAACCCATTTCTTCTCATTCGATATCCTTGAATATCCACTATTATTACGTTATTATTATTCATAGATTTTAATTTTTTTTTCAAAAAGGGTGTAAAGAATTTCTCAAATTGTGCAATACGATTTTCGAATCTTATTCTATTTGCTGTTTCAAACTTCCAGTCAATATTATCGTACTTTTCATCATCATATGTAGGAGAGAAGTTGACAATGATTTTATTTGAAAAACGTACGGTCTTCATTACATAATTGTACGCACGATTCCAGACAGAGGTGTATATTCAACAATTGCATCACTTAAAATAAGACAATATGCTCTCATTTCGTCATTAAAAACTCTAGTCGCTTCCATTTCAATTTTTAAATCGACCGATGATGATTTGACAGCTTCACTTTGTTTGGAACAATCAAAAACATAAAGCATACGATCCTTAAAATCCGAGTAATCAAACAGGGGCTCATTTATATGTCGATCATAACAACTGGATTGAAATTGCGAATACATATAATAAGCAACTGCATAACTATCTTTGTTAATATCTAGGTTTAAATTATCATAAGGGTAGCACTCAGAATTCAAATAAACCCTCATATTTCTTATAAACCCGTGATCAAATAAAGAGCAATCTTTATTAGCCACCTCTTTTCGATTTTGTTGAAAGGTTACTATAACATAGCGAGGTTTTTCCAAATTCGTAGAAGTTTTCACAGACCAAACTTCTTTATTGGATCTTCTCAACCCAGGTAATTCCATTAACTGCCATTTTCGAAAAGGAATTGAAATTGGCCGATCTAGATTCAGTCTCTTTAGCATTTCTAATTTAATCTCATCGTTCACCAAAACGTGCGGAACATGCCATTGGATTTTAGAAATAACGATTTTTATATTGTCAGAACCTACATATGCGTTTTTATCTGTTCTGGACCGAATTAACACCAACTCCTGTTTCGGATTTATAATAATTTTACGATAATCTTCGGCAAAGCCCATTAACATTTTTAAGGGTATACATGCAAAAAATGAGTCTTTATCTTCGAAATGGTATTGAACAATTTCGGTTAATGGGCACCAACCGGCAACGTTTAAGGATTTTGATTCTCTTTCTCCCAATGATACATATCCTTTAATGGTACTGGTGATGCCTGGATCTCTAACTTTATCAATTTCAACACCATTTAATTCGTAACGAATTTCCTCAAACAGAAATGCAAATGCATTATTTACAAGTTTAAATTCAATTGCAAGGTCTTTGTCTACAGGTGTGGGTTTGATGATGGAGCCTTCAATATAAACAAAACTTTCACATGGAAGTGTGTATAAGTCCTGGTGTTGAATGGCAATCCGTATTTCATCGTTATTACCAAAATGTTGCGTTCGAGGATGATAACTGTGGAACTCCTCCTTACTGATCTTCTCTTCAAAGGTTACATTATTAAATATTTGCAACATTGACATTGTAACCGAGTGCTTTTAATTTCTGTATGCTTCTCGATGTTAACACTTTGAGGTAATTCCTTTTAGTGATGATTTTTGGTTTATACATTCCACTTTTATATTCACTCGACTCGTATTTGATTCCCATATTTATATTTTTTTTAGCTCCACTCGAACAATAATTTCTTCCCCTCTAAAGTTTATTAGGTTGTCGTTTTGATCCAAAAATCGGATTGTTATATTGTCAATATTTTTTGTATTTACTGGAAACTACAAAATATTTTGGGGTTCAATGTTAATTGCAAAACCAGGTTCGACGTTTATTGAAAACTCAAATTATGAATGAGAAGGTTTGTTATTGTAATAAGCTCCACTTATAATATTAACATTCAACTCTCACACTAGACACTTTAATAACTTGAACTGGCAAGTCGGACTCGTAAACTTTGCCGGGTAATAAAAGAGATGTACCCAAGAACCCCAACAGTTTTCCAATTGAATCTGGCGGATTAAAATTTAAACTAAATATAGATGATATTCCACACTTTAAAGTGTTGTTATTCGGATTTAAACTTATGATTTGATCAGGATCAATTTTTGATTTATTAGGTGGTAAAAATAATTGTAATTCTTTTTGAAGGTATTTTTCAATGTCATCAATCTCATATGACCCTGTTGGAATTGTAATTACGTAGTCATCAAAATAGAACTTATTACACCCGTCCTCAATGTTTGGCACAGAATTGTATGCATGAAAACCAATAAGTCCAAGGCTGTATTGCGAACCAGGGTCCAAATCAATCGTTGGAAAATAATTAACACTTAGTGTAGAAGTGTTACCTTGTAGGGTAAACGTCTGAGACATAACTGAACATTAGAAAAATTGTCCACCTGCTTTTATTATTTTGAAAATAACAAAAATTCTAGACACAAGTGTCCGCAATTGAAAGTGTTAAACTTTTGAAATCTATTATAATTATATTTAATATCGCTACCACGAAAATATTTTTGGAGCTCCATAGGTGGTTGCAAATCTCCAAAACTATCAAAATAAGAGACACTATTACCACTTTTCCTGTAGGCAACCCAATGTGTTCCTTCTCCACTGGTTGTATCCAGGTTTATAATTGCACACTCATTTCTTAGTGGTTTGTGTGGTAAACTGTTTCTCATATAAATTCCTCTAAAATTTCTAACTGGATATTTTTTTAAAAACTTAATAATTTCCAAATCCGTTAATGGTTTTCGAGGTAGCTCTTTTAATAGTTTTTTTTTATTTTGAATGTAGAGTCCAAGACCTGTACGATAAGGCTTTAGGTACAGGCCTCTCCCCTGCTTACCTAATGCAATAGCCTCCATAGTTTTGTTGTGTCGTTGGGCCTCTTCCAACTTCTTTGAAGCTGACGTTGACGGCTTTCGCAATTGCGGCTGATCCTCCCACCAAACTACCTAATGCACTTAATCCTGCAAAAATAGGTATCAAGGGTAACACCCCACCATGTTTTGGTACCGGGATTATTCTTGGTTTTCGAATTTTTTTCCTTCCTCCAGCCTCACAAACAGCGGTACGGGCTGCTGAAAGTGCTACATTTGCACCTTCTCTTAAAAGTTTATTATTATTTTCAAAATTTTTAAATTTCTTTTTGAATCCATTTAGCGCTTGTTTTGCTTTTATTACAACACCACTTCTTAGCGCAACTTTCCTACTCCTCGCCTTACTTTTTAAACCCATACCCATTTTTCGCTTTAATTTCATAGCTGCTGTAATTGCCAACGCGGCTGTTTTTTCACCAAACTTTGCGTCACCGGTTTTGAATCTAGCCCAAGCCGCTTTTTCCAAAAGTTTGTCGGCTTTATGACGTTCGGACAATTCCTTGTTTTCGGAATATGCAATATCGTGATCTTTACAGGCAGAATCCAATGGATTTATACCGGTATCACCACGTTTAATACGGTCTTCTAATTTAGTACCAGGACCACAAAACTGAAAACCGGGTAGGTGCAACTCAAACAGTAACTTGTTTATAACTGTATTCATCCATCCACCACCATAGTAGACAGGCATTTAAACTGTTCACGACTTAAGCTTTTCCTTTTATATACCAAGAAAATACAAGTGAAGTAATCAGTATAATGCGGACGGTTAAGCAGAAGGAGTCACTTCCGGTAATCAATTTGGATAATATCGTTGGACGAGGTCATACGTTTATTAAAAAAAAACACGGTCCACTGCTTCCTAATTCCATTAGAGGCGTAATTTGTGGTCCTTCAAATTGTGGAAAAACTAATCTTATGTTAAGTTTACTTTTTGATAAGAATGGATTAAAGTTTGAAAACATATATATATTTACTCAAAATCGTTAAATCAACCAAAATATATTTATCTTAAGAAGGTTCTGGATTCCCTTTCAGAAATTGGGTTTTATCAGTACAAAGAAAATACCGACATTTTAAGCCCTTGTAGAGCGAAAAAACATTCGATTTTTATCTTTGATGATGTAGCATGTCATAAACAAAATAATATTAAAGAATATTTTAGCATGGGGAGACATAACGATGTTGACTCGTTCTATTTATGTCAAACTTACACCAGTATACCCAAACAATTAATCAGAGATAACGCAAACTTTATTGTACTGTTTAGACAAGATGAGCTTAACTTAAAGCATATTTACCGAGATCATGTGGGTACTGATATGAAATTTGAACAGTTTAAACAACTTTGCTCAGAGAGTTGGAAAGAAAAACATGGGTATTTAGTAATTGATAAAGAAAGTATTGTAAATAAAGGTCGCTATCGTAAAAAAATTGATGAATTTATAATTTTATAAAAGACCGAAAGATATTCAAATAAATAAAGTTCTGTTAAGATAAAATCCAGTTAAAACCAGTTAAACTCAGTTAAAAACAGATAAATATCAGTTAAAACCAGTAATACCGGTTAAAAATCAATTAATACCAGTTAAAAACCTGAAATAATCAATCATTGGCCTGTTCTGGAACAATTAAAGTACCTGTACATAACTAATATGGAAACTATAAGTATATAAAGTTATCATCTTTAAAAAAATATTTAGTTTAAATAGAAAGGTTAACAAAACAGTACAGTAATGGAGGAAAGAAAGTTAAAAAAACAAATTATTGACACGAAAAACATCATTCGTAAAAAGTTTCGTGATCTTAAAGTAGGAAGAGCCAAAGAAGAAGACGATCTTATAAAATCGTACAAGCCGTTAATAGATCCGCTTAAGAATTTTATTGGCACAACAACCAAGATTAAAAAGGAACCTGAAGAACCTAGCTTGATAAGCACGCCTCGAGAAAAGAGAGTAATCCCTCAAAAATTTAAATCTAAGATAACAACTTCAAAATTATCTCAAAAAAGGAAAGCAACCTCACAAAAATTTAAGTCTAAAATAAAGGCTTTAAAATTACCATTTACATCTGGGGGCGAAACCAGTGATAATGATGATAATGATGATAATGATGATAATGATGATAATGATGATAATGATGATAATGATGATAATGATGATAATGATGATAATGATGATAATGATGATAATGATGATAATGATGATAATGATGATAATGATGATAATGATGATAATGATGATAATGATGATAATGATGATAATGATGATAATGATGATAATGATGATAATGATGATAGTGATGATAATGATGATAATGATGATAGTGATGATAATGATGATAGTGATGATAATGATGATAATGATGATAATGATGATAATGATGATAATGATGATAATGATGATAATGATGATAATGATGATAATGATGATAATGATGATAATGATGATAATGATGATAATGATGATAATGATGATAATGATGATAATGATGATAATGATGATAATGATGATAATGATGATAATGATGATAATGATGATAGTGATGATAGTGATGATAATGATGATAATGATGATAATGATGATAATGATGATAATGATGATAATGATGATAGTGATGATAGTGATGATAATGGTGATAATGATGATAATGATGATAATGATGATAATGATGATAATGATGATAATGATGATAATGATGATAATGATACCGAAAACGGCAATGCTAAAATATCTAATGATGATGATGATGATAATGATGATAATGATGATAATGATGATAATGATGATAATGATGATAATGATGATAATGATGGTAATGGTGATAATGATGATAATGATGATAATGATGATAATGATGATAATGATGATAATGATGATAATGATGATAATGATGATAATGATGATAATGGTGATAATGATGATAATGATGATAATGATGATAATGATGATAATGATGATAATGATACCGAAAACGGCAATGCTAAAATATCTATTAAAGATAAACCTATTTATCAAACTTTTATCGATAAAATCGACCCTAAAACTTATTACGAGTGGAAAAGTAATTTTGATCCTCTGCCAAGACAGTACATAGAAGGAAAGATAAACGATAAAAATTACGAATACGATAATACACATGGAATTAGGTTTAACCCCGACAACGAAGAGTGGAAAATTGGAAATACTTTGGTTAGCCTGGAAGGCGCCAACCTTATTATTTTAAATAAAAAGAATACAGGCACACGTGGTTTATATGAACTTTTATTCAAAAAAATGCCGATTGATTTCAACAAGGAAGATTTAATGAATTATAAAGATATTCTTGAAGGAACTAATGCTTAAGAAGAAATTACGACCCCAACAAACAAATAATAGGAACCAGATCTTATAAATATCAGGAGATAATTAGACCTCTCTTTTTTTCTACCACTCATTCCAAAGAAAGTGTATCCGGAAGTGGTTTTATATCTATGGAAAATAAACCGTATCAGTACGTTTACTGGGATGACCCAAACGAGTTGGTAGATCGGTTATGTCTACTTCAGTCTTCTAAAAATGCTGGAAATACCTCACATCGAAATGAAATGATACGAATAGAGGAAGAGCTTCGAGAAGCTAATACTATACTATAAAATAACTTAGTTTTGTATTTTGCGATCATTAATAATAATAATCTCCTAGTATGAGTGTTGACAAATTTGGGCGTTATTCGCATAAAGTACGCTCGGCGGTACGTGGACCTCCAGGATTGGGATTTAAAATAACTCCTAACGGACATTTTACCTTAGAAAGTAGACGACTTACGGATTTACTTTCTCCTAATGATGATTTAGATGCACAACGACTTAAAAAGAAAAATTGATCACAACAGAAAACTTATTGATGAAGTAAATAAAACTATAAAACTGAAAGTTGAAGAAATTAAAAAAAATTTATTTGTAAACATAGTTAGTTTAAAAAAAAAGCGTAGAGTTACTATCTAAAAAACCACTCGTACCATCATCTAATGAGTAAAATAAAAGAATTAGTTGTGGATGAATTGCATAAACCAGCAAGAAAGAACTATTTGAAAAGAAAAACAAAAATTAAAGGTTTTGATGATCTGTGGCAGGCTGATTTAGCCGAATTTGGTCTTTATTCAAGAGAAAATAAAGGCCATAAGCCGAAGGGTCGCCGGCGAGGGAGGACCCGCGCCGGCTGCTCGGCCGACGTCTCATGTCTCTTCACAGTGCCAGACCAGAGTCAAGCTCAACAGGGTCTTCTTTCCCTGCTAATTTTTCCAACCCCGTTCCCTTGGCTGTGGTTTCGCTAGATAGTAGGTAGGGACAGAGGGAATCTCGTTAATCCATTCATGCGCGTCACTAATTAGATGACGAGGCATTTGGTTATTCAGACCACCACAATTCGGAATTGCCGTCGTGCAGACTCGACTTGTGCTTGGGCGTCATCATTGAGAACCAAAGCCAAGCCAGGCCAACCAGCGACACGCAAATGGGGTAATTTCAGTCTAGGTGTTATCCGACTGTTGGACGAGACATGAGAGATGTGCATTTAATAATATAATAGTAACTGAGTGTCAAGAAAGAAAGTTGAGACCCTCAGATTAAAAAAAATTGAAAGATATAATATATAAATAGAAAAATATAATATATAAATATAATTGATAAGTGTTAGAACTAGGATGCTACGACTAAATATAATGTGTATAAAGTGGCTTCTGCTATTGTCTCCAAACAACTTTGGAGAATTGGCTATGAATGGCCACCGATCCGATCATGAGATCCCGTATGATCCTATCCTTCTCGTATTGGGTGAGGCCTAAGATAGAGGCGACCTCATCGTTCGATTTGCACCATGTCCCGCGCGCGCCTAGGATAAAGGGTAGAACCCGTACCCCGGAACCAGGATGTAGGCGCCCGACAAGCTCTTTCATTGGGCCGGTGTTGTACAGGTCAAGTTTTCGACCGTACCTAATCTCAAGACTCCGTGGCCCCTCCCAACTAATGCCGACGTCTGTGACAAGACTTACGTCCCCCTTGTTTAGTATTAAGTCTGGGACTTTGAAGGTGTTGTCCGGTAGGCGGAACCTGCGCTCTGTGCTTACTCTCCAACCCCTCTTTTCCGCGAACGTGCGGAGGAGGCCGACTGTATGGTCGTCTCGCTTTATTCTAGCAGAGTGAGTCACATGGCAGCCCTGTAAGACATGACTGAGGGACTCAGACTTGCCAGCAGGACAAGGTCGTCCGCGTAGGCGAGGCAAGCGATTTTAGTATTGGAGTCGATGTTGAGACCCAGGTTTTGTGGAATTTCGCTTATAAGCTCGTCTAAGACGAGATTGAACAGAATTGGGGACATAGGGTTCCCCTGTTTGACGCCTCGCCTAATCGGAATATTCCCAGTCCTGACCGGGCCGCACTCAATGTATGTCCGACCGTTAGAATACGACGCCATAATAAAGGCGGAAAGACTTTCGTTGACGTTGGACCTTTCTAAGGCTCTTTTAATTGAATTGTGGGACACCAGATCAAAGGCCCTGCGCAGGTCGAGCGTCACGACGGAGTACGGCCTAAAGGCCTTGCGGTGGTTTTTAATAACAGTTTGTAAGATAGTGTTATTGATAAGACACCCATCGCAGGACATAAATCCGCGCTGGGCGCAATCAATTGGCAGAGCTTGTAGTCTGTTTGTTATTATTTTATTGACAAGGCGAACCAGGACTGAAGATATTGTGATCGGCCTCCACCCGTCGACAGTATTCGGATCCTTACCCTCTTTAGGAATGAGGGTGGTCCGGTTTTGACCTAGAGTTTTGGGCTAATATCCTCGAAGGAACATGCCGTTGAACAGGAAAAGTAACTTTTCTGTTCTAATTCGGGGGAGGTCCGTCACTTTGACGCGGTCACAACCGACCGCGCGTCCTTTGAAGGAGTTGCTCGCCTTGTCAATTTCCACCTTTGTAATTGCCTCGCAGTCGAGTACGGGTGTATCAAGTTTACGTACTGGTTCGCTGTCCTCGGGAGATTGGTCACCAAGTAAGGTGTTATATTTATTGAAGATCTCCTCCTCGGCCGGATAATTCTCCTCCTCGGCCAACCCGACGCCATCTAAGATTTTAGAGGGGAGTTTACTGCGGTTTCGGTAGTACATATTTTGAGCAATTTTGAAATCTAACGCCCGTCGGGTCGACCGTTGGTATCTTTGGTTAACACTCCGGATTGTAGGAGCTTTGGGCCGGGGCTTTTGAGGGATAGGGCCCCGACCGATATCGGAGTAAATGCCGAGGAGAAGATCATCCAGAGCTTTAAAGCAATCCGCGTTATCACCTCGGATTATGACCTCCCTCAGGTGTTCGAGAGAGGGAATATTAGAGAAGTCGAGACCACACAAGAAATCAATCACAGGATCGGAAGTGTCATTCTGCGCCAAGCGGCTGTTGTTAGCCGACGAATTAGTTGAGATGTGCGAGTCTGAGGATGAAGATGACTCGCACGATGTGGTGCTGCTGCTTGCCGGCAGGTTGAGCGAATCAGAAGAGCCTGATAGAGACGGCTCACTTTCTCCAGTTGATTCGGATGAGCCTGATAGAGACGGCTCTTTTGTTGCAGTCGGTTCGTGAGAACAGGAGGCGACGGGGCCCGGCCGTGGCCGCAAGACCCGCTGGGACCCACTGGGCCCCGGTGCTTCGACAGTGGTTCTTGTAGGCAGGGGAGCATTTATTACTTGAATAATGGGGGGGGGGTCGTCATCAGAATCAGAAAAAGACGCCCCCTCGTGTTGTAATTTGAGGTCCGCCACCATTTGGGCGTACCTTATATCCCGCCGTTTGCCTTTGATGGCGTCGACGGTTCTATTTAATTTACCAGACAGATATTGGTTTACGAAGCGACCCTTCGAAGGAGTGAAGGCCGCTTCGAGCTCCGCCATTCTGGCTGTTTCTTGCTCTCCCCATACCTTTGAGCGTTTAGGTTTTTCGCTTTCGGCCTCCATCTCTGCATTATATTCGGCAGGATGGGCCCTCCGTTGGTGCTGTCTAACACCGGGGTAACCAGAGAAGGTGACCCCGCAAATCCCGCAGACCCTGCCCAGGACCCGCGCCTCCGCCTCAGGATCGTACCTGCAATATCGACGTTTATGTTAACTCAAACCCTTGTCGGAAGCGTAGGAATGGCCGCACTCACAACGAAACATTATAGCCACTTGTATAAACTAAAATTAAAGAAAAAAAAAATTTAAGACTATGTTAGTAATTAATAATAAATAAATATAAATGATAATATATAACTTTAACGCTACTCTAGATTAGATCACTATATGCACACTTCGGGAGAGTGTGGTATCCCTTAGGATAGATAATAATCGCCAAGGAATAATTAGAAACTTTAGGAAAATTGCCACACTGTTTGCCACGAAAGCACACGAAAACGTGTCACTGGTTGACCAGGACTTGGTAGCACTTTAATCGCCTCTGACTGCCGTGGAAGTATTCTAACCCGCTTCCACACGGGAGAGAGTCATAGTTACTCCCGCCGTTTGCTTGAATTTCTTCACGTTGACATTCAGAGCACTGGGCAGAAATCACATTGCGTCAGAACCCGCGAGGGCTATCGCAATGCTTTGTTTTAATTAGACAGTCGGATTCCCCTAGTCCGGGCCAGTTCTGATTTGAGCGTTGTATGGCGGCCGAAGAGGTGACCGGCGGGCGGCGCGCGAACGCCGACCGCGCCGGACCTCGCAGCAAGGAAGTTCCGCGGGGGGGCGCCCTTCGCCTCGCCCAGGCCCGGCACCTGACCTTGACCCGCTTCCCAACCAAGCCCGACGCGCCCCGCTCCTCAGAGCCAATCCTTATCCCGAAGTTACGGATCTAATTTGCCGACTTCCCTTACCTACGTTATTCTATCGACTAGAGGCTACACACCTCGGAGGCCTGCTGCGGATATAGGTACGAGCCGGCAGGGTACATCCACGTGGCCCTCTCCCGGATTTTCAAATTCCGAGGGGATGATCGGGACACCGCCGCACGTACGGTGCTCTTCGCGCTCCACTCCATATCTCCCTGCTAGAGGATCCCATGGAGCCCGAGCGCTCAAACAGAAAAGAAAACTCTTCCCCGACCTCCCGACGGCGTCTCCGGGTCATTTTGGGTTGCCCCGACGAACTAAAGAGCCCGACGTATTGGCGGTTCCGCTGCCGGGTTCCGGAATATGAACCGGATTCCCTTTCGCCCGATAGAGCGCACGTTGATTTCTGCATCTTACAGTTGAGAAAAACGCGCCCCTATGCAATCGGCTTTCGCCTAGGGCTTAGGATCGACTGACTCGTGTGCAACAACTGTTCACACGAAACCCTTCTCCACTTCAGTCCTCAAGGGTCGCACTAGAGTATTTGCTACTACCCCCAAGATCTGTACCGGCGACGGGTTTTCGGCGGCGGCGGCGAGAAACCGACATGTTCGGCGCGCCCTGCCGACGCGAGCGTCGGCCGCCTCCGAGGCGGGCGGTTGCCGCTGGGGGGGTCGCGCGCCTTCTGCTCAGCCGACATCTCCCTCCTATATGGTAAAAACCGAGTTTACCGCGTACCGCGAGCGAGCACGGCCAACCCCGAAATTCCCCCGGAAAAGGTCGAGTCCGCCGGGGCTCGCGCTAGAAAATTCGGGGCAACTCTTTCGACCGCCTCGGCGGCGGCTAGAGACGCGAGCTCGGTCAAACGGCGTGAGCAAACGCGACTCCGGCGAGCGTCGGTCGATCCTTGTGCCGACTTCTCCCTCCCGTAGAGTACAAGTCCGGGCGCCCGGCGTACCGCGAGCGAGCACGGCCGCAACGTGCGCTCGGCACCATCCGCGCCACCAGCAGCAGCAGCAGCAGCCAGAGACAGGCGCTCCGTGCTTCCGCGAGGTACGGCCGGTGCGAGGAGAGCGACCGCGCGCCGTCGCCGCCCAGCCCGACGCCGAGTGTTTGGAATGTTTTGAACTTTCAGAAGAAAAATTTAAAAGAAAACACATTTTTCATCTTTTTCGAATTTTTCGACAATTTGGAAAAAGATTTTTCGATTTTTTTTTCCTCTTTTGCACGAATTTCTCAATTCGGGGCGCTTCCAATTTTCTACATTTAAAGGCAACAAACTTTACATCGGCCTCGAGTTTTGGACTTTTGAGAAAAAATTTTTTCGATTTTCATTCTTCGCGTGCGCCAAGTTCTCTAAGTGGGGCGCTTCAGGTTTCAAAATAAAAAGAAGTAGTAGTAGCTATGGGAGTTCTACACTTATTTTTTTTTTCTAAGTACGTGACCTTGGGGGATAGTCGTCGAATTGTGCGAGTATGTATGACCTTGGGTAGATAAGGTTGGGTGTGCGATGTGTGCTCGTGGATCTTGCGGTTTTGTCTGCAGACTGACACGTGGTGTCCTTGTGTTGATAAGAGTCTCATCTTGTGGTTTTTAGTAAGTTTTTCGATGTTGAAAACGGTCATCTTGATTTTGCGGTTTTGTCGAAATCAAGTGAATATTGTGTAAAAATTAGGTGATAAGAGTTTCGGTTTACACGAACCTGCAGCATTCTGTTTCCTACATGTTTGAACAAGTTTTGCGCGGTCTTGTATAATATTTTTTAATTGTTTACAATTATGCGACGCTGAAAGTATTGATAAGCATTGTGGTAGGTCTGCTTTTCGCGTAATAAACTGATATGAGTCATCCGATGTCTGCAGCTGTATTTTGCCTGTGCGAATTAATCGTCTTTGTTAAGAGCGCTTGTGATAAGACACCTTTGAGGTAAAAGTGAAGGATGTTTATAAAAGAAACAAGTAAATATTTTATACAATTTATATTAACTCATAATATTTGTTTAAATAAATAATTTAACAAAATATAAAAAATTATACACTATGTAGGCAATTAATAATAAATTGAAGTAGGTTTGTACAGTTGGTCCCAGCTGGAAGTAGGACAAAAGTAATCACGATGCCGTATTCTTTGTCCTACTTCCAGCTGAGAGCAACTTTACAACGACGTTTACAAGTTCTTCGTGGAAGCTCCCAAACTGCTTGTTCCCTGAATGTCTGCATCATGACTATGTTGCTTATTAAATTCTTCTTCCAAATGAGTGATTTTTTGGGAGAAAAAACCAAAATTATCCTTCAGAGTTTTAGAGACATCGATTGCTAAATCAGAAATCTTAGAATCAACGTACTTCTTAAAAGATATTGCCCACTGATTTATGTTATCATCGACGTATGTCTTATTATCAGTGGAGAGCTTATCTACTTTCTCATCAACATAAGCCTTACTGGAGGCGTCTAGACTATTCAAAGGATCGCCGATATTAGTAAGACGTTTTCTTTCAATATCAAAGTTTTGTCCGTCTTCAGCCAATTGGAAGCCGATACCTGGAGGTCCTCGGGAACCCCGTTTAGATATTTTTGAAGAACCAAACTTGCTGATTGACATAATATTATGTATGCAACTAGAATAAGAGGCAGTGATTTTATAGGAAAACAGTGAAAATACAATTAAAAATTTATTTAAATAAAATGTACATATTTATTACATGAAAAAATAACTAATTTACAAGATTGCGTACTATTCCCGAAAGAGGCGTGTATTCCACTACGGCATCACTAATGATAAGACAGTAGGCTGTTATATCTTCACTAAATGCAACTATTGCTTCCATTTCAATTTTTAGATCAACTGATGATGTTTTTATGCTCTCGTTTTGTTTTGAACAATCAAAAACATGAAGCATGTGTCCCTTGTACTTGATGTAGTCAAAGAGTGGCTCATTTATCTTTCTTCCATAATAACTTGATTGAAATTGACTATAGTTATAGTAGGCAACTGCATAATTGTCCAATAAAATATTTAAATTCATGTTGTCGTAGGGATAGCAATCGGAGTTAAGGTAAACCTTAATATTTTCAATGTTCACGTGATCAAATTGGGAGGAGTCCTTATTCGCAACATCTTTTTTGTTATTATGGAAACCAACTATAATATACCGTGGTCTTTCTAGGTTATTCGAAGTCTTTACATTCCAAATCTCCTTTCTAGTTTTTCTTAGACCAGGAAGTTCCATCAATTGCCACTTGCGAAAAGGTATTTTTATCGGAATGTCTTCACTTAGCTTACTCAACATTTCTAATTTTAATTCGTCGTTTACCAACACATGAGCTATATGCCATTCAACTTTAGTGATTTGAAACTTATGCCCCGCTGTTCCTTTATAGGCATTTAAATCTGTTCTTGAGCGATTTAGAATTAGTTCTTGTTTCGCATTTATAATAATTTTGCGATAATCTTCTGCGAATCCCATAATCATTTTCAGAGGAATGCATGCGTAAAAACAGGTTTTATCTCCGAAATAATTTGAAGTAGTTGGACACCATCCTGCGATATTTAATTCTTTTGATTCTCTCTCTCCAAGCGATACATATCCCTTCATTGTAGACGTAATACCTGGGTCCCTTATTTTTTCAATCTCCACACCATTAAGTTCATATCGAATTTCTTCGAATAAAAACATATATGCATTGTTGATTAATTTAAATTCCAAAGTTTCTCCGGCTGCAACTGTTGGTTTGATAATGTTTCCCTCGATGTGAATATAACTTTCGCTGGGTAAAGTATATAAATCCTGGTTTTGTATGAATATTCTAATTTCATCATTATTTCCAAAATTTTGTGTTCTCGGCAGATAAGTATGATATTCTTCTTTGATGATCGATTCATCGTAGACAATATCCTTAAATATTTGTAGTTTTGACATGATAGCCGTGAGCTTTAAGGAAATTAACACTTTTAGTTGTTAACGCCTTGATATGCTTCTTCTTAATGAATGGGGACCTTCCGTTGGTTGGCCTTTTATACCCTTCCTCTGACTCGGTAAAATCAATCCCCATACTTGGGCGATTTTTTGCAACTCAGCTCTAACAATTATTTGTTCGTTTCTAAAATTTACAAGACAATCGTCCTGATCTAAAATTCTAATTGTAATATTACTAATAGTTTTAGTGTTTACTGGAACGTAAAGAATATTGCTCGGTTCAATATTTAAAGCATAGCCTGGATCAACTGCAGGCGGGAATTCAAATAATATATGTGTTAATTTATTATTGTAATAAGCTCCTGTAACAATATTACACTCCACTCTAATGAGCGATACTTTATTTATTTGTACTGGCTGGTCTGAAGAATGGACTTTCCCCGCTTTTAACAAATCTGCACCAGAAAAACCCAATAATTTTCCAAGCGAGTCTTTTGGTTTAAAATCAATATCGTATATACTAAACAGTTCACACTTAAGAGTATTATGGTTGGGCTTTAAACTGATAATTTCGTCAGATTGTTTATTTTTTATGCCTTCACTGCTTGCAAGTAAAACTAGCTCTTTTTGCAAATACTTTTCAATATCTTTAATTTCATACGACCCTGAAGAAATCGTTATCGAAGATGTTCCAAAATAAAACTTATTGCTGCCCTCTTCGATGTTGGGTATGGTATTATAGGTGTAAATTCCTCGAAGTCCTAATTGATACTCAGATACTTGGTTTAAGTCGATTGTTGGACAGTAGGTTTCGCTTAACACGGATGAATATCCTTTCAGAGTAAAAGTCGTAGACATGACTGAAGTTTCTTGCTTAAGTCCCTCCTATTTATAGCAAAAATTCCAAGCACAGATGACCGCAATTCCATGTACCAAACGTTTGATGTCTCTCGTGGTTATAGACTATCTCATCACCATTAAAATATTTCAAAATTTCCTTTGGTGGGGGTAAGTTGCCAAAACTATCGAAGTATTTCACTTGATTACCTTGTTTTCTGTACGCAACCCAGTGAGTACCGGGTCCTTCGACTGAGTCTAAATTAACAATACCACATTCATTTCTGAGGGATCTTCTTGGAGCGTATCACGCATAAATACTCCCCTAAAATGTTTTATGTGGTGAGCGAATTCAAGAATGTCGATGGACGTGAGGGCTCGTCTGGGAAGCGTCTTTATTAGTTTTTTTGATTTTTTAAATATAAGCCCAACCCACGGCGGTAGCGGTTTAGAAATAGACCACAAGTGTGGTGCGTTTCAAATTAAAATTTGAAAGTTAATAACTTTAGGTTGTAGTATAAAGAAATAAGAAAAAAATAAAAAAAAAATCAAGGCTCTACGACTTTTTGTTCAAAAGATATGAATTTTTATATAAAATATGGTATTCTGATAAATTAGTAAATATGTATTTCGAAAAATTCATATTTCGCTTAATAATTAAAATTAAGAAATAAAAATTCGTACAGATATGTTCGTAAAACTTATCGATATTATCTTATTAAATTTTTTAAAATTTTTTTAAAGTACATTACCTAGAAAAGTTTTGATTTTTTTGAGTTTTTGGGGTGTAAATTTTTTTTGAGGGGTGTAGAGGGCAAGTGACCCCTACATTTCATCCATTTTCTATTATCTTTCATTTCCGGGGTCGATTTTGAAAATATTGTAAAAAAAAATTTTGGAGATATTTTTAAGGCTACGGGCTTGAAATTTTTCATGGAAATCGATTTTTATTGTTTTTCTCGAAAACCATGAAAGTTAGCGATTTCAAATATTTTCCAAAGGTAAACACCGTCGATAGACGCGTTTTAAAAAATATTTGGTTAAAATCGGTTAAAAAGTTTTTTTGGAAAAAATTCGCAAAGTTTTGGCAAAATTTTGGAACAAATGCGGGCCTGGACGACGCAATTTTAAACCGAAAATTAAAATTTTCACGGAATTTGGTGGTGGAGGTGATGGTGCGAATTTTAAGCTATTAAGCGTGCCGGTGGTTCCAATAGTTTTGAAGATATTAATTATTTTGTGAAAAGTGAAAAATTTCAGACCGCAATTTTGGCTCCAAACGGAGATTTTGCATATTTTTGCTACATTTTCGGCCATAACTCGATAACGAAAAGGGATAGCGAAGTAATTTACAATTTAAAAGTTAATAATTTATAAATGTAGTGTAAAGAAATTAGAAAAAAATAAAAAAAAATTCAAGGCTCCACGACTTTTTGTTCAAAAGATATGAATTTTTATTTAAAATATGCCATTCTGATAAATGAGTAAATGTGTATTGTTAAAAAATCATATTTAGCTTAATAATAACTGAAATTAAGAAACAAAAATTAGTACAGATAAGTTTGTAAAAACTATCGATATTATTTTATTAATTTTTTTAAATTTAATAATTTTTTAAGGTACATTACCTAAAAAAAAATTAATTTTTTTGAGTTTTTAGGGTGTAAAATCTTTTTAGGGGGTGAAGAGGGCAAGTGACCCCCTACATTTGATACATTTTCTATTATCTTTCATTTGCGGGGTCGATTTTGAAAAAATTCGAAAAAAAATTTTTTGAAATATTTTTAAGGCTACGGGCTTGAAATTTTTCATGGAAATCGATTTTTATTGTTTTTCTCAAAAACTGTAAAAGTTAGCGATTTTAAATTTTTACCAAAGGTAAACACCATGGATAGACGCATTTTAAAAAATATTTGGTTAAAATCGGCTAAACAGTTTTTTTGGAAAAAATTCGCAAAGTTTTCGCAAAATTTTGGAACAAAGACGGCCCCGGACGACGCAATTTTAAACCGAAAATTAAAACTTTTACGGCATTTGGCGGGGGAGGTGTCGCTGCAAATTTTAAGCTATCAATCGTCTGGGTGGTGGTAATAGTTTCCAAGATATTAATTATTTTCTGAAAAGTGAAAAAATTCAGGCCGCAATTTTGGCTCCAAACGGAAATTTTGCATGTTTTAGCAACATTTTCGGCCATAACTCGATAACGAAAAGAGATAACGAAGTGATTCTTTTTTTGTCGTAAAATAAACATTGAAAGCTTTCAGAAAATGTACATTACGCTGGGGCAAAATTATGAAAATTACGAAAATTTTCCAATTTTTTTGAGTTTTTGGGGTGTAAACATTTTTTTGGGGGTGTAGGGGGCAACTGACCCCCTATATTTCATGCATTTTCAATTGTCTATCATTTGAGGGATCAATCTTGAAAAAATCGGAAAAAAAAATTTTCCGATATTTTTAAGGCTGTGGGCTTGAAATTTTTCACGCGAATCGGTTTTTATTTTTTTTCTCGAAAACTATGAAAGTTGGCGATTTCAAATTTTGACCAAAGTTAAACGGCGTCGACAGACGCATTTTAAAAAATACTCGGTTAAAATCGGTTAAATAGTTTTTTCGGAAAAAATTCCCAAAGATTTGGCAAAATTTTGATACAAATAAGGTCCTGGACGGCGCAATTTTCAACCGAAAATCTACATTTTTACGGAAGGCGGTGGGAGAGGTGACGGTGAGAATTTTAAGCTATTAAACGTCGCGGTGATGTTAAAACTTTCTAAAATATTAATTATTTTGTGAAAAGTGAAAAATTTCAGGCAAAAACGACGGAGTACTTGATAGAAAATGGTCAAAAATCGACCAATTTCGCGTGGCTCGTGCAAAGTCAGTTTTTAACCGATCGTCCTGAAATAAAATTATTCAAAATCGTCAAATTAGGCCCTTCGTCGCCACGTGTGGCGATTTTTAAGATTTTGGACGGTTTCGGAGGAGTTCGTCAATTTACGGGTCGGGGTTTTGGAAGGCGCGAAATTTAAATCTTGAATATTTAAGTCAAATTTGGGAGTTTTTGAAAAATTTTGAATGCGTTTTACTCGGCGAGCGTTTCCGAATCGATCGCGTCCTTTTACTTTTTTTGAAAAGTCAAAAATGAGCGAAATATTTCGAAAAATGTCAAAAAATCAACAACAAAAACGGAAAATTTTGATTTTGCTCGTGCGACGTTAGTTTTTAAGATGCGGCCTTCGTATATACTTTATTAGCGTCACGGTACCTGAGGGCTCGTCGCCACGTGTGGCGATTTTTCGGATTTTGAGCGCCTTCGGAGGAGATGTTTGCAATATAAACGCGATTTTTCCGAAAAAAAGTCGTATTTTTTGTTTCGACCCTGAATCCGTCCCTGTTGGAATTTTCGAACGAAAAAAAAATTTTTTAAATGCGGCTCGTCCTCCTCTTTAAGAATCCGAAGAAAAAATTGAGAAATTTTACTTAGTTTCTTTTTTATCGTCGAAAAACGGGCAAAAAAAGTTGCGGGGGCGGACTCGGAGGCCCGTTTGACCCATTAATCTAAAGGGTACGCTCTGGGCGCCGTATAGCTTCGAAAGAGATTTTTTCGCCGAAAACGCCGGTACGCGCCTTTCTGTCGGATTCCGATATAACATATGTTTAATTTTCCGTCAAAGTGGAGTTTTTATAAAAAAAAATTTAATCCGGTCCCGCAAAAAAACGGCGCCCCGCAGAAAAAAAAGTTTCGTATAAAAAAGATGCGGACGGACGAGGAGAAGAAATTAAAAAAAAAATTTCGAAAATCGCCCCGGCCGTTTTCGAGAAATTTCAAAAAAACACTTTTTTCTTCAACGCCCTGTAGATCCGTCAAAATTTTTCCGATCGAAAAATGACATTTAACTTTTCGTCTTGCAATTTTCTCCCCCTTCGGCTTGCAAATTTTCAACTCTCCCCGAAAAAAAACAACTCCCCCTTTTCTTACCGTTTTAGTATTATAGACAAGTGTGGTGCGTTTCAAATTTACAATTTGAAAGTTAATAATTTTGGGTTGTAGTATAAAGAAATAAGAAAAAAATAAAAAAAAATTCAAGGCTCTACGACTTTTTGTTCAAAAGATACGAATTTTTATATAAAATATGGTATTCTGATAAATTAGTAAATACGTATTTTGAAAAATTCATATTTCGCTTAATAATTAAAATTAAGAAATAAAAATTCGTACAGATATGTTTGTAAAACTTATCGATATTATCTTATTAAATTTTTTAAAATTTAATTATTTTTTAAAGTACATTACCTAGAAAAGTTTTGATTTTTTTGAGTTTTTGGGGTGTAAATTTTTTTTGAGGGGTGTAGAGGGCAAGTGACCCCTACATTTCATCCATTTTCTATTATCTTTCATTTGCGGGGTCGATTTTGAAAATATTGTAAAAAAAAATTTTGGAGATATTTTTAAGGCTTACGGGCTTGAAATTTTTCATGGAAATCGATTTTTATTGTTTTTCTCGAAAACTATGAAAGTTAGCGATTTCAAATATTTTCCAAAGGTAAACACCGTCGATAGACGTGTTTTAAAAAATATTTGGTTAAAATCGGTTAAAAAGTTTTTTTGGAAAAAATTCGCAAAGTTTTGGCAAAATTTTGGTACAAATGCGGGCCTGGATGACTCAATTTTAAACCGAAAATTAAAATTTTCACGGAATTTGGTGGGGGAGGTGAAGGTGCGAATTTTAAGCTATTAAGCGTGCCGGTGGTTCCAATAGTTTTGAAGATATTAATTATTTTGTGAAAAGTGAAAAATTTCAGACCGCAATTTTGGCTCCAAACGGAGATTTTGCATATTTTTGCTACATTTTCGGCCATAACTCGATAACGAAAAGAGATAACGAAGTGATTTTTTTTTGTCGTAAAATGAACATTGAAAGCTTTCAGAAAATGTACATTACGCTGGGGCAAAATTAAATTTGAGGGGTTGAATAGACCGAAACGCGTCAAAAATTAAATTTTTTGAAAATTTTTTGAAATTTTTTTGAAATTTTTTCGATTTTTTTTTTGAAAATTTTTTAAAGGTTATGAAAATTACGAAAATTTTCCAATTTTTTTGTGTTTTTGGGGTGTAAACATTTTTTTGGGGGTGTAGGGGGCAACTGACCCCCTATATTTCATGCATTTTCAATTGTCTATCATTTGAGGGATCAATCTTGAAAAAATCGGAAAAAAAATTTTTCCGATATTTTTAAGGCTGTGGGCTTGAAATTTTTCATGCGAATCGGTTTTTATTTTTTTTCTCGAAAACTACGAAAGTTGGCGATTTCAAATTTTGACCAAAGTTAAACGGCGTCGACAGACGCATTTTAAAAAATACTCGGTTAAAATCGGTTAAATAGTTTTTTCGGAAAAAATTCCCAAAGATTTGGCAAAATTTTGATACAAATACGGTCCTGGACGGCGCAATTTTCAACCGAAAATCTACATTTTTACGGAATGCGGTGGGAGAGGTGACGGTGAGAATTTTAAGCTATTAAACGTCGCGGTGATGTTAAAACTTTCTAAAATATTAATTATTTTGTGAAAAGTGAAAAATTTCAGGCAAAAACGGAGTACTTGATGGAAAATGGTCAAAAATCGACCAATTTCGCGTGGCTCGTGCAAAGTCAGTTTTTAACCGATCGTCGTGAAATAAAATTATTCAAAATCGTCAAATTAGGCCCTTCGTCGCCACGTGTGGCGATTTTTAAGATTTCGGACGGTTTCGGAGGAGTTCGTCAATTTACGGGTCGAGGTTTTGGAAGGCGCGAAATTTCAATCTCGAATATTTAAGTCAAATTTGGGAGTTTTTGAAAAATTTTGAATGCGTTTTACTCGGCAAGCGTTTCCGAATCGATCGCGTGCTTTTACTTTTTTTGAAAGGTCAAAAATGAGCGAAATATTTCGAAAAATGACAAAAAATCAACAACAAAAACGGAAAATTTTGATTTTGCTCGTGGGACGTTAGTTTTTAAGATGCGGCCTTCGTATATACTTTATTAGCGTCACGGAACCCGAGGGCTCGTCGCCACGTGTGGCGATTTTTCGGATTTTGAGCGCCTTCGGAGGAGATGTTTGCAATATAAACGCGATTTTTCCGAAAAAAAGTCGTATTTTTTGTTTCGACCCTGAATCCGTCCCTGTTGGAATTTTCGAACGAAAAAAAATTTTTTTAAATGCGGCTCGTCCTCCTCTTTAAGAATCCGAAGAAAAAATTGAGAAATTTTTAATAGTTTCTTTTTTATCGTCGAAAAACGGAAAAAAAAATTGCGGGGGCGGACTCGGGGGCCCGTTTGACCCTTTAATCTAAAGGGTACGCTCTGGGCGCCGTATAGCTTCGAAAGAGATTTTTTCGCCGAAAACGCCGGTATGCGCCTTTATGTCGGATTTCGAGGGAACATATGTTTAATTTTCCCTCAAAGTGGAGTTTTATCAAAAAAAATTTAATCCGGTCCCGCAAAAAAACGGCGCCCCGCAGAAAAAAAAGTTTCGTATAAAAAAGATGCGGACGGATGAGGAGAAGAAAATAAAAAAAAAATTTCGAAAATCGCCCCGGCCGTTTTCGAGAAATTTCAAAAAAACACTTTTTTCTTCAACGCCCTGTAGATCCGTCAAAATTTTTCCGATCGAAAAATGACATTAAAACTTTTTTCTTAGAATTTTCTCCTCCGCAAGCACGCAAATTTTCAACCCTCCCCGAAAAAAAACACCTCCCCCTTTTCTTACCGTTTTAGTATTGGAAGGCGCGAAATTTAAATCTTGAATATTTAAGTCAAATTTGGGAGTTTTTGAAAAATTTTGAATGCGTTTTACTCGGCCAGCGTTTCCGAATCGATCGCGTCCTTTTACTTTTTTTGAAAAGTCAAAAATGAGCGAAATATTTCGAAAAATGTCAAAAAATCAACAACAAAAACGGAAAATTTTGATTTTGCTCGTGTGACGTTAGTTTTTAAGATGTGGCCTTCGTATATACTTTATTAGCGTCACGGAACCCGAGGGCACGTCGCCACGTGTGGCGATTTTTCGGATTTTGAGCGCCTTCGGAGGAGATGTTTGCAATATAAACGCGATTTTTCCGAAAAAAAGTCGTATTTTTTGTTTCGACCCTGAATCCGTCCCCGTTGGAATTTTCGAACGAAAAAAAATTTTTTTAAATGCGGCTCGTCCTCCTCTTTAAGAATCCGAAGAAAAAATTGAGAAATTTTTAATAGTTTCTTTTTTATCGTCGAAAAACGGAAAAAAAAATTGCGGGGGCGGACTCGGGGGCCCGTTTGACCCTTTAATCTAAAGGGTACGCTCTGGGCGCCGTATAGCTTCGAAAGAGATTTTTTCGCCGAAAACGCCGGTATGCGCCTTTATGTCGGATTTCGAGGGAACATATGTTTAATTTTCCCTCAAAGTGGAGTTTTATCAAAAAAAATTTAATCCGGTCCCGCAAAAAAACGGCGCCCCGCAGAAAAAAAAGTTTCGTATAAAAAAGATGCGGACGGATGAGGAGAAGAAAATAAAAAAAAAATTTCGAAAATCGCCCCGGCCGTTTTCGAGAAATTTCAAAAAAACACTTTTTTCTTCAACGCCCTGTAGATCCGTCAAAATTTTTCCGATCGAAAAATGACATTAAAACTTTTTTCTTAGAATTTTCTCCTCCGCAAGCACGCAAATTTTCAACCCTCCCCGAAAAAAAACACCTCCCCCTTTTCTTACCGTTTTAGTATTGGAAGGCGCGAAATTTAAATCTTGAATATTTAAGTCAAATTTGGGAGTTTTTGAAAAATTTTGAATGCGTTTTACTCGGCGAGCGTTTCCGAATCGATCGCGTCCTTTTACTTTTTTTGAAAAGTCAAAAATGAGCGAAATATTTCGAAAAATGTCAAAAAATCAACAACAAAAACGGAAAATTTTGATTTTGCTCGTGCGACGTTAGTTTTTAAGATGGGGCCTTCGTATATACTTTATTAGCGTCACGGAACCCGAGGGCTCGTCGCCACGTGTGGCGATTTTTCGGATTTTGAGCGCCTTCGGAGGAGATGTTTGCAATATAAACGCGATTTTTCCGAAAAAAAGTCGTATTTTTTGTTTCGACCCTGAATCCGTCCCTGTTGGAATTTTCGAACGAAAAAAAATTTTTTTAAATGCGGCTCGTCCTCCTCTTTAAGAATCCGAAGAGAAAATTGAAAAATTTTACTTAGTTTTTATTTTATCGTCGAAAAACGGGCAAAAAAAGTTGCGGGGGCGGACTCGGAGGCCCGTTTGACCCGTTAATCTAAAGGGTACGCTCTGGGCGCCGTATAGCTTCGAAAGAGATTTTTTCGCTGAAAACGCCGGTATGCGCCTTTATGTCGGATTCCGATATAACATATGTTTAATTTTCCCTCAAAGTGGATTTTTTATAAAAAAAAATTTTTGTTTTGACCCTGAATCCGTCCCTGTTGGAACTTTTGAACGAAAAAAATTTTTTGTATATGCGGCTCGTCCTCCTCTTTAAGAATTTGAAGAGAAAATTGAAAAATTTTACTTAGTTTTTATTTTATCGTCGAAAAACGGGGAAATAAATTTTGCGGGGGCGGACTCGGGAGCCCGTTTGACCCTTGAATCTAAAGGGTACGCTCTGGGCGCCGTATAGCATCGAAAGAGATTTTTTCGCCGAAAACGCCGGTACGCGCCTTTCTGTCGGATTCCGATATAACATATGTTTAATTTTCCCTCAAAGTGGATTTTTTATAAAAAAAAATTTAATCCGGTCCTGCAAAAAAACGGCGCCCCGTAGAAAAAAAAAATTAATATAAAAAAGATGCGGACGGAGGAGGAGAAGAAAATAAAAAAAAAATTTCTAAAATCGCCCCGGCCGTTTTCGAGAAATTTCAAAAAAACACTTTTTTCTTCAACACCCTGTAGATCGGTTGAATTTTTTCCGATCGAAAAATGTCATTTAAACTTTTTTCTTAGAATTTTCTCCTCCGCAAGCCCGCAAATTTTCAACTCTCCCCGAAAAAAAACACCTCCCTCTTTTCTTACCGTTTTAGTATTATAGACAAGTGTGGTGCGTTTCAAATTTACAATTTGAAAGTTAATAATTTTGGGTTGTAGTATAAAGAAATAAGAAAAAAATAAAAAAAAATTCAAGGCTCTACGACTTTTTGTTCAAAAGATACGAATTTTTATATAAAATATGGTATTCTGATAAATTAGTAAATATGTATTTTGAAAAATTCATATTTCGCTTAATAATTAAAATTAAGAAATAAAAATTCGTACAGATATGTTTGTAAAACTTATCGATATTATCTTATTAAATTTTTTAAAATTTAATTATTTTTTAAAGTACATTACCTAGAAAAGTTTTGATTTTTTTGAGTTTTTGGGGTGTAAATTTTTTTTGAGGGGTGTAGAGGGCAAGTGACCCCTACATTTCATCCATTTTCTATTATCTTTCATTTGCGGGGTCGATTTTGAAAATATCGTAAAAAAAAATTTTGGAGATATTTTTAAGGCTACGGGCTTGAAATTTTTCATGGAAATCGATTTTTATTGTTTTTCTCGAAAACTATGAAAGTTAGCGATTTCAAATATTTTCCAAAGGTAAACACCGTCGATAGACGCGTTTTAAAAAATATTTGGTTAAAATCGGTTAAAAAGTTTTTTTGGAAAAAATTCGCAAAGTTTTGGTACAAATGCGGGCCTGGACGACGCAATTTTAAACCGAAAATTAAAATTTTCACGGAATTTGGTGGGGGAGGTGACGGTGCGAATTTTAAGTTATTAAGCGTGCCGGTGGTTCCAATAGTTTTGAAGATATTAATTATTTTGTGAAAAGTGAAAAATTTCAGACCGCAATTTTGGCTCCAAACGGAGATTTGGCATATTTTTGCTACATTTTCGGCCATAACTCGATAACGAAAAGGGATAGCGAAGTAATTTACAATTTAAAAGTTAATAATTTATAAATGTAGTGTAAAGAAATTAGAAAAAAATAAAAAATAAATTCAAGGCTCCACGACTTTTTGTTCAAAAGATATGAATTTTTATTTAAAATATGGCATTCTGATAAATGAGTAAATGTGTATTGTTAAAAAATCATATTTAGCTTAATAACTGAAATTAAGAAACAAAAATTAGTACAGATAAGTTTGTAAAAACTATCGATATTATTTTATTAATTTTTTTAAATTTAATAATTTTTTAATGTACATTACCTAAAAAAAATTTAATTTTTTTGAGTTTTTGGGGTGTAAAATCTTTTTAGGGGGTGAAGAGGGCAAGTGACCCCCTACATTTGATACATTTTCTATTATCTTTCATTTGCGGGGTCGATTTTGAAAAAATTCGAAAAAAATTTTTTTGAAATATTTTTAAGGCTACGGGCTTGAAATTTTTCATGGAAATCGATTTTTATTGTTTTTCTCAAAAACTGTAAAAGTTAGCGATTTTAAATTTTTACCAAAGGTAAACACTATGGATAGACGCATTTTAAAAAATATTTGGTTATAATCGGCTAAACAGTTTTTTTGGAAAAAATTCGCAAAGTTTTCGCAAAATTTTGGAACAAAGACGGCCCTGGACGACGCAATTTTAAACCGAAAATTAAAACTTTTACGGCATTTGGCGGGGGAGGTGTCGCTGCAAATTTTAAGCTATCAATCGTCTGGGTGGTGGTAATAGTTTCGAAGATATTAATTATTTTCTGAAAAGTGAAAAAATTCAGACCGCAATTTTGGCTCCAAACGGAAATTTTGCATGTTTTAGCAACATTTTCGGCCATAATTCGATAACGAAAAGAGATAACGAAGTGATTCTTTTTTTGTCGTAAAATGAACATTGAAAGCTTTCAGAAAATGTACATTACGCTGGGGCAAAATTAAATATTTTTTGGAAATTCAAAAACCCTGTGCGTGGGCAATTTTAGCTCGGGAGGTAGATTTAAATGAACCTTTAAAATCGAAAATCGGTTTAAAAATGGCCCGACGGGAGCCACTCGCCTTAAAATTCAAAATTTCCAGTTGATTTAGGCATAACTTCCGAACCCCTTCGAAAATAAAAATTTCCTACGCGCTACCCGTTGTAGAAATTATTCTTTTATAAGGCAGTGTAGAAAAATTTAATGATTTTTGGAAACTGTGGGCTACAGTGGTAGTACCAATCGGCCGCGTTTAGCGCAATTTTTTGAACATTTTACGTTCGATTTTTTTCTGAAACAAAGGGTAAAAATTTAGTAAAAATTTAGTAAAAATTTAGTAAAAATTTAGTAAAAATTTAGTAAAAATTCAGTAAAAATTTAGTAAAAATTATAAAAATTTCAATATTTTTTAAAATTTTGGAGAATTTTTTGAAAATGTTTTGAAAATTTTTTGTACATTTTTTGAAAATTTTTTGAAAATTTTTTGAATATTTTTTGAAAATTTTTTGAAAATTTTTTGAAAATTTTTTGAAATTTTTTTGAAATTTTTTCGATTTTTTTTTTGAAAATTTTGTAAAGGTTATGAAAATTACGAAAATTTTCCAATTTTTTTGAGTTTTTGGGGTGTAAACATTTTTTTGGGGGTGTAGGGGGCAACTGACCCCCTATATTTCATGCATTTTCAATTGTCTATCATTTGAGGGATCAATCTTGAAAAAATGGGAAAAAAAAAATTTCCGATATTTTTAAGGCTGTGGGCTTGAAATTTTTCATGCGAATCGGTTTTTATTTTTTTTCTCGAAAACTATGAAAGTTGGCGATTTCAAATTTTGACCAAAGTTAAACGGCGTCGACAGACGCATTTTAAAAAATACTCGGTTAAAATCGGTTAAATAGTTTTTTCGGAAAAAATTCCCAAAGATTTGGCAAAATTTTGATACAAATACGGTCCTGGACGGCGCAATTTTCAACCGAAAATCTACATTTTTACGGAACGTGGTGGGAGAGGTGACGGTGAGAATTTTAAGCTATTAAACGTCGCGGTGATGTTAAAACTTTCTAAAATATTAATTATTTTGTGAAAAGTGAAAAATTTCAGGCAAAAACGGAGTACTCGATAGAAAATGGTCAAAAATCGACCAATTTCGCGTGGCTCGTGCAAAGTCAGTTTTTAACCGATCGTCGTAAAATAAAATTATTCAAAATCGTCAAATTAGGCCCTTTGTCGCCACGTGTGGCGATTTTTAAGATTTTGGACGGTTTCGGAGGAGTTCGTCAATTTACGGGTCGAGGTTTTGGAAGGCGCGAAATTTAAATCTCGAATATTTAAGTCAAATTTGGGAGTTTTTGAAAAATTTTGAATGCGTTTTACTCGGCCAGCGTTTCCGAATCGATCGCGTCCTTTTACTTTTTTTGAAAGTCAAAAATGAGCGAAATATTTCGAAAAATGTCAAAAAATCAACAACAAAAACGGAAAATTTTGATTTTGCTCGTGCGACGTTAGTTTTTAAGATGCGGCCTTCGTATATACTTTATTAGCGTCACGGAACCCGAGGGCTCGTCGCCACGTGTGGCGATTTTTCGGATTTTGAGCGCCTTCGGAGGAGATGTTTGCAATATAAACGCGATTTTTCCGAAAAAAAGTCGTATTTTTTGTTTCGACCCTGAATCCGTCCCTGTTGGAATTTTCGAACGAAAAAAAAAATTTTTAAATGCGGCCCGTCCTCCTCTTTAAGAATCCGAAGAAAAAATTGAGAAATTTTTAATAGTTTCTTTTTTATCGTCGAAAAACGGAAAAAAAAATTGCGGGGGCGGACTCGGGGGCCCGTTTGACCCATTAATCTAAAGGGTACGCTCTGGGCGCCGTATAGCTTCGAAAGAGATTTTTTCGCCGAAAACGCCGGTATGCGCCTTTATGTCGGATTTCGAGGGAACATATGTTTAATTTTCCCTCAAAGTGGAGTTTTTATGAAAAAATCTTTAATCCGGTCCCGCAAAAAAACGGCGCCCCGCAGAAAAAAAAGTTTCGTATAAAAAAGATGCGGACGGATGAGGAGAAGAAAATAAAAATTTTTTTTCGAAAATCGCCCCGGCCGTTTTCGAGAAATTTCAAAAAAACACTTTTTTCTTCAACGCCCTGTAGATCCGTCAAAATTTTTCCCATCGAAAAATGACATTTAAACTTTTTTCTTAGAATTTTCTCCTCCGCAAGCACGCAAATTTTCAACCCTCCCCGAAAAAAAACACCTCCCCCTTTTCTTACCGTTTTAGTATTGGAAGGCGCGAAATTTAAATCTTGAATATTTAAGTCAAATTTGGGAGTTTTTGAAAAATTTTGAATGCGTTTTACTCGGCGAGCGTTTCCGAATCGATCGCGTCCTTTTACTTTTTTTGAAAAGTCAAAAATGAGCGAAATATTTCGAAAAATGTCAAAAAATCAACAACAAAAACGGAAAATTTTGATTTTGCTCGTGTGACGTTAGTTTTTAAGATGCGGCCTTCGTATATACTTTATTAGCGTCACGGAACCCGAGGGCTCGTCGCCACGTGTGGCGATTTTTCGGATTTTGAGCGCCTTCGGAGGAGATGTTTGCAATATAAACGCGATTTTTCCGAAAAAAAGTCGTATTTTTTGTTTCGACCCTGAATCCGTCCCTGTCGGAATTTTCGAACGAAAAAAAATTTTTTTAAATGCGGCTCGTCCTCCTCTTTCAGAATCCGAAGAGAAAATTGAAAAATTTTACTTAGTTTTTATTTTATCGTCGAAAAACGGGCAAAAAAAGTTGCGGGGGCGGACTCGGAGGCCCGTTTGACCCTTGAATCTAAAGGGTACGCTCTGGGCGCCGTATAGCTTCGAAAGAGATTTTTTCGCCGAAAACGCCGGTACGCGCCTTTCTGTCGGATTCCGATATAACATATGTTTAATTTTCCCTCAAAGTGGATTTTTTATAAAAAAAAATTTTTGTTTTGACCCTGAATCCGTCCCTGTTGGAACTTTTGAACGAAAAAAATTTTTTGTATATGCGGCTCGTCCTCCTCTTTAAGAATTTGAAGAGAAAATTGAAAAATTTTACTTAGTTTTTATTTTATCGTCGAAAAACGGGGAAATAAATTTTGCGGGGGCGGACTCGGGAGCCCGTTTGACCCTTTAATCTAAAGGGTACGCTCTGGGCGCCGTATAGCTTCGAAAGAGATTTTTTCGCCGAAAACGCCGGTATGCGCCTTTCTGTCGGATTCCGATATAACATATGTTTAATTTTCCCTCAAAGTGGATTTTTTATAAAAAAAAATTTTTGTTTTGACCCTGAATCCGTCCCTGTTGGAACTTTTGAACGAAAAAAATTTTTTGTATATGCGGCTCGTCCTCCTCTTTAAGAATTTGAAGAGAAAATTGAAAAATTTTACTTAGTTTTTATTTTATCGTCGAAAAACGGGGAAATAAATTTTGCGGGGGCGGACTCGGGAGCCCGTTTGACCCTTTAATCTAAAGGGTACGCTCTGGGCGCCGTATAGCTTCGAAAGAGATTTTTTCGCCGAAAACGCCGGTACGCGCCTTTCTGTCGGATTCCGATATAACATATGTTTAATTTTCCCTCAAAGTGGATTTTTTATAAAAAAAAATTTTTGTTTTGACCCTGAATCCGTCCCTGTTGGAAGTTTTGAACGAAAAAAATTTTTTTTATATGCGGCTCGTCCTCCTCTTTCAGAATCCGAAGAGAAAATTGAAAAATTTTACTTAGTTTTTATTTTATCGTCGAAAAACGGGGAAATAAATTTTGCGGGGGCGGACTCGGGAGCCCGTTTGACCCTTTAATCTAAAGGGTACGCTCTGGGCGCCGTATAGCTTCGAAAGAGATTTTTTCGCCGAAAACGCCGGTATGCGCCTTTATGTCGGATTTCGAGGGAACATATGTTTAATTTTCCCTCAAAGTGGGGTTTTTATAAAAAAAAATTTAATCCGGTCCCGCAAGAAAACGGCGCCCCGCAGAAAAAAAAGTTTCGTATAAAAAAGATGCGGACGGGGGAGGAGAAGAAAACAAAAAGAAAATTTCGAAAATCGCCCCGGCCGTTTTCGAGAAACGGCAAAAAAACACTTTTTTCTTCAACGCCCTGTAGATCCGTCAAAATTTTTCCGATCGAAAAATGTCATTTAAACTTTTTTCTTAGAATTGTCTCCCCCTTCCGCCTGCAAATTTTCAACTCTCCCCGAAAAAAAACACCTCCCTCTTTTCTTACCGTTTTAGTATTATAGACAAGTGTGGTGCGTTTCAAATTTACAATTTGAAAGTTAATAATTTTGGGTTGTAGTATAAAGAAATAAGAAAAAAATAAAAAAAAGTTCAAGGCTCTACGACTTTTTGTTCAAAAGATATGAATTTTTATATAAAATATGGTATTCTGATAAATTAGTAAATATGTATTTTGAAAAATTCATATTTCGCTTAATAATTAAAATTAAGAAATAAAAATTCGTACAGATATGTTTGTAAAACTTATCGATATTATCTTATTAAATTTTTTAAAATTTAATTATTTTTTAAAGTACATTACCTAGAAAAGTTTTGATTTTTTTGAGTTTTTGGGGTGTAAATTTTTTTTGAGGGGTGTAGAGGGCACATTTCATCCATTTTCTATTATCTTTCATTTGCGGGGTCGATTTTGAAAATATTGTAAAAAAAAATTTTGGAGATATTTTTAAGGCTACGGGCTTGAAATTTTTCATGGAAATCGATTTTTATTGTTTTTCTCGAAAACTATGAAAGTTAGCGATTTCAAATATTTTCCAAAGGTAAACACCGTCGATAGACGCGTTTTAAAAAATATTTGCTTAAAATCGGTTAAAAAGTTTTTTTGGAAAAAATTCGCAAAGTTTTGGCAAAATTTTGGTACAAATGCGGGCCTGGACGACGCAATTTTAAACCGAAAATTAAAATTTTCACGGAATTTGGTGGGGGAGGTGACGGTGCGAATTTTAAGCTATTAAGCGTGCCGGTGGTTCCAATAGTTTTGAAGATATTAATTATTTTGTGAAAAGTGAAAAATTTCAGACCGCAATTTTGGCTCCAAACGGAGATTTTGCATATTTTTGCTACATTTTCGGCCATAACTCGATAACGAAAAGGGATAGCGAAGTAATTTACAATTTAAAAGTTAATAATTTATAAATGTAGTGTAAAGAAATTAGAAAAAAATAAAAAAAAAATTCAAGGCTCCACGACTTTTTGTTCAAAAGATATGAATTTTTATTTAAAATATGGCATTCTGATAAATGAGTAAATGTGTATTGTTAAAAAATCATATTTAGCTTAATAACTGAAATTAAGAAACAAAAATTAGTACAGATAAGTTTGTAAAAACTATCGATATTATTTTATTCATTTTTTTAAATTTAATAATTTTTTAAGGTACATTACCTAAAAAAAATTTAATTTTTTTGAGTTTTTGGGGTGTAAAATCTTTTTAGGGGGTGAAGAGGGTAAGTGAACCCCTACATTTGATACATTTTCTATTATCTTTCATTTGCGGGGTCGATTTTGAAAAAATTCGAAAAAAAATTTTTTGAAATATTTTTAAGGCTACGGGCTTGAAATTTTTCATGGAAATCGATTTTTATTGTTTTTCTCAAAAACTGTAAAAGTTAGCGATTTTAAATTTTTACCAAAGGCAAACACCATGGATAGACGCATTTTAAAAAATATTTGGTTAAAATCGGCTAAACAGTTTTTTTGGAAAAAATTCGCAAAGTTTTCGCAAAATTTTGGAACAAAGACGGCCCTGGACGACGCAATTTTAAACCGAAAATTAAAACTTTTACGGCATTTGGCGGGGGAGGTGTCGCTGCAAATTTTAAGCTATCAATCGTCTGGGTGGTGGTAATAGTTTCGAAGATATTAATTATTTTCTGAAAAGTGAAAAAATTCAGGCCGCAATTTTGTCTCCAAACGGAAATTTTGCATGTTTTAGCAACATTTTCGGCCATAACTCGATAACGAAAAGAGATAACGAAGTGATTCTTTTTTTGTCGTAAAATGAACATTGAAAGCTTTCAGAAAATGTACATTACGCTGGGGCAAAAATTAAATTTGAGGGGTTGAATAGACCGAAACGCGTCAAAAATTACGACTTTTTTAAATGCGATCTTAAAAAAAATAATTTTTCGTTATTTTTTGGAAATTCAAAAAACCCTGTGCGTGGGCGATTTTAGCTCGGGAGGTAGATTTAAATGAACGTTTAAAATCGAAAATCGGTTAAAAAATGGCCCGACGGGAGCCACTCGCCTCAAAATTCAAAATTTCCAGTTGATTTAGGCATAACTTCCGAACCCCTTCGAAAATAAAAATTTCCTACGCGCTACCCGTTGTAGAAATTATTCTTTTATAAGGCAGTGTAGAAAAATTTAATGATTTTTGGAAACTGTGGGCTACAGTGGTAGTACCAAAAAATTCAAATAAAAAATTCAATTAAATTATGAAAAAATTGTGAAAATGTAAAAATTATAGAAATTTCGTACATTATGTAAAATTTTTGTTTTTCTTAAATTATGTAAAAATTATGAAAATTTAGTTAATGATGAAAATTCAGAGAAAATTTAGTAAAAATTTAGTAAAAATTTAGTAAAAATTTAGTAAAAATTTAGTAAAAATTTAGTAAAAATTTAGTAAAAATTTAGTAAAAATTTAGTAAAAATTTAGTAAAAATTTAGTAAAAATTTAGTAAAAATTTAGTAAAAATTTAGTAAAAATTTAGTAAAAATTTAGTAAAAATTTAGTAAAAATTTAGTAAAAATTTAGTAAAAATTTAGTAAAAATTTAGTAAAAATTTAGTAAAAATTTAGTAAAAATTTAGTAAAAATTTAGTAAAAATTTAGTAAAAATTTAGAAAAAATTTAGTAAAGATTTAGTAAAAATTTAGTAAAAATTTAGTAAAAATTTAGTAAAAATTCAGTAAAAATTTAGTAAAAATTATAAAAATTTCGTCAATATTTTTTAAAATTTTGGAGAATTTTTTGAAAATGTTTTGAAAATTTTTTGTACATTTTTTGAAAATTTTTTGTACATTTTTTGAAAATTTTTTGAAAATTTTTTGAAATTTTTTTGAAATTTTTTTGAAATTTTTTCGATTTTTTTTTTGAAAATTTTGTAAAGGTTATGAAAATTACGAAAATTTTCCAATTTTTTTGAGTTTTTGGGGTGTAAACATTTTTTTGGGGGTGTAGGGGGCAACTGACCCCCTATATTTCATGCATTTTCAATTGTCTATCATTTGAGGGATCAATCTTGAAAAAATTGGAAAAAAAAATTTTCCGATATTTTTAAGGCTGTGGGCTTGAAATTTTTCATGCGAATCGGTTTTTATTTTTTTTCTCGAAAACTATGAAAGTTGGCGATTTCAAATTTTGACCAAAGTTAAACGGTGTCGACAGACGCATTTTAAAAAATACTCGGTTAAAATCGGTTAAATAGTTTTTTCGGAAAAAATTCCCAAAGATTTGGCAAAATTTTGATACAAATACGGTCCTGGACGGCGCAATTTTCAACCGAAAATCTACATTTTTACGGAAAGTGGTGGGAGAGGTGACGGTGAGAATTTTAAGCTATTAAACGTCGCGGTGATGTTAAAACTTTCTAAAATATTAATTATTTTGTGAAAAGTGAAAAATTTCAGGCAAAAACGGAGTACTCGATAGAAAATGGTCAAAAATCGACCAATTTCGCGTGGCTCGTGCAAAGTCAGTTTTTAACCGATCGTCGTGAAATAAAATTATTCAAAATCTTCAAATTAGGCCCTTCGTCGCCACCTGTGGCGATTTTTAAGATTTTGGACGGTTTCGGAGGAGTTCGTCAATTTACGGGTCAAGGTTTTGGAAGGCGCGAAATTTAAATCTTGAATGTTTAAGTCAAATTTGGGAGTTTTTGAAAAATTTTGAATGCGTTTTATTCGGGAAGCCCTTTCAAATCGATTGCGTCCATTTTCTTTTTTGAAAACCAAAAAATAAGGAAAATATTCCGAAAAATTACAAAAAAACAGCAAAAAGACGGAACATTTTGATTTGGCTCGTGTGACGTTAATTTTTAAGATATCTTCATCGTATATAGATACTCACCGTCTCCGAACGTGGTCCCTCGTCGTCACGTGCAGCGATTTTTGAGGTTCAGAGCGCCTTCGGAGGAGTACTTTAAAATAGGAGTGCGTTTTTTCCCGTAAAAAATCGTGTTTTTTGTTTTGACCCCGAATCCGTCCCCGGTGGTATTTTTGAACGAAAAAAAATTCTGTTCGGTGCGGCTCGACCTTCTCTTTGAGAATCCGAAGAGAAAATTGAAAAATTTTACTTAGTTTTTATTTTATCGTCGAAAAACGGGCAAAAAAAGTTGCGGGGGCGGACTCGGAGGCCCGTTTGACCCATCAATCGAAAGGGTACGCTCTGGGCGCCGTATAGCTTCGAAAGAGATTTTTTCGCCGAAAACGCCGGTATGCGCCTTTAGGTCGGATTCCGACATAACATATGTTTAATTTTCCCTCAAAGTGGAGTTTTTATCAAAAAAAATTTAATCCGGTCCCGCAAAAAAACGGCGCCCCGCAGAAAAAAAAGTTTCGTATAAAACAGATGCGGACGGACGAGGAGAAGAAAATAAAAAAAAAATTTCGAAAATCGCCCCGGCCGTTTTGGAGAAATTTCAAAAAAACACTTTTTTCTTCAACGCCCTGTAGATCCGTCAAAATTTTTCGGATCGAAAAATGACATTTAACTTTTCGTCTTGCAATTTTCTCCCCCTTCGGCTTGCAAATTTTCAACTCTCCCCGAAAAAAAACAACTCCCCCTTTTCTTACCGTTTTAGTATTATAGACAAGTATGCGGGTTTCAAATTTACAATTTGAAAGTTAGTAATTTTGGGTTGTAGTATAAAGAAATAAGAAAAAAATAAAAAAAAATTCAAGGCTCTACGACTTTTTGTTCAAAAGATATGAATTTTTATATAAAATATGGTATTCTGATAAATTAGTAAATATGTATTTTGAAAAATTCATATTTCGCTTAATAATTAAAATTAAGAAATAAAAATTCGTACAGATATGTTTGTAAAGCTTATCGATATTATCTTATTAAATTTTTTAAAATTTAATTATTTTTTAAAGTACATTACCTAGAAAAGTTTTGATTTTTTTGAGTTTTTGGGGTGTAAATTTTTTTTGAGGGGTGTAGAGGGCAAGTGACCCCTACATTTCATCCAGTTTCTATTATCTTTCATTTGCGGGGTCGATTTTGAAAATATTGTAAAAAAAAATTTTGGAGATATTTTTAAGGCTACGGGCTTGAAATTTTTCATGGAAATCGATTTTTATTGTTTTTCTCGAAAACTATGAAAGTTAGCGATTTCAAATATTTTCCAAAGGTAAACACCGTCGATAGACGCGTTTTAAAAAATATTTGGTTAAAATCGGTTAAAAAGTTTTTTTGGAAAAAATTCGCAAAGTTTTGGCAAAATTTTGGTACAAATGCGGGCCTGGACGACGCAATTTTAAACCGAAAATTAAAATTTTCACGGAATTTGGTGGGGGAGGTGACGGTGCCAATTTTAAGCTATTAAGCGTGCCGGTGGTTCCAATAGTTTTGAAGATATTAATTATTTTGTGAAAAGTGAAAAATTTCAGACCGCAATTTTGGCTCCAAACGGAGATTTTGCATATTTTTGCTACATTTTCGGCCATAACTCGATAACGAAAAGGGATAACGAAGTAATTTACAATTTAAAAGTTAATAATTTATAAATGTAGTGTAAAGAAATTAGAAAAAAATAAAAAAAAAATTCAAGGCTCCACGACTTTTTGTTCAAAAGATATGAATTTTTATTTAAAATATGGCATTCTGATAAATGAGTAAATGTGTATTGTTAAAAAATCATATTTAGCTTAATAACTGAAATTAAGAAACAAAAATTAGTACAGATAAGTTTGTAAAAACTATCGATATTATTTTATTAATTTTTTTAAATTTAATAATTTTTTAAGGTACATTACCTAAAAAAAATTTAATTTTTTTGAGTTTTTGGGGTGTAAAATCTTTTTAGGGGGTGAAGATGGCAAGTGACCCCCTACATTTGATACATTTTCTATTATCTTTCATTTGCGGGGTCGATTTTGAAAAAATTCGAAAAAAATTTTTTTGAAATATTTTTAAGGCTACGGGCTTGAAATTCTTCATGGAAATCGATTTTTATTGTTTTTCTCAAAAACTGTAAAAGTTAGCGATTTTAAATTTTTACCAACGGTAAACACCATGGATAGACGCATTTTACAAAATATTTGGTTAAAATCGGCTAAACAGTTTTTTTGGAAAAAATTCGCAAAGTTTTCGCAAAATTTTGGAACAAAGACGGCCCTGGACGACGCAATTTTAAACAGAAAATTAAAACTTTTACGGCATTTGGCGGGGGAGGTGTCGCTGCAAATTTTAAGCTATCAATCGTCTGGGTGGTGGTAATAGTTTCGAAGATATTAATTATTTTCTGAAAAGTGAAAAAATTCAGGCCGCAATTTTGGCTCCAAAGGGAAATTTTGCATGTTTCAGCAACATTTTCGGCCATAACTCGATAACGAAAAGAGATAACGAAGTGATTCTTTTTTTGTCGTAAAATGAACATTGAAAGCTCTCAGAAAATGTACATTACGCTGGGGCAAAATTTGAGGGGTTGAATAGACCGAAACGCGTCAAAAATTACGACTTTTTTAAATGCGATCTTAAAAAAAATAATTTTTCGTTATTTTTTGGAAATTCAAAAAACCCTGGGCGTGGGCGATTTTAGCTCGGGAGGTAGATTTAAATGAACCTTTAAAATCGAAAATCGGTTAAAAAATGGCCCGACGGGAGCCACTCGCCTCAAAATTCAAAATTTCCTGTTGATTTAGGCATAACTTCCGAACCCCTTCGAAAATAAAAATTTCCTACGCGCTACCCGTTGTAGAAATTATTCTTTTATAAGGCAGTGTAGAAAAATTTAATGATTTTTGGAAACTGTGGGCTACAGTGGTAGTACCAATCGGCCGCGTTTAGCGCAATTTTTTGAACATTTTACGTTCGATTTTTTTCTGAAACAAAGGGTAAAAATTTAGTAAAAATTTAGTAAAAATTTAGTAAAAATTTAGTAAAAATTTAGTAAAAATTTAGTAAAAATTTAGTAAAAATTCAGTAAAAATTTAGTAAAAATTATAAAAATTTCGTCAATATTTTTTAAAATTTTGGAGAATTTTTTGAAAATGTTTTGAAAATTTTTTGTACATTTTTTGAAAATTTTTTGAAAATTTTTTGAAATTTTTTTGAAATTTTTTCGATTTTTTTTTTGAAAATTTTGTAAAGGTTATGAAAATTACGAAAATTTTCCAATTTTTTTGAGTTTTTGGGGTGTAAACATTTTTTTGGGGGTGTAGGGGGCAACTGACCCCCTATATTTCATGCATTTTCAATTGTCTATCATTTGAGGGATCAATCTTGAAAAAATCGGAAAAAAAAATTTTCCGATATTTTTAAGGCTGTGGGCTTGAAATTTTTCATGCGAATCGGTTTTTATTTTTTTTCTCGAAAACTATGAAAGTTGGCGATTTCAAATTTTGACCAAAGTTAAAGGGCGTCGACAGACGCATTTTAAAAAATACTCGGTTAAAATCGGTTAAATAGTTTTTTCGGAAAAAATTCCCAAAAATTTGGCAAAATTTTGATACAAATACGGTCCTGGACGGCGCAATTTTCAACCGAAAATCTACATTTTTACGGAACGTGGTGGGAGAGGTGACGGTGAGAATTTTAAGCTATTAAACGTCGCGGTGATGTTAAAACTTTCTAAAATATTAATTATTTTGTGAAAAGTGAAAAATTACAGGCAAAAACGGAGTACTTGATGGAAAATGGTCAAAAATCGACCAATTTCGCGTGGCTCGTGCAAAGTCAGTTTTTAACCGATCGTCGTGAAATAAAATTATTCAAAATCGTCAAATTAGGCCCTTCGTCGCCACGTGTGGCGATTTTTAAGATTTTGGACGGTTTCGGAGGAGTTCGTCAATTTACGGGTCAAGGTTTTGGAAGGCGCGAAATTTAAATCTTGAATGTTTAAGTCAAATTTGGGAGTTTTTGAAAAATTTCGAATGCGTTTTATTCGGGAAGCCATTTCAAATCGATTGCGTCCTTTTTCTTTTTTGAAAACCAAAAAATAAGGAAAATATTCCGAAAAATGACAAAAAAACAGCAAAAAAACGGAAAATTTTGATTTGGCTCGTGTGACGTTAATTTTTGAGATATCTTCATCGTATATAGATACTCACCGTCTCCGAACACGGTCCCTCGTCGTCACGTGCGGCGATTTTTGAGGTTCAGAGCGCCTTCGGAGGAGTACTTTAAAATAGGAGTGCGTTTTTTCCCGTAAAAAATCGTGTTTTTTGTTTTGACCCCGAATCCGTCCCCGGTGGTATTTTTGAACGAAAAAAAATTCTGTTCGGTGCGGCTCGACCTTCTCTTTAAGAATCCGAAGAGAAAATTGAAAAATTTTACTTAGTTTTTATTTTATCGTCGAAAAACGGGCAAAAAAAGTTGCGGGGGCGGGCCCGGAGGCCCGTTTGACCCGTTAATCTAAAGGGTACGCTCTGGGCGCCGTATAGCTTCGAAAGAGATTTTTTCGCCGAAAACGCCGGTACGCGCCTTTCTGTCGGATTCCGATATAACATATGTTTAATTTTCCCTCAAAGTCGAGTTTTTATGAAAAAATCTTTAATCCGGTCCTGCAAAAAAACGGCGCCCCGTAGAAAAAAAAGTTTAACATAAAAAAGATGCGGACGGATGAGGAGAAGAAAATAAAAAAAAAATTTCGAAAATCGCTTCGGCCGTTTTCGAGAAATTTAAAAAAAACACTTTTTTCTTCAACGCCCTGTAGATCGGTGGAATTTTTTCCGATCGAAAAATGTCATTTAAACTTTTTTCTTAGAATTTTCTCCTGCGCAAGCCTGCAAATTTACAACCCTCCCCGAAAAAAAACAACTCCCCCTTTTCTTACCGTTTTAGTATTATAGACAAGTGTGGTGCGTTTCAAATTAAAATTTGAAAGTTAATAATTTTAGGTTGTAGTATAAAGAAATAAGAAAAAAATAAAAAAAAAATCAAGGCTCTACGACTTTTTGTTCAAAAGATATGAATTTTTATATAAAATATGGTATTCTGATAAATTAGTAAATATGTATTTCGAAAAATTCATATTTCGCTTAATAATTAAAATTAAGAAATAAAAATTCGTACAGATATGTTTGTAAGACTTATCGATATTATCTTATTAAATTTTTTAAAATTTAATTATTTTTTAAAGTACATTACCTAGAAAAGTTTTGATTTTTTTGAGTTTTTGGGGTGTAAATTTTTTTTGAGGGGTGTAGTGGGCAAGTGACCCCTACATTTCATCCATTTTCTATTATCTTTCATTTGCGGGGTCGATTTTGAAAATATTGTAAAAAAAAATTTTGGAGATATTTTTAAGGCTACGGGCTTGAAATTTTTCATGGAAATCGATTTTTATTGTTTTTCTCGAAAACTATGAAAGTTAGCGATTTCAAATATTTTCCAAAGGTAAACACCGTCGATAGACGCGTTTTAAAAAATATTTGGTTAAAATCGGCTAAACAGTTTTTTTGGAAAAAATTCCCAAAGATTTGGCAAAATTTTGATACAAATACGGTCCTGGACGGCGCAATTTTCAACCGAAAATCTACATTTTTACGGAACGTGGTGGGAGAGGTGACGGTGAGAATTTTAAACTATTAAACGTCGCGGTGATGTTAAAACTTTCTAAAATATTAATTATTTCGTGAAAAGTGAAAAATTTCAGGCAAAAACTGAGTACTTGATGGAAAATGGTCAAAAATCGACCAATTTCGCGTGGCTCGTGCAAAGTCAGTTTTTAACCGATCGTCATGAAATAAAATTATTCAAAATCGTCAAATTAGGCCCTTCGTCGCCACGTGTGGCGATTTTTAAGATTTTGGACGGTTTCGGAGGAGTTCGTCAATTTACGGGTCGAGGTTTTGGAAGGCGCGAAATTTAAATCTTGAATCTTTAAGTCAAATTTGGGAGTTTTTGAAAAATTTTGAATGCTTTTTATTCGGGAAGCCATTTCAAATCGATTGCGTCCTTTTTCTTTTTTGAAAACCAAAAAATAAGGAAAATATTCCGAAAAATGACAAAAAAACAGCAAAAAGACGGAAAATTTTGATTTGGCTCGTGTGACGTTAATTTTTAAGATATCTTCATCGTATATAGATACTCACCGTCTCCGAACGTGGTCCCTCGTCGTCACGTGCAGCGATTTTTGAGGTTTAGAGCGCCTTCGGAGGAGTACTTTAAAATAGGAGTGCGTTTTTTCCCGTAAAAAATCGTGTTTTTTGTTTCGACCCTGAATCCGTCCCCGGTGGTATTTTTGAACGAAAAAAAATTCTTTTCGGTGCGGCTCGACCTTCTCTTTGAGAATCCGAAGAGAAAATTGAAAAATTTTACTTAGTTTTTATTTTATCGTCGAAAAACGGGCAAAAAAAGTTGCGGGGGCGGACTCGGAGGCCCGTTTGACCCGTTAATCTAAAGGGTACGCTCTGGGCGCCGTATAGCTTCGAAAGAGATTTTTTCGCCGAAAACGCCGGTACGCGCCTTTCTGTCGGATTCCGACATAACATATGTTTAATTTTCCCTCAAAGTGGAGTTTTTATGAAAAAAATTTAATCCGGTCCCGCAAAAAAACGGCGCCCCGCAGAAAAAAAAGTTTCGTATAAAAAAGATGCGGACGGAGGAGGAGAAGAAAACAAAAAAAAAAATCGCCCCGGCCGTTTTCGAGAAATTTCAAAAAAACACTTTTTTCTTCAACGCCCTGTAGATCCGTCAAAATTTTTCCGATCGAAAAATGACATTTAACTTTTCGTCTTGAAATTTTCTCCCCCTTCGGCTCGCAAATTTTCAACTCTCCACGAAAAAAAACGCCTCCCCCTTTTCTTACCGTTTTAGTATTATAGAAGCAAGTGTGGTGCGTTTCAAATTTACAATTTGAAAGTTAATAATTTTGGGTTGTAGTATAAAGAAATAAGAAAAAAATAAAATAAAATTCAAGGCTCTACGACTTTTTGTTCAAAAGATATGAATTTTTATATAAAATATGGTATTCTGATAAATTAGTAAATATGTATTTTGAAAAATTCATATTTCGCTTAATAATTAAAATTAAGAAATAAAAATTCGTACATATATGTTTGTAAAACTTATCGATATTATCTTATTAAATTTTTTAAAATTTAATTATTTTTTAAAGTACATTTCCTAGAAAAGTTTTGATTTTTTTGAGTTTTTGGGGTGTAAATTTTTTTTGAGGGGTGTAGAGGGCAAGTGACCCCTACATTTCATCCATTTTCTATTATCTTTCATTTGCGGGGTCGATTTTGAAAATATCGTAAAAAAAAATTTTGGAGATATTTTTAAGGCTACGGGCTTGAAATTTTTCATGGAAATCGATTTTTATTGTTTTTCTCGAAAACTATGAAAGTTAGCGATTTCAAATATTTTCCAAAGGTAAACACCGTCGATAGACGCGTTTTAAAAAATATTTGGTTAAAATCGGTTAAAAAGTTTTTTTGGAAAAAATTCGCAAAGTTTTGGCAAAATTTTGGTACAAATGCGGGCCCGGACGACGCAATTTTAAACCGAAAATTAAAATTTTCACGGAATTTGGTGGGGGAGGTGACGGTGCAAATTTTAAGCTATTAAGCGTGCCGGTGGTTCCAATAGTTTTGAAGATATTAATTATTTTGTGAAAAGTGAAAAATTTCAGACCGCAATTTTGGCTCCAAACGGAGATTTTGCATATTTTTGCTACATTTTCGGCCATAACTCGATAACTAAAAGGGATAGCGAAGTAATTTACAATTTAAAAGTTAATAATTCAAGGCTCCACGACTTTTTGTTCAAAAGATATGAATTTTTATTTAAAATATGGCATTCTGATAAATGAGTAAATGTGTATTGTTAAAAAATCATATTTAGCTTAATAACTGAAATTAAGAGACAAAAATTAGTACAGATAAGTTTGTAGAAACTATCGATATTATTTTATTAATTTTTTTAAATTTAATAATTTTTTAAGGTACATTACCTAAAAAAAATTTAATTTTTTTGAGTTTTTGGGGTGTAAAATCTTTTTAGGTGGTGAAGAGGGCAAGTGACCCCCTACATTTGATACATTTTCTATTATCTTTCATTTGCGGGGTCGATTTTGAAAAAATTCGAAAAAAAATTTTTTGAAATATTTTTAAGGCTACGGGCTTGAAATTTTTCATGGAAATCGATTTTTATTGTTTTTCTCAAAAACTGTAAAAGTTAGCGATTTTAAATTTTTACCAAAGGTAAACACCATGGATAGACGCATTTTAAAAAATATTTGGTTAAAATCGGCTAAACAGTTTTTTTGGAAAAAATTCGCAAAGTTTTCGCAAAATTTTGGAACAAAGACGGCCCTGGACGACGCTATTTTAAACCGAAAATTAAAACTTTTACGGCATTTGGCGGGGGAGGTGTCGCTGCAAATTTTAAGCTATCAATCGTCTGGGTGGTGGTAATAGTTTCGAAGATATTAATTATTTTCTGAAAAGTGAAAAAATTCAGGCCGCAATTTTGGCTCCAAAGGGAAATTTTGCTTGTTTTAGCAACATTTTCGGCCATAACTCGATAACGAAAAGAGATAACGAAGTGATTCTTTTTTTGTCGTAAAATGAACATTGAAAGCTTTCAGAAAATGTACATTACGCTGGGGCAAAATTAAATTTGAGGGGTTGAATAGACCGAAACGCGTCAAAAATTACGACTTTTTTAAATGCGATCTTAAAAAAAATAATTTTTCGTTATTTTTTGGAAATTCAAAAAACCCTGTGCGTGGGCGATTTTAGCTCGGGAGGTAGATTTAAATGAACGTTTAAAATCGAAAATCGGTTAAAAAATGGCCCGACGGGAGCCACTCGCCTCAAAATTCAAAATTTCCAGTTGATTTAGGCATAACTTCCGAACCCCTTCGAAAATAAAAATTTCCTACGCGCTACCCGTTGTAGAAATTATTCTTTTATAAGGCAGTGTAGAAAAATTTAATGATTTTTGGAAACTGTGGGCTACAGTGGTAGTACCAATCGGCCGCGTTTAGCGCAATTTTTTGAACATTTTACGTTCGATTTTTTTCTGAAACAAAGGGTTCAAATTTTGCGGAGTTGATTTTTCTGCTTATAAATATGAATGTAATAATATATAAAAATAATATGTAAAAATTATGAAAATTTAGTTAATGATGAAAATTCAGAGAAAATTTAGTAAAAATTTAGTAAAAATTTAGTAAAAATTTTGTAAAAATTTAGTAAAAATTTTGTAAAAATTTAGTAAAAATTTAGTAAAAATTTAGTAAAAATTTAGTAAAAATTTAGTAAAAATTTAGTAAAAATTTAGTAAAAATTTGGTAAAAATTTAGTAAAAATTTAGTAAAAATTTAGTAAAAATTTAGTAAAAATTTAGTAAAAATTTAGTAAAAATTTAGTAAAAACTTAGTAAAAATTTAGTAAAAATTTAGTAAAAATTTAGTAAAAATTTAGTAAAAATTTAGTAAAAATTTAGTAAAAATTTAGTAAAAATTTAGTAAAAATTTAGTAAAAATTTAGTAAAAATTTAGTAAAAATTTAGTAAAAATTTAGTAAAAATTTAGTAAAAATTTAGTAAAAATTTAGTAAAAATTTAGTAAAAATTTAGTAAAAATTTAGTAAAAATTTAGTAAAAATTTAGTAAAAATTTAGTAAAAATTTAGTAAAAATTTAGTAAAAATTTAGTAAAAATTTAGTAAAAATTATAAAAATTTCGTCAATATTTTTTAAAATTTTGGAGAATTTTTTGAAAATGTTTTGAAAATTTTTTGTACATTTTTTGAAATTTTTTTGAAAATTTTTTGAAATTTTTTCGATTTTTTTTTTGAAAATTTTGTAAAGGTTATGAAAATTACGAAAATTTTCCAATTTTTTTGAGGTTTTGGGGTGTAAACATTTTTTTGGGGGTGTAGGGGGCAACTGACCCCCTATATTTCATGCATTTTCAATTGTCTATCATTTGAGGGATCAATCTTGAAAAAATTGGAAAAAAAAATTTTCCGATATTTTTAAGGCTGTGGGCTTGAAATTTTTCATGCGAATCGGTTTTTATTTTTTTTCTCGAAAACTATGAAAGTTGGCGATTTCAAATATTGACCAAAGTTAAACGGCGTCGACATACGCATTTTAAAAAATACTCGGTTAAAATCGGTTAAATAGTTTTTTCGGAAAAAATTCCCAAAGATTTGGCATAATTTTGATACAAATACGGTCCTGGACGGCGCAATTTTCAACCGAAAATCTACATTTTTACGGAATGTGGTGGGAGAGGTGACGGTGAGAATTTTAAGGTATTAAACGTCGCGGTGTTGTTAAAACTTTCTAAAATATTAATTATTTTGTGAAAAGTGAAAAATTTCAGGCAAAAACGGAGTACTCGATAGAAAATGGTCAAAAATCGACCAATTTCGCGTGGCTCGTGCAAAGTCAGTTTTTAACCGATCGTCATGAAATAAAATTATTCAAAATCGTCAAATTAGGCCCTTTGTCGCCACGTGTGGCGATTTTTAAGATTTTGGACGGTTTCGGAGGAGTTCGTCAATTTACGGGTCAAGGTTTTGGAAGGCGCGAAATTTAAATCTTGAATCTTTAAGTCAAATTTGGGGGTTTTTGAAAAATTTTGAATGCGTTTTATTCGGGAAGTTATTTCAAATCGATTGCGTCCTTCTTCTTTTTTGAAAACCAAAAAATAAGGAAAATATTCCGAAAAATGACAAAAAAACAGCAAAAAGACGGAAAATTTTGATTTGGCTCGTGTGACGTTAATTTTTAAGATATCTTCATCGTATATAGATACTCACCGTCTCCCAACATGGTCCCTCGTCGTCACGTGCAGCGATTTTTGAGGTTTAGAGCGCCTTCGGAGGAGTACTTTAAAATAAGAGTGCGTTTTTTCCCGTAAAAAATCGTGTTTTTTGTTTTGACCCTGAATCCGTCCCCGGTGGTATTTTTGAACGAAAAAAAATTCTTTTCGGTGCGGCTCGACCTTCTCTTTGAGAATCCGAAGAGCAAATTGAAAAATTTTACTTAGTTTTTATTTTATCGTCGAAAAACGGGCAAAAAAAGTTGCGGGGGCGGACTCGGAGGCCCGTTTGACCCATCAATCGAAAGGGTACGCTCTGGGCGCCGTATAGCTTCGAAAGAGATTTTTTCGCCGAAAACGCCGGTACGCGCCTTTCTGTCGGATTCCGATATAACATATGTTTAATTTTCCCTCAAAGTGGAGTTTTTATGAAAAAAAATTTAATCCGGTCCCGCAAAAAAACGGCGCCCCGCAGAAAAAAAAGTTTCGTATAAAAAAGATGCGGACGGAGGAGGAGAAGAAAACAAAAAAAAAAATTCGAAAATCGCCCCGGCCGTTTTCGAGAAATTTTAAAAAAACACTTTTTTCTTCAACACCCTGTAGATCGGTGGAATTTTTTCCGATCGAAAAATGTCATTTAAACTTTTTTCTTAGAATTTTCTCCCCCTTCCGCCTGCAAATTTTCAACTCTCCCCGAAAAAAAACACCTCCCCATTTTCTTACCGTTTTAGTATTATAGATTACCGCTTTTTCCCAAAGCAATCGCTTCCATTGTCTGATTGTGACGCTGTGCCTCTTCTAAATTTTTCTGTGCTTTTTGAGTATCCAAAACCGTTTTCGCCACACCAGCAGCGCCACCTGTCAACGCTCCCAATGCACTAAGTCCAGCAAATATGGGTATAAGTGGTAAGATTCCACCAGTTTTAGGAACGGGTATAACTCTCGGAGTTTTACTCTGCTTTTTACCACCAGCATCTCGAACAGCAACTTTAGCAGCAGCTAATGCAATATTGGCCCCCTCCTTAAGTAATACTTTATTTGGGTTATTTTTGAGGTTTCGTAGACCTTTTATTGATTGTTTTGCTTTTATAAAAACCCCATTTCTAAGGGATGTTGTTTTCGGTTTAACACCCATACCCAATTTCCTCTTAATTTTCATTGTTGTGGCTATCGCTAAAGCGTTTGTCTTTTCACCAATCTTTGCGTCTCTTGATTTAAATCTGTCCCAAGCCGCAATTTCCAACTGTTTGTCTGCTTTGTGACGTTCACTCAAATCTTTATTCCTCGAATAGGATATGTCGTGCTGTTTGCTAGCCGCGTCCAATGGATTAATCCCCAAATCTCCTCTCTCTAAACGTTTTTCTAGTTTTGTACCAGGACCACAATACTGATAACCTGGAATGTGCAACTCTATAGGTAATTTATTTATCATAGAGTTGATGATGCCTCTTCCGCTGTACGATGACATTTAAACGTTTGTCCTTACGGTCGCTATATATATAGGTGTCGGATCTGCAATCCGTTTTATTACAATGAAGACTGTCAAACAGGAACGATCCCTGTCAATATTAAACTTGGACAAGTACTTTGAAATAAAGACTACTGAGAAAAAACATGGCGCCTTACTACCAAATTCAATTAGAGGAATTATATGTGGCCCATCAAACTGCGGCAAAACAAATGTGATGTTAAGTTTACTGTTTGAACCCAACGGTTTAAAATTTAATAATTTGTATGTTTATTCCAAGTCACTATATCAACCAAAGTATCAGTTCTTAGAAAAAATTATGCATGCATTACCTGAAATTGGGTTTTACCCATACAAAGAGAATACAGAAATTATAAGTCCAAATATTGCTAAACAAAATTCAGTTTTTATCTTTGATGATGTGGCTTGTGATAAGCAGGCGAAGATTAGAGAATATTTTGCTATGGGACGCCACAAAGATGTGGATTCCTTTTACCTATGTCAAACGTATAGCTACATCCCCAAGCAGCTTGTAAGAGATAATACCAACTTTATAATTTTGTTTAGACAAGACGATACTAACTTAAGGCATATTTATGATGATCATGTTGGTAGTGACATGAAGTTTGAACAATTTAAACAATTATGCTCACAATGTTGGTGTGAAAAATTTGGTTTTCTTGTAATTGATAAAGAAAGTGACATTTACGGTGGTAGATATAGGAAATATTTAGACAATTTTTTTGTTTTAAAAATATAACATAACCTATAAAACAATTAATAAGCTGATAAAAGCTGTTCCTGACCTGATGAAAGCTGTTTCTGACCTGATAAAAGCTGTTCCTGACCTGATGAAAGCTGTTCCTGACCTGATAAAAGCTGTTCCTGACTTGATGAAAGCTGTTCCTGACCTTTGTTGCAAACGAAAATCTATAAATATGTTAAAAATAAGCTTAAGTGATTAGTATAGTCTTATCCTTTGAACAATAACCTACTCGGTGTAAACAAGATGAGTACGGATGTTAAGCGACGAATAATAGACATTAAAAATATTATAAGAAAAAAAGCTCTTGCCTTAAAATTAGGACGATCTGATGCAGAAGAGTAACTGGCTCGATCTTATAAACCAATTTTAGAGCCATTAAAAAAATGTTACATCAGTCAGACAAGCTTTCTCTTAAAGCTGAACCGAAAGAAGAACCGACAGACGGACCGAAAGAGGAAAATCTTAGTGAGCAGCAAGTTGAAGAAAATAAAGTAAGGACTTCAAGTTATAAAAGAAAGGCTGCTTATAAATACAAAGCTCCCGTAAAATCACTTAAGCTACATGATGTAGCTGATAATTTGATGGAACTTGATGAAGGACATGAAGCAGAAGGTTCAAATGTAAATGAAGACGATAATGTTTTCATAGAAGAGAGACCATATTATCAATCATTTATTGATGATATTGATCCAGTAGTTTACGATAACTATTTAGAGCAATATGATCCCCTTCCTAGAGAATACATTGAAGGTTTGTTCAAAGATAAAGAAGATAGGTTTGATACTACTTATGGCATAGTATATAATCCTAATATCAAACAGTGGAAACTTGGTAAATCAGTTGTTCAGTTGAAAGGACCCGATCTGATTGTCGATAATAAACAATATAAGGGCACTCGGGGACTTTATGAACTTATATTTAAAAAAGATCCTGAAGGATTTAATGATGATGACAAAGCACAATGTAAAGATTTACTACAAAGCACCGCGGCGCTGAGAAGAGATAACGATCCACTTCAACAGATAAAAGGATCTAAATCATTTAAATATCAGCAAATAATAAAACCCATATTTGCTGAACCTGCTCTTCCAAACCCATTTCGTACTTACAGCGGTCCATTAACCAGATCGATAAGAAATAGAACTGGAACAGGTTTTATGAAATTAACACAAAAACCATTGGAATATGTTTATTGGGACGATCCAAATGAACTGGTAGAACGCTTGTGTCTATTACTTGCCTCGAAACAGGCCGGTAATAACTCTCATAACAATGAAATTCAGCGTATCGAGGAAGAACTCAGGGAGGCTTCTATAATTGTATAAATACTGGCATTTCGATAAATTTGCATCATTATTTGGTAAACTATCATAGCATACACCAACACTCTGATAGAAATGACAAACGTAAAATAAGACATTGTAAACGAACTTCACAAGCCAGCTCGAAGGAAATTTCTACGTCGCAGAACAATAATAAAAGGATTGGATGATCTTTGGCAAGCAGATTTAGCAGAATTCCAACAGTACGCCAAAGAAAATAAAGGACATCGATACATTTTGGTTGTAATTGATTGCTTTTCCAAATATGTATGGACAAAACCGCTAAAAGATAAAACTGGTCTAGAAGTTACAAAAGCGATGGAAGAAATTCTAATGACCGGCAGAAAGCCTTTAAATTTACAAACCGATCAAGGTAAAGAGTTTTATAATAAAAACTTTACTCAATTTATGAAAAAGAATGGAATAAATCATTATTCAACCTTTAGCACAATGAAAGCATCAATTGCCGAACGAGTTATTCGTACATTAAAAGAAAAAATGTATAAGCATTTCAGTTTACTGGGAAAATATAAGTGGTATGATGATTTGTCGAAAATTACAAAAGCTTACAATGAAACGAAACTTCGAACAATAAATATGAAACCTGTCGAGGTCACAAAAAGTAAAGAGCAATATCTATTAAATACTGTTTACTCTCATATAAAAATAGCTGACAAAGGATACCAAAAATACAAAAAATATTAAAATAACAAAAATATAAAAAAAATATTAATCCAGCTCCATAATACAGTAATGGCCCCAGGGAAGTGTGGTGTGCGAATGCGATAGCAGATATCTTTTATCATCATACGGGCTTAGGGAAATCTTCTTTTGTCTCACCAAATATACCTGATGATCGAAGGAACGTATCGAATTTTGTTCATGCGAAAATTCTATTCTCTCCATCAGACATCTTTTATAGTCGTCAAAAGAGATCTTGTTTTTGACGATGTAGGATTTAACGCCCTTCGCCTTTTTTACGCACGGATTTTTATTTTCTGGCAGATAATACGTATACATTTTTGCCCTCAACCCAATATATTCCGTCATCACCTTACCGACGTTCTCGTCCTTCATCAGACCCGGCACTTTTTTGTTCGCACGAGGGATATCATAAATATTATCAGAAGGATAATCGGACGTATCAAAATAGTTGAGGTTTTCCTTCATGTCCGCATAGATGTCGGCTGTTTCAATTTTATAGAACAACGAATCCGTATCACCATAAAGCGCCATACATTTATCACCGTACTTGGTCTTCATATACCCATAGTGAAACTGATACAGTATGGTCTTGGAGATATCTAGTATACACATGCCCACGTATATGGGTTTATTGAAGACCACCTCCGTTTAGAGCATCTCGACGAGAACCAAATCATCGGCTATTATACGGCTGCGATAAAAGTTCGGCGCTGACACGGCATTTTCCACTCCGTACCTTCCTTCCCATTTTCTTAACACTTTTATTATCCTCCTATTGCGAACAATTTCCATCGCTTTTCCAAATACCGCGTTGTTCATCAACTTGAAATATTTTTTTCCGAAGTCGGTTGTTGCACTCTGACGAAACTGTGTGTTTAGGTCGATGTACTTTTTCAGCCATGCACTCTGTTCGAATTGGAGTACTCGATGAATGTTTGTTAGCACAAGCCCATTTTTTAAATATTGTTGTAGGTTCGTATAGTGGATGACGTACTTATTTTTGGGTAAGAGGGTTGCCAACATTTTTTTACATTTTCCGCCGGGTGGTAGTCCGAGTTCGGGTGCCATGGGAAGATCGGCTTGTACGTCGTGGATGTTTACGGGATACTCTAAATCCACTTCCAAAATGTATCCACGCGGACTGTCGGCCGGCACATTTAAAAAATAGTCCGCTTGAAAGCCTGCTGGTGATTTATCCATCCATTCTAAGCGTCCATAGGGCAAATGTTGACTCATCGCCCACGAGTACATCGCATTTATATCGTAGTACATGAGATACGATGATGGTTGTGATGGATCGTAAACTTCCAAGTATTTGTTGTTGGCCTTTGCGTATCGATGTGTGCATTGTGTTAGTCCTCCTCTAATTCCCTTCTCCAAAAACATTAAGATCTCTACGTCCTGTATCATATCGAGCTCCACCTTCGTACATTTTAACATTGCATCCCAACTCAGACCGGGCGCGGAAAAATAATGTGCTGGATCAAGATGGTGGTTGGTTAAGCTCTGATCACGAAAACATTCGAATATATCGGCCAACAGCAGCACGTCCGTTTTTAAATACAGATCCGAGTACTCGCCCAATGTTTGTACTTTGAATTCGCTCCAGATCTTTTGAGCATGTTCGTATTCGTCCTCCGATAAATCGTTTTCATAAATTTTACTATGAAAAGATGTTATGGGTGGAAGTGTTTCTTCCTCCAATCGCTCCAAACCATTAATGTAGTCATACGGAAATACTCCCTTTCTCGTTAGAAGGCTGCATTTTTCCGCGTCCAAGTACTTAAATTCTCTCCGGAGTATAGGTTTTTCTTTCAAATCTTTGGCTAATTTGTCCAATGAAGACGCCATAAATCGAAAAGAATCACAAAATTTGAATGTTATGCAATTCTCGTCATGTCCTACGCTTTTAATCATCCCAATAAAGTTTTGCGTGTTGTGCGGAATTATGGATAATTTTCCTTGCCAATTCTGTCGGACTAAGTCGTTCATTAAAAAGTGAGCATCATAACCGCTGAAATTGTGAAAAACTACGGAAATGATGCGACTATCTTGATAATTTAAATTGCATTCGTTATGGGCGGGACCACGATAACGTCCTGTGAAGTGACAATGATCTCGCACCCTAACAGCATCTTGTTGAAAAGGTTTTTCGCAGATATGACATTCCATAGCTTCAACGAACGCAATTTTTTGTTCATCCGTTAAATTATCCATGGGTATGGGACATTCATATACAGTCGTAACGTTCTCGGCAATATCGTAGAGCTCCGCACATAGCCATTCTCCACAATTTGGTCCTCTATATTGTCGATAGTACGATAATGTATCATCGTAGGCACACTTTAAATAATATCCTACGCTAAAGGGCTCATGTTTTTGGTACTTTCGGCTATTTTCCCCACACCTTTCATCGCACTCCTTTAAAATACACTCAAAATCGGCATATATTATGAAAGGAACCTTTTCTTTATTTTTATACTTTACAAATTTCACCTTTCCATTGGGTACCAACTTAATTTTACATTCGTTCATTTGACCACATCTTTCTTCGTGCTCACTTAGCTGAATTTCGGTGGTGAAATTATATAAACACTGGGGGATGATACTAATCGTGAAAGATTTTTTATCCACGCATAATGATATTGGACGAGATCAACATCACCATCCTCCTGCAGATCCTCCTCTTCCATGGTCTTGTACTTGTCCGCCACCATTAATAAATTTACATGTGCATTTCTTTTTTCTTCGCTCAAGTAGGATGGTTCCACCGAATAGCCCATCTTCTTTAGTTTTAATACATATACATTTATGGAAGTATTATTGTTTTTTTCAAACAAATAAATTTTTTCCCTTTGCATCGGGAACGTAATTCCTTCCAAATTTAAAACTTCCTTATAATGTGGATACGAAGAGGTTTTTTCGATGTTGTGCTTGGCAGGATAAAGGGCGGACACCACTGCCCACGCAAAACATGCGTTATCCATATTTTTAATATTTACACATGCTTTCTTACTTTTTACTTGAGGGGGTAGGGGTACATATGATGCCGCCCTTTTAGGCACATGTTTATTAATATTTAGGGTTAAACTAATAATTTCATCTAACGCCCAGCCGCTTTCCTTCTCTTGAAATTCTTCCAATTCCGTAATGATCGGCAACAATATATTGTCAGCATGCCATGTGACCAAGTCGGTATCCCGGCTTATCATTGACGGCATTTTTGAATTTATATACTTGATGTCTTCAATCTCTTCGCCGGTGGTACTCAACCTAATAAATTTTCCACAAAATACTGCGTGCACTTTAAAAAAGGGTTCCTTTCTTAAGGCGTTTTTGAATCTCAACATACACATCTTCGCACAATCTTCCATAAATACAATGGGATCCTTGTGTCCCAAATTTACTATAACCCCCGTACGCATCCTTCCATTAAAAGCAGATTCCATTTCTTCCCACTTAATGAGAGCAGACTTCCTCGCTCTAACATTAACGCCAGCGCCTCGATATAATTTTGTTTTTAATAGCGTGCGACAACTTATTATATTAGCGATGGATGCTAACATACCCTGTTTTGTACCAACGGCAATCACTTTTTTTAACCCACGCCTTATTAGTCGTATATTTTTGGAACAGTGTTTCATAATCCTTTTAATATTAATAGGATTATCATCAACCGCTTCAACCAATTTTCGGCTAATGTTAGCCAAATTTTGGGCTGTAGTCGCGAGCAAAACTGACTCCATTGTAAATTATTAACGTTATTCTGTCGAATGTATAAATCAGACTGATGCTGTGAACAAATTGTTTTCTCTTTTATATAACACCTAAGTCGTTGATGAGTAAACGTCTAGACGCACCGCAATTAGCAAAAACCTCAAAATGCAGCTGGTCTTCGCGAGTCGCTTAATTATTAGCAACAGTGATTCATACGATGTAAATAAGTCGCTCTTATCAACAAATTAAAACAATTTCATCAAAAATCTTGTTAAAACATGTAGGAAACGGTAAGGTGCAGGTGCAGTGGAACCACATGCTTCATCATAACACTAAAATTTACTAATTCAAGAAACCACAAGACTCTTATCAGCACAAGGGCATAATGCAGACCTACCACAATTCTTATCAATACTTTCAGCGCCGTACTATTATTACTCTACAAACAATTAAAAAACCACAGGATGAGACTGTTATCAACACAAGGACACCACGTGTCAGTCTGCAGACAAAACCGCAAGATCCACGAGCAGACATCACACACCCAACCATATCTACCCAAGGTCATACATACTCGCACAATTCGACGACTATCCCCCAAGGTCACGGACTTAGAAAAAAAAAATAAGTGTAGAACTCCCATAGCTACTACTACTAAAAGAAAATATTTATTTTATCTTTTTCGAACTTTTTGACCGGCGGCGGCGAAAAGCCGACTTCTCCCTCCCGTAGAGTACAAGTCCGGGCGCCCGGCGTACCGCGAGCGAGCACGGCCGCAACGTGCGCTCGGCACCATCCGCGCCACCAGCAGCAGCCAGAGACAGGCGCTCCGTGCTTCCGCGAGGTACGGCCGGTGCGAGGAGAGCGACCGCGGCCGTCGCCGCCCAGCCCGACGCAGACGCGCCCCGGGCGCTTAGTACTTTAATGTTTGAAATTTTTTTACTTTTCAGAAGCACAAGTTTAAAAGAAAAGAATTTTTTTATCTTTTTCGAATTTTTTGACCTTTTAGAAAAAAAATCGAAAATTTCTCAATTTAGGGCGCTTCCAGTTTAAAAATTTGAAAGAGCGAAACTTTGCATCTTTTTCGAAGGTTTCTTCTTTAGTTTTTCGATTCGTTCGCATAAATCTCAAATTATTGATACTTGCGCGTTCCTCTGCCCTCTTGCAAAACTCGGATCTTTCGGCCCTCTCTCGCATGCCGGCGCCGACGAATTTTAATGATTCGTTCTTTTTGACTTTATGGAAAGTGATGGTTTTTCTTCGAACGATTCTTGATCGATTTTGTCGTTGACTCGAAGCAAAAAACGACCGGGCGGCGCCGAGCCCGTCAACTTCGAAGAAGACGGCTCTCTCTCCGAAAAAAAAAATTGAGGACAGCGGCACGCGGTGTTCCCAAGCGGTCACCCATCCAAGTACTGACCGCGCCCAACGTTGCTTAACTTCGGTGATCGGACGAGAACCAAATTCAAATTCAAATTTAACAATTTATTTATTGAACCAATAAGTAGCATTCATTTACATAGAGAAGAAAAAAAAAATACATACTTTTATAATAGCATTTTACAATAGACACCTGCAAAAAGAAATTGCTTAATCCTAAACATTAACAAACAAATACAAGCGCGGTTACAAAATTACATTTTATGCGCATATGTGGTTACATTTTTATTAAAGAAAAATTAAATTAAATGAATTGAGAAAAATAAAAAGTAAAAAGAAGAATAAGGGGGCGGTACATTAAACCTGGAGTAAATGGTGGAATGTTGTTTTGTGCCTGAACACGGCGTCCGGATTATTATCCACGACGTCGGCCAGGCACCTAATGAACTTATTGTCGCTGGCGGGGTTGAGCCTGTCTAGGAATCTCTGGGCAAGCTTGGTGCCAAACTTCAGCACCGTTGGCACGCCAGCGAGCTCGTGTAGCGTACGGATGTTCGTGTACCTATCACGGCCAGTTACAAGTCTCAAGCACTTGTTCTGGAATACCTGGAGCTTTTTGATGTTGGTTTTCGCAGCCACCATCCAAACCGGAGCTGCATAGGTAAAGATCGGGCGGATGGTGCTGGTGAAAACCAACTTTTTGTTTTTAATATTCAGGACGCTGTTTCGGGAAAGCAAAGGGTAAAGGGAATTAAGGGCTTTGTAGGCCTTCTTGATGACATAACTGAAATGGTGTTTGAAAAGTAATTTCGTATCGAGGTGGACCCCCAGGTATTTAACCGATTTCTACCCGGTGGCCGTCCACCTCGTACGCGCGTGTTGTTCGTACGTGTTTATATTTTCAATGGAACGTGATGGCTTCGGTTTTCTCGTGATTAAGCTGAATTTTCCAGAGCGCGAAAAATTCCACAAGGAGTTGGGTATGGATTTCGTTTTTTTTATGAGATGTGTCAGCTTCCACTGAGTGGTTGTAAACGGCCGTGTCATCTGCAAATAGTGCCATTTTGGTCTGCGGCATCTGTGGGATGTCGTTTATGAATATTAAGAACAGGACCGGGCCGAGTATGGACCCTTGCGGAATACCGGCCCTAATCACTTTGTTCTCTGAGACACAGCCGTTCACAATCACGTGGAAGCGTCGGTCCGTCATGTATGAGTGAAGTAGATGAATGATTTTTGGTGGAAATTTGTATGTAATTAGCTTATGAATTAAACCTTCTGTCCACACTCGGTCAAATGCCTTTTTGAAGTCGAACAACAGCATGGCCGTGACATTACGCTTGTTAAAGTTGGTTATAACATCATTCACAATTCGCGTGATTTGTTGGACCGTGCTGTGTTCGCTTCTAAAACCAAATTGGTTGTCAGTGAGAATTTTTTTCCGCGAAATAAATTTATTGACTTTATGATATGAATTCAACTCTGTGGAATAATTCAACTCTGTGCGCTAGAAGCATCCACATGTCCTGCTAAACGTAATACATGTCGCGTCGGCAAATAAATAAATTTAAAGTACTGATGGTATAGTTGTGAATTGTGTTAATCTGGTTTTTTTTATTGTCTACTTAATTACGGAATAATTATGCCTTCAACAAGAGCGAAACGTAGAGAATCCGCCCTGCATCAAAATACTGCAGTTAATACTCCTGGTGAACAGGTGAATCTTAGCTCTAAACTAGAAGATGCATTAGTTTCTAGAATTTCTGATCGAATACTAGCACTACTAGATGAAAAAAATAATAATCTGATTCAAAAAGCTGTGAGTAAATTCGAAAACCGCATAGCCGATTTAGAAGAAGAAAATGATGAATTATTCACCAAATTGGATACATTGGAACAATCTCTAAAACAAAACTCATTACGCTTTTTTGGGGTTAAGGAATCTTCTGATGATGAGCGGTGTGAAGAAACCATAGTTAAATTACTTAGTGATAAATTGAAAATTAATATATCGGCATCGCAAATACAACAATGTGAACGAATTGGTAGACCAGATGGCAACAGAAATAAACAACCGCGAGGCATTCTCGTCAAATTGAATAACATTAAAACAAGACAAAACATTTACCGAAATAAAGCTATGCTAAAAGGAACTGGAATCGTCATCCGTGAAGACCTAACTACTGTAAGAATGGGTCTCTTGAAGCAAGCAATCGACAAGTACGGCAAAAATAAAGTCGGGACTAATTACGGTAAAGTTCTTGTGTCCATAGATAATAAGATTGTACCAGTCAGTACCCATTCAGATTTCGATAATTTAATTTAGTCGTTGCGCTGTATCTATAAATCTTAAAAAAAAATTGAATTATTAATTTACTCCTATAGTATTTAAATTTAAAAGATACCGTTAGAAAAAGTTTTTGGGACTAGGACTTTTCAATAAAACACTGTTTTAAAAATCGCTAAAAGATACCTTGTATAAAATTATATTCCAAATTTAAATTCATTTTATTTCAAATCAGCTGTAACTATTGTATTCAGGTTATTTTATTTACGACGATATTATGCATTCTAGAGTATTCAAAATATGTCACCTAAATGTGAGATCACTTCGCAGCAAATTTGTGCTTTTTAGGGGTCTAATCTCAACACACGAGTATGATGCTATCGCATCGCTCGTCATCCGAGTCTTGGTCCGAGATCGGGTCGAACCGGTTGTGTACTGGCACTTTTTTTACCTCCCTGACTTCAGGGCTGCTAGCCTTGCGTTTAGCAGACCTCCCAGTCTGCCTCTGGAATACCTCGTTGATCGTTTTTCCCAGGGTAAACGGTACTCTGGGCTCTTGGAGCGGCGGAAATTGCTCAGACGCGGGATCGCGCGACGGACCCGGCAGCGACATGTCCATGGCCTCGGTTTTTTCGGAACCGGACGTTTTTCGGCCCTTTGGCGGCATTTCGGTTTTAGCACTTGTCTTCGCGTTTTTTGACCTGATAATGTCTTTATTGTTTTTAAGCGTGAACTCAATTAATGAGTCCAACTGAGCATCGAGCTCGTTGAGCTTACTGGCTTTGCAGATTGGGGTTTTTACCTTGCAAATTTTCCGCACGGGCGGAATTTTCAGCGACAATTTCGCGCGCGATGCCGCTTTGTTTGGGCTAGCTTTGTTTGCTTTCGCGGCCGAGGCAATTGAACCAGATGCCGGTTCAACACACTTGAATTGTATTGAATTTAAATCCGCTTTTGTTACTGTAGTAGATTTTACCGGGGTAAAGTTTTAAACACGGCGGCTCGGCGCCAAGGCCTTGCCTACTGAACTAAAATTAAGACACTATACACACAAGCGTCTTTTCGCGACAAAAAAAATAAATTATAAAGTTAATTAACACTCACACATATCTTAACTATAAACTAGATAGGCACTGGTGAATATTCGCGTACACACTGGTAGAAACAGTAAATAGTAGCGGAGGTAAGATGTAGGACTTAACCGTGCCGATACTACGATGCGAATGGACGAGAACCAATTTATTTCCAATTCCAATTTAAAAAAGTTTTTTATTCAAGAAAATTAACTGGGTACATATGTGGCAGGAACATAAGGCTCCTGCTTAAGATTAAAAGCATATCCTTAAATAATGGCAGAGTTTACAAGAAAGTATTATTTGTAGCTCAAAAAATTAAAAATTTGTTAACAATTGTGGTTGAGCATTTTATTGAAGGGGGCTGGGGGAATTCTACGAATTCTCCACTCCAATTTCGTTTGCGGCACTGGGATGAATGAGATGAGTCATGATATGAGGTGGAATGAGATGAGATGAGGATGAAGATGAGTGATAGTAATGCTGAGAGATGATAATTGCGAGCTTGATGAGAGTGAGAGATGATGACTAGAAGTTGACTAGAAAAGGTTTAATTTAATCCGTGCTCAACGCAGCGCTTGACGGGCAAGTACGCGGTGAGCTGGGGCCTGATGTCTGAAATGAGTGTTGGGGTTGTCGGCAATGAACGTTGACAGAGAGTGCAGGAATGGGTTACGTCCACCCGCACCGACTCTATCCAGGAAACCCTGGGCTAGCTTGAAGGCAAAGTCAGGAATGGTTGAAATCTTTGCAACTTGGTGAAGACGGTCGATGCGGGTGAATCTGTCCAATCCCGTTACCAATCTGAGGCACTTGTTTTGGAAAATTTGGAGTTTTTTGATGTTCGTCATTGCCGACATAACCCAAATGGGTGCGCCGTAACACAGAATGGGTCTGATGGTGGAGGTGTAAATGAGCTTTTTATTGTGAAGGTTAAGAATGGAATTTTTGGCTAGGAGGGGATACAGGGAATTAAGGGCTTTTTAAGATTTTTTAATGGATTCAGCAAAATGCTGCCTAAACAGAAGTTTGGTATCTAGGTAAACACCAAGATATTTGACTACTGGTTTTATGTCGATGACGTGTCCATTGATGTAAAGGCTTTGATTGGTGCGGACGTGCTTAAACTTTCGGTGAAAAGTCGCCGCTTCCGTCTTATCGGGGTTGATTTTAATTTTCCACGTCCGAAAGTAATCTAGTATGACCAGCGAGTGTATAAAATGTTTCTTATGAGCTGTACTGGCTTCAATAGAGGTATTTAAAATGGCGGTATCATCTGCAAAAAGAGCCAGAGAAGTCTGTGGCATCTGGGGTATGTCATTGACATAGAGAAGGAATAACACCGGGGCCAGAATTGACCCCTGTGGTACCCCCGCCCTGATGTCTTTGACTGAGGATTTGGATTGGTTAATAGAGACGTAGAAGCGACGCGAGGAAAGATTAGAATGGATGAGCAGGATTGGGGTCTTGGGGAATTTATAGTGGATAAGCTTGTGGATCAACCCCTCCGTCCACACTCGGCCAAACGCCTTCTGGATGTCAAGAAGGAGCATCGCACTAACTTTACGTTGATTAAAACCCAGAACAACCTCATTGACAATCCTAGCCACCTGATGCAGGCACGAGTGCTCCGACCTGAAGCCAAACTGAAAATTTGATAAAATGTTTTTGGAGTCAATGAAGTTGTTCAGGGTTTTGAGAACAATCTTTTCAGCGACTTTACCGAGCGTGGGCAGAAGGCTGATAGGACGGTAGGATTCTGGATTAGCCGGGGCTTTGTTGCTCTTGGGAATAGGGACGACTTTAGCAACCTTCCAGCAGCCCGGGAAATGCCTGTGCCAAAAAATTCCGTTGATAAAATATGCGATCTGGACGAAAGCTTTTTTAGTAAGAAATTTCAAGACTCTGTTGGAGATACCGTCGTCCCCTGGTGCTTTTTTGATGTTAAACTTTTTAACAATATTTTTGATCTCTTGAGGAGAAGTGGAGAATTCATTAAAACAAAGGTTTGACAGCGAGGGACGACGATTATCTGCCACAAACTTGTTCACGAGGTCGGTGATTTCACGTTGATTCTGCGAAGAGTCTGGTTCAATATTGTGAACCGACTCAAACACAGAGGCAATCATGTTGGCCTTGTCCAGATCGCACATTGCAACGGAACCGTTGGATACAAGAGCCGGAACCGACCGAGGGCCTCTCCTGAGGTTTCTGGTGATATTCCACAGGGACTTGTCCCCAGAATTGACCTTTTCGAGGACCCCAGACCAGATCCGGTTCTTGTAACTCTTGATATCACTCGATATCTCGCGAGAAAGTTGGCGAAAACTGGTTTTGTCAACCGGCAGTCCCGTTCGCTGCCAGGTTTTGCGCATCCTATTACGAAGAGCAGGTTTAGCTTTGGTTTCGGGAGAGATCACGTCAATGGAAGGTGAAAGTTGAACAAGGGGAAAGGAAGCCTCGGTCGCCTCCTGAATATGTTTGGTGAATTGAGCCACAGACTCCTCTAACTCGTTGGGGTCGGAAAACTGGGACTTTAAACGGATTTTGGAGTCAAGGTGGGATTTGAAAGTTTTAATATTATTAAAGGTAAATTTACGGAAAGTGAAAGTAAAAGTGGATATCGGGTCTAGGATTAGGTAAAAGGAGATGGGATTGTGGTCGGAATCAAGGTCATCCATTGCGGTCAGATCTGAAAGATTAGTAACATTTTTGTTGACTACGATATCAATCGTGGACGGAGATTGACCGTTGAGGGGAATGTGGGTAGGGGTAGGGGTGAATTGAACAATGGCATTCGACGTGTCTACGGCGCTTTGGAAGGTGGTGCTGTTTTTGATCCCGCGGACATTCCGCCAGTTGCGGTGTTTTGCGTTTAAATCACCAATAATTAGGTGACGATTAGAAAGATCGAGCAAGTTTAGAATGTCCAGGGAACAAAATTTGTTGGCTGGAGGATTATAAGCCGCGGTTACTAAGACTGAGTTATTTAGCTTGATGATGATTGTTTGAAGTGAGGTGGGGGGAGGGTCGATGAGAATGAATGGTATGTTATTTTTAATTAGGATCGCAACGCCGCCAGAACGGGAGGTGTTGTCCTTTCTGACGGCGGTGTATCCCCTAATTTTAAAGGTGACAGATGAATCAAGACGCGTCTCGTTAATCAGCAAAATACCTACGTCATTGGAGTGGAGAAAGGCGGAAATCTCAGCCCTCTTGTTGTTTACAGTATTCGCGTTCCATGATACAATACGTATTTTAGTTGAAGAATCCATTATCTAGATCTTGATAAAACTGCGCAAAAATTATAAATTGCTCCGATGTTTTACTGCATGCAGCAAGCCTCTCGTTGAGCGACCGCGTGGCTCGCAGCATCAGCTGAAGGTCGACCAGTCGGTTGAGGGTTGCCATCTCGTCACCTAGTTCTCGCATGACGTCAGCGGGACTGACCAGGGGAGACCTGTTTGTTTCCTCCACCCTGGGGGCAGCCATGAACGTTACCTGCCCTGGATTGGAGGCGTTGGGCAAAGCAGACCTGAATGTTACCTGCTTAGCCGGTGGGGCAGCCCTGTGCGTTACCTGCCCTTGCATACTGGTGGAAGATGAGGAGTTTTGACTTCTCGCAGCGGCTCTGTCAGACCAGGCATTAGTAGGTGGCGCTGGAGCGGGAACAAATTTAGGTTTAGTCTTGATGGTAGACCTGGCTTCCTTCATTTTCTCCCTAAATTCAATTTTCCGTAAGTATACGGGACAGTCAACGGAGTTGGCAGGATGATCCGAGGCGCAGTTAGCGCAAGTCGCTGGAGTAGTGGGTGGCTTGGTGCAGGTATGCGTGGAATGCCCACCTGCGCACTTCAGGCACTTGTACGCAGCCCTACAGTTGGTGGCGGTATGCCCCCACTCCTGGCACCTATGGCATTGGGCCATTAGTTTTTTGTTAACGTATCTTCTGAACTGTACCTTGGAGTGGTACAAGAACCTGACATTTTGTTGCAGAAGTTTGAGGGTGGACTTTCCGTCGGTTATGAGCTGAAAACTCAAGAATCTTGAGCCTTTGATGAGGGCTAATTTCTTGACAACGACTCCGTAACCCTTCAATTCTTCAGTCATAGAAGGGATATCCGCATTATGGGGTAGCCCCTCGATTACGTAGGCATACGATTTGGAATCTTCAGTGGAGAAGGTGTGTAATTCGGTGTCCTTCAGGTTGGCTAAGAGGCTTTTGTTGTCAGCGAGATTTGATGTATGTATCGCCAGGCGGTGGTTTCGCTGGTACACGAAGTAGAATGGCTCCTTCACGAAGCCCTTCACCAGCTCCCTCATACGGACGTGGTCAAAGCCGTTGGTAACATGTTGTGGAGCACAATTGGAGGCGGTTTTCTCTGCTTCTTTGGTTTCGACCTGGAAGCGGAGGCAGGGGGATCATCGTCGCCCTCTGAGGACTCATCCTCGTCCATCTGATCGCCCTCCTCGCTGTCAGAGAAATGCTGAAATCGGTTTTTACTTACAAGGTCAACAGAGTCCGGAGTGGTAGGAACGTGCTTCCTCTTCTTGGCGGCCCTTCCACGCTGGGTTTGAAAGATGTCGTCGATGGCCTTGGAGATGGTTTGGGTGGTGGTGTCGAGGAGCAAGCTGGATTGGCTTAAGTTGCTACCGTCGGGAGGGCGGTTGCCGACGTCGTCCACATTTGATGGCAACGCTTCGCTGTGTCATTTGCTTGTATCACCCATGGTCCTGTGGTTGGTATTATATTCAAGAACAATGGAGTGGAGCTCTTGCAGGGTGCGGAATTCAATGCATAGAAGGCAACTATTGATTGTGCAAGATTCAGGATCGTGGTTATCGGTCACCACGGACATTGGACTGTTAGCCAGGACTTTGAAGGGTGAATTGAGTAGCCCGACAATTTCTGTAAACCACGTGCGCGACTCTCTATTATCGCCGCGAATACACTTCCAGTTCTGAGCTCCATAAGAACCTTAGATTGAACCCTGGAGTGTATAATAAATATAGTGCATATAAAAACCTACTAAGCACCGCCCCCGGCCCCCTTTGGGCGCCGAGGGAGTAGTAGTCACTGTCCCCATTTTAAATAAAGTGTGGAAAAAATGTCTACGTCCAGCAAGAAACGCAAGACGGACCATATAGAGGAAGACTCAATGGAAGACACGCACAGCGTGTACTCCGTGGCCACCCACAACTCTTACTCTGCCCTCTCGGGCGAGGATGCCATCTATGACTTCACTGACAGATTATCAACCTCAGGGTCCATCAATAACCAGCCTAAAACAACGACACAAAACAGAACACCTCCGGTATTTATTTATACGGAGAAATCAGCAGAATTAACTGCACACATAAAACTCGTTACAAGTATAATGCCAAATTTAAAACTTTACAGCGATTACATTATCTGCAGAACTCAGGGAATTGCCCAGTTCACAATTATAACCACGATGCTGAAGCACAGAAACTACGAATTTTTCACCTACGATACCAAACAGTCAAAACCGAGGAAATGCTTAATCAAGCAAGTCCCAATCGACAGAACTATTGAAGAAATTAAAGACGAACTAACCGCCAAGGGACTAAAATTCATAAGTGCTCAACGGCCCAGACCGGAAAAAGAACGCGACAAAGATAAAATCCTCCCTATTATCCTAATTACGACAACATCTACGGATATCGCGGAATTTTACAAATTAACGAAACTCTGTGACATGATGGTCAAAACCGAACCCTATAAAAATAATAGGGTCCCTCAGTGCAGAAACTGCCAACTTTTTGGACACTCCTCTTTCAATTGCAATCGCAAAACGATTTGTCCCAGATGTGGAGGAAATCATCTAGCCAAGGAATGTAAACTCACTGACCGAGCTACCTACAAATGCCCGAACTGCGGAGAGGCTCACCCAGCTACATATAGAGGGTGCAGCAAGTATAAGATACAGGCGCAAATCATGCGAGAAAGAAGAAACCTGGTACCCGAAACGCCCAAGACACCTAGATTCAACCTGGCGAAAGAAAACTTCCCGGCAATAAAATCAAGAGTATACACACCAGCGCCACCCCCAGCAACGAACATATGGGAAATCAAAAACAACACCGCACGACCACAAACCGCCGCCACTAAAAACCATCTCAAATCAATTGAAGCAACCCAAATTAAAATAAACTCAACATCAGGCGACATCTACATTGCCAGCATCTACAATCCGCCACAAAAAATGCTACAAACCGATGATCTGGACAAACTGGGAGGCCCAAATAAAATTCTCATTGCAGGGGGAGACTTAAACGCGAAACACCAAGATTGGAGTTGCGACACAAGGAACTGCTCGGGAATCAGGCTAGCCAAAAAAGCCGAAAACAATGAAATAGAAATCCTCCACCCTGACGAGCCTACAAGATTACAGAACACCTTGGACTTTTTCGTGGCTAAAAACCTAAACAAACTAACAAAAATTAAAACTCTAAACGTGCTAAACTCGTATCACTATCCGGTTCTTCTAGATCTAGAAGTCAAAGAGATACCTAAACTCAAAGCCCCTTCAGACATATACACGAAACTAAACATCAACTGGGCCAACTTCAATCGAGAACTCACAACCGTTACCGTCGAGCACCAAATCAACAACCACCAAGACCTAGAACAGCGAGTCACAAGTTTAACAAAAACCATTGAAACCACGCTACAAAGCTCAAGAAAATGTCCAAAACAACTACACAATTCTAAATACGAGTCATTTCCAAAAGAGCTACTACAGCTAATAAAACTAAAAAACAAAATAAGAAAGCAATACCAATTTGACAGGTGCCCAAACACCAAAACTCGCATCAACTCCCTGCAAAAAGAAATGAAGGGCAGAATCCAAACTCACAGGGAACTTACATGGGCAAAGTACGTGTCGAAAATAACTGAACAAGACACTTGGAAAATCCCAAAAATATTGAAAAACAAGCATCGCAAAATTGAAACCCTGCACAACCAAGACAACATCCTGGTCACCAATGAGGAAATTTCGGAAGAATTGGCAGAAACTTATCCAAAACATTTTACACCGAACGAAATCAAAGACCAAAGTCTAATACACAACATTGAGAATACAAAAGAAAACCTGGAGAGGACGTACAACACAAATAACCCTCTAAAAACTTCAGCTTCTGAAATAAAAAACATAATAAGAACACTGTCAGCAAACAAAGCACCAGGTCCAGACAAAATTCCCAACATAGCGCTGAAGAATCTGCCCGACAACATAATTAGGGAAATAGAGCGAATTTATAACTACTGCCTCCAGCACGAGTATTTTCCTGATGCATGGAAAACGGCCAATATCATCCCTATACTAAAACCAGGCAAAAACAAAAAGTGTGCTTCCAGCTACAGACCGATTGCTCTCCTGAACACCCTCAGCAAAATACTAGAAACCATCATAAAACTCAGAATCGATGACCATCTCTACGACAACAACTTAATAATAAATACGCAATTCAAATTCAGAAGAGAGCATTCCACAGTGCATCAAGTGCTGCGAATTACTGAACAAGTAGCTACAGCCTTCAACCGCAAGCAATCCACTGGTCTAGTCCTCCTCGACCTGGAAAAAGCGTTCGATAAAGTCCACCATGATGCACTGCTGGTCAAACTACATAACCTCAACTTTTCAACATCTATTCTAAAAATCATACAAAGCTACCTGAAAAATCGAAAATTTGTGGTCACAGTAGATGGAGTCAAATCTAACTTACATATTGCGAAAGCAGGTGTCCCTCAAGGGTCAGCACTGGGTCCCCAGCTGTTCAATGTTTATATCAACGATATACCTAAAATTGAAGACCACCGAATGAACATCGCAACCTACGCTGACGACACGGCCCTCTTTTGCTCTTCAAACAGACACCACGTCATTATTAAGCTCCTCAACAATCAACTCGAACAGCTGAGACTGTACTTTAAAAAATGGGCACTAATGCTAAACTTATCAAAAACAGAAGCCATCATGTTCACCAGAGCTCACAATCTATACCATAAAGGGGAAACCCTAGCGATTGGAGATCACGAAATAATATGGAAAAAGAAAGTAAAGTACCTGGGCATACATTTGGATGACAAACTTCTATTTCAACAACACCTAAACAGCGTAAAAGCTAATGTACAGCCGTCGTAACGGTGCCTGAAATTGCGTGAAGTTTAAAAGCAGAAGGGTGGTTGACTACTTAGCGCTTAGGCTGGGAGCGGGCTGGACCTAAGTAAGTCAGATTAGAATTACTACTACTTAGCGCTTAGGCTGGGTGCGGGCTTGACCCAAGTAGTGAGTAAGGCGAGTAATTGGTGATTACTGATTTATTCTTAATAATTATTCGCTTATATACAGATCTTACAAAAATATTTATAATTATTTATTTACAACAATACGTGCTTAAGTTTAATGCACACGCCAAAAGAGCGGTGTCAGCTTGCCTTAGTAACCTTGATTTCGCTTACTGCATAATGTGACACAATGCCCGCGACTTTGGCATTGATGAGGCGGCGATGAACTGTTTACGCGTAAACATCTTGCCTCTCAGGACTGGGACTCCAATAGGGAGTTGCTTGTGGCCCTCTTCATCATCTGGGCGAGGGGTTCTAACTCAATCTCTCTTTGTGGATTTGGCGGAGGAGCTCTTCGTCGAGTGTGTCGCTTCCAGATGCAATGTCCTCCAATAATGATGCTGGCGGCTCCTAATATGATCCCTATAATTGATGCAGTTGTGATTGTCGTATGGTGCTTAACTTGAGCCCATGTTGCTTCTTGAATGGCGGTTCGTAACTCCGTTTCTTTATCTCGGAGCTTGTCCAAGTCATCGGAAAGGTTAAGAACAGGTTCAGGTAGGATCTCCGTCGGAGCTTGATCTCTTGGTAGGTCGCTAATAACGACGTTAGTGGGTTTTAGGAAGGTTTTAATAAAGCTGGTTCCTTCCTTTCGTGTTGATGTGATGGTGAGTTGGTTGGTGCGTATGCTGCAGCTTGGGGAGAGGTGGATGATTGCTGTGCTATCGACACGAACGTCTTCTCTGGTACCATTACATATAATGCCGATGCTGGTTGCTGAATTGACCATGATGAGCCATGTGTTTTCTTTCATGAGCTTTTTAAAAATAACGGGCTGGCTTCGCAGCTTGATGATAGGGCAGGGGTTTGTAGGGGTGTGCTGATAGAGTTCGTCTAACAAACAATTGGGACTGTGCTTAATACTTCGCCTGACTACTGGGGAGCATAGAAATCGTCCCTTGGCTGTTGACGTACATTCCTGAAACTCCTTTTCTGTAAGTATAAAATAGGACTGTGTATCATAGTTAACGCCCATGATCCCGTCCGGAATAGCAGCCGTCCATATATGGTTCTTTGTTATATTCATTGGGATCGACGATACCTTAATCAATTCGTACTCGGCAGGTTCGGTTAGCTTAAAATATCCAAATACTCGAATGGCTTGGTCATTTATCTTAATGTTTGTTTTAATAAGATGCCTTTGGATCTCGATGCCTGATGGCAGTCGAGCCTGCGCCCTCTCCAGCAAGCTCTCAACTTGATATGGAGCTATGATCTCGTATAGATGACCATGACTATACATAATGTTGGTCAGATGATTGGTTTGATCATATAACTCCTCCATGATGTTTGATACGAGTTGATAGGCAGTGAGGATATGAATTTTTACCTTGTTTGCATCTGTCATTTTTAATAAGCCCTTCATTTTGTTAATTTCCTCTAGTCCCTTGTTAATCTGTTTCTGGAAGTTGTTTATCTTTTCAGTGACTCTAGAGGCTGTACCATTAAAATCCGATAGTGCAGTCAACATGAACTTCGTTTGATGGTCGGATGCGTGGATCAGAGTTTTTTGGTTTTTGTCCAGTGCCTCGATGTCTTGGTACACTTCATCATTTACCCCAAACACTGATGTCAATAGTTTTCCTAGCAACCCTCTTTTTGTACGAGTACTGATTCCTTGTATTAGGACCTGTTGACTCCGATTGAATCGTTGTTGCTGTTCCCTTAAATGGTGAACTAAATGCTCGCATCCATCTTCTGGTGTTACATCCCTTGCTGTATTACATAATTTAGTCATATTTGCTAATGCTTCATGTAACGTGTCGGCGCCCTTAAGTAAATCTCTCCTTTCAAATTGAACTTCTAGGCGAAAGGTGCCTCTTTCGATTCTGCATTCTCCCAATGATTCTACATACAGGCCGCTCTTTGGATAATGCACGCTAAAGTTTCCAGTAGCGACTTGTAGTATTAATAGCGATAGTAGTAGGCTTTGACTAATATTTGTGCTGTGCTTTCTAAGTGCCCTGGTTGGCTGCACCCTGTGCGTGTCCTCATCCTTGGGCAACGGGACCAGTTTGTGTATGGCCCTTTTGAAAGTAGTGCCTCCAGATTTTTTTACATTCGGTAATCTTTGCCATTGGCCATTTTGTAGGACTAATGTTGTCTTCTTTTATCAGGACTACATCTCCAATCTCTACGTTTTCTTGAGGAGTTTTCCATTTGTATCTTTGTTGAAGATTATGAAGGTACTCTCTTGACCATATGTTCCAGAAATCGGTTTTCATTTTTTCAATGAGTCGCCACCTTTGGGAAAGCGATGTTGAGATGTAATTGATGTGTGGATCTGATGCTTTGAGCAATGGATGCTCGATCAGGAAATGTCCTGGTGTTAATACCAATCCATGTTCATTATCGCTGTTAATGGTGCACTATGGTCGAGAGTTCAGACATGCCTCGATTTGGCATAATAACGTAGATAGTTCTTCGAATGTCAGGGTGGAATCGCCTATCACTCGTCGGAGATGATGCTTAGACTTAACACCAGCTTCCCAAATTCCTCCAAAGTGGGGTGCAGCCGGTGGAATGAAGTGTCATCTAGTCCCATTGGTTGCCAGTGGGTTTTGTACATCTTCCTGCTGCATCATATGTTTTAGTTCTTTTTTTAATTCTTTGTCTGCTCCAACGAAGTTTGTTCCATTGTCACTATACATGTGATCAGGTCTACCTCTTCTTGCTACAAATCTTCGAAATGCGGCTAAAAATTGATTCGTTGATAAGTCGCTTGCCACTTCTAGATGAATAGCCTTTGTTGACAGGCAGACAAATACCGCAATGTATCCCTTATACGATTTATGACCTCGTCCCTTTGTTGCTCTTATTTGTATTGGTCCAGCGTAGTCTACACCAGTATTGCAGAATGCTGGTGATGGCTGTACCCTTTGAGGTGGTAGTTGGCCCATTTGTTGGTGTGTGGTCTGTCCTTTGTGCCGAGTGCATGCAATACATTTGTTTATGACGTGTCTGATTTTTCGTTTTGCTTGAATGACCCAGTATCGTTGGCGTATATACGCTAATGTTAGCTGATTGCCTCCATGATGTGTCATGGCGTGCCCATCTTCTATGATTAACCTTGTTAGCGAACTCTCTTGTGGTATTATAGCTGGATGTTTACTTTCATGTTGTAGTAATGAATTGGCCAATCGACCTCCAACCCTAAGGACCCCATTTTCGTCTAACCATGGGTTCAGGCACGCTAATTTTGATCCTTTGATCGCTTCTAGTTTTTTCTCCTGCAGGGCTCGCATTTCCTTGCTCCAATACGACTGCTGAGTTATCCGGATAATCATATGGCGAGTATCTTCCATCTCGTCCACTGTTAGGATTCCTACTAGTCTCTCCTTTTTTAGACAACGTCGACAAAATAATAGCACTCTTATCATTCTTTTAAGATTTGAGAACCTTTCAAGAGTGTCATTTGTCACTATCTTAATATTCGTCTGATGCGTCATCTTGATCTCCATATTTGTGTCTTGAGGTTCCACCACTTCTGGCCATTGGCTTGTCATTCTCAGCCACAATGGTCCTTTCCACCATAATTCGGATTCTTCAAGTTCCTTTGGAGTTAGTCCTCTAGATATGATGTCTGCAGGATTTTCCTTTGTGTTTACGTAGTACCAATGTTTACATGGAACCAAACCTTGAATCTCAGACACCCTGTTGGCCTCAAATGTTTTCCACCAAATTGGATCGCCTTTTATCCATCCCAATGTAATCATGGAATCAGTCCACGCGTAGATTGCGTGTACATCGATGTCCAAAAACTTTAAGCATCTTCTTATCAGTTTGGCTAGTAAAACAGCGGCACAGAGCTCTAATCGTGGGAGAGTTTGTTTGGATCTTGCTGGAGCGACTTTTGATTTTGATGTTAACATCGTGACTGTTATTTTTCCATCTTTGTTGGCTATCCTGCTGTACAGTACGGCCCCATATGCTTTTTCTGATGCATCACAGAAACCATGCAGCTCAATGTTGCTGATCTCCTCATTTTAGTAGTGTATCCATCTAGGAATACTTATTTCTTCGATGTATTTTAGTTCTTGCTGTATCGTCATCCATTTTTGGAATAACTCCATTGACACTTCCTTGTCCCAGTCTAAATTTCCTAGCCATAGTTCTTGGATGAGTAGTTTTGCCTTTATGATTACTGGAGATAGCCATCCCAATGGATCAAACAGTTTTGCAACTTCTGATAGTATGAGGCGTTTTGTTGCTGTTTGTGTTATGATCTCTTGTTGAACGCGAAACTTGAATACGTCATCAAGCGGTGACCAGTACACCCCCAATGATTTTTTGATCCCGTCTACATCGATCTCCATTATGGATTTGTCCTTTAAATTATCTGGGACTGACTGCAGGACTTCTGAATTATTGCTGAGCCATTTGCGTAGTGTAAATCCACCTTTCTCTAACATTTTAATCAGCTCGTTCACATTCTTTACTGCTTCTTCTTTGGTTTGGCATCCGGACAACAAATCATCCACGTAAAAATCTTTGAGGGCTATTTTTGATGCACGAGCGAAGGTATGTTGTTCTTCAATTACCAGTTTTTGTAGAGTTTTCGTAGCTAGGTATGGTGCCGCTGCTGTACCGTATGTCACTGTAGTCAACTCGTATTCCTCAATTGGTTCAGAATCTCTGAACCTCCATTAGATTCTGTGATAAGGTTGATCTTGTTCATGGAGCTTGATCTGTCGGTACATTTTCTCAACATCGGCTGTAAACACCACCTTGTGTTTCCTCCATCGCAGAAGGATATCGGTGAGTTCTTGTTGCAAACGAGGGCCCACATGCATTGTATCATTTAAACTTTTCCCCGACGATGTTTTGCTTGAAGCATCAAACACTACTCGCAACTTAGTAGTGCTACTGGATTCCTTTATAACTGCATGATGAGGAATATAATATTTTCCGTTCGCGTTTTCTGCCTTCTTCATGTGTCCCAAACTTAGATATTCTTCCATGAATTGTTTATATGTGTTATCAAGCTCTGGATTTCTTATGAATTTTTTCTCTATTTGGAGTAATCTTGCGATTGCACGTGATCTTGAAACTCCTAAAATTTCAGTGTCTTTTTTGAACGGGATTCGTACTTTAAACCTTCCGTCTTCCTCCTTGGTAGTTGTTTCTTCAAAAAACCTTTCGCATGCCCTCTCTTCGTTGGTGGGGCAACGTTCTTCTGGCATTTCTTCTATCTGCCAAAATTTCGTTAGCTGCTTATCTTCCTCAACTTGGCTGATACAGCTTGTTACTTCTATCGCCGTTCTTTGCGATGTTTGATTTCCGGAGATCATCCAACCCAGTTCTGTGTTTTGAGCCAGCAATCCACATTCTTGCTTAATGATCCCTTCCAGCAATATCTTGCTGTATTCTGCGGCGCCAATTAATGCATCAATTGGTCCAGGGATATTGAATGTTGGATCAGATATCATTTTATTTTGAATCCAACCTTCTTGTGCTTGCGTAATGTTCACCTTTGAGGAAGGCATGTCCTTGGTGACCTTTGGAAGTACGTAAAATCTTACGTCCAAAGCGAAGTTACTGGGAAAGCGGGGACACACTTGTGACGTTATGGTTGATGTACAAATGCTCGTCATGTTTCCCACTCCGCTTATTTCGGCTCTTATTTTCTCTCGCGGTCCGCCAATCCTCTGAGCCGCTTCTTCTGTAATGTACGCTGCTTGGGAGCCTTGATCTACTAAAATAGGGAGATATTGAGTTGATCCGTTTATTGCCTTCACTTGTGCCAGGGCTGTCGCTAATAGCACTACTTGTTCTTCCTTGGCACATGTTGTATTTGATTGCTGCCTCTCGACATTTGAAGATCTTCCTCCTCTTGAGTAGGTGTTTCTCGATGCAGGACTTTCTTTATGAAGAAGTGTGTGGTGCATTTGGTTGCATTTGGCACATCTCCATGTAGACTCGCATCTTGTCTTCGCATCGTGTTTGAAGCAGTTAAGGCAAATTCCTTTGTCTCTTATTGCCTTAGTACGCTCGTCGATTGATAATGCGATGAATTTATTGCACTTAGGTACTCCAATACCTCTATGAAATCCTGAATTTCGTTTGGTTCAGCTAATGATTGTTCGTAGAGTTTGTTAGTTTGATTGTCCCATGTGTCTGCTTCTATCCCGAGACTGTGAATCGCCTCCATGCATTCATTTGTTGTGTCATGTAGGTACTTCAGTTTCTCGGCTGATTCTTCTCTTACTTCTGGACTGTCTAAAATTTTATCGATTAATTTATATAGAATTAATCTTTGATTATTAAAACGTCTATTTAGCAGCTCGTGAGCCGCATCATAATTTGCTTCTAATACTTGCAGGTGTTGTATTATACGACCTGCCTCTCCTGTCACGTGCGTCTTTAGGAATTGCATTTTTTCCACTTTTGTTAAATTTGAGTTATTATGTACCAAGTTGTCAAATATGTCTTGAAATGTTATCCATTTTTCATACGACCCTTGGAATGTTGGAATCTTCATTTCCGGAAGCTTCACCGGACGGGACTCCAGTTTTGATTGACATTCCGCAATGATTTTGTCCACTTCGGCTTCCACTATATCATACATATTTTGCTTGAAATACTTATGCTTATATTGTACTTCGTGGAGCAGTATTTCTTCATGCATGTCTTGGAATGCTTCCCACTGTTTTTGCATCCTCATAATGAGATTCTTCTGTTTCGGGATACTTCTCCCTTCTTCACGTCTTTTAGTTGCTGACAAGATCTGTTCAGCATTTGGATTTTTATTTCCTGCTTCTTTAACCGGAGCGCTTGATCCTCATCTTCTGGCTCCCCGTTTCTTTCTTCATTGATAGGGCTTTCGCTCTTGGATTCATCCTCCATGACTATATCGCTCGGATTTGGTTTTAAGAATTGGCTCAAAAACTTGACTGCCTCTTCCTTGGTCTGCTTCATCTGCTGATAGTAGTTCGTTTGGAAGTATTCGTGTTCCTCCATCCTCATTGACCCTGCTAGCTGATGGTTGTTCGCAGCCTCATACCATATGTTTTCCAGAGCGTCGAGTCTTGTTTGTGCCCAACTGGTTGTTCTTCTCTGTATTGGGTCTTTCTTCGCGTTTGCGAAGATTGTGACAATTTTCGAAGCAGTTTGTTCCTGAACTTTCGCCAATTGGTCGAGATCCATTTTTTTTTCCTTTCTTCTTACTGTTTTCTTTTCCTGCTGATTTTTCTATCTGCAGGCTCTCTTCTTAAGCCTGTCTTCTTTCCTAAGGTTCGAAGGACCATGTACAGCCGTCGTAACGGTGCCTGAAATTGCGTGAAGTTTAAAAGCAGAAGGGTGGTTGACTACTTAGCGCTTAGGCTGGGTGCGGGCTGGACCTAAGTAAGTCAGATTAGAATTACTACTACTTAGCGCTTAGGCTGGGTGCGGGCTTGACCCAAGTAGTGAGTAAGGCGAGTAATTGGTGATCACTGATTTATTCTTAATAATTATTCGCTTATATACAGATCTTACAAAAATATTTATAATTAATTATTTACAACAAAACGTGCTTAAGTTTAATGCACACGCCAAAAGTGCGGTGTCAGCTTGCCTTAGTAACCTTGATTTCGCTTACTGCATAATGTGAGGCGATGAACTGTTTACGCGTAAACAACAGCCATTTAAAATTCAAAAGCTACTTCCGGTTTCGAATAATTAGGGTTTGTTTTGGATATTAAGAATTACATCAAAAAATTCTTTAGGTTTACTTTGGTAGTAAATATTTTCTTCTCATCGATGTGTGACAAAGGGTTCTCGAAATAAAGAGGTGGTATGTATACAGGGTGTCACAAAATTCGACTGACAACACTTAACTGGAGATTGTGCACCAAAAACGTTCGGGGCGAGTATCCGCGGGGAACCACGTGGAGGTTCTCCTCGGGTACGACGGAGGCAGGGGAAAAAAATTAACCGCCCTGAGGTGCCTGGAAGCAACAGATGTGCACCCCCGGTCGGATTTACACGGCTTATTTAAGGACGCTTTAACCTACAATTGAGGTGTTACCGTGCACCGGTGAACTTCTTTGCTCAGAAGTATCCCCGCTACTACGTCCTCCCTTTTAGTCGCCTTTTACGACAGGCAGGGGCCTACCCCAGATGTATTCATTCGCCCATGCTGTAGGCCGTACCTGGTTCACTTCTTCTGAACCCACTCCTCCTCCCGAATCGCTGCCGTGGCAAACCTGCTAATCTCCTTCCAAATGCGGTCGTCCGTGTCGACCGTGACGCTGAGTGGCCAACCTGCCTTATACTCGATGGCGCGCTCCCTGAGAAGTTCGCGCGCCGCCTCTCTGTCCTCACCGTTACAGTCCAGCAAAACGTGTGCGCCTGTTTCCATTTGCCCACATTCGCATAGACCGTCCCCCTTTCTCAGCTTGAACCTGTGGTAGTAACTCTCAAATCTACCGTGGCCGGTGACCAACTCAACTGCGTCTTTACCGAGCACCCCCTTCACGCCATCCACCATTGGCGTGATGGAGTGCAACCCGCGTTATCGGCATCCCATCGCGTTTGCCACGCCGCTCTCTCCTCTCTTTGACGCAGTGCGCGCGCCAGTGCCCTCGACTTCGGTACCTCTCTCATCTCGGTAAGGTTGAGCGCGTCTTTCGACGTTGCGCTTGCCCTCTCCTTTCCTTCCAATAGCGGACTGCCCCTTGCCCACTTCACCCTAATGGTCGTGCCCCTTCGACCTGCTCCTAGGATAGCCTTGTAGGTTCACCTGGCGACGTCGTTCCTGATATCCGCGGCCGTGATCATATTGAGCACTGCCTTGGAACCGCTCACGACATCCGTATCTCCGTCTTCGCGCACCGCCGCGTTCACCGCATCCGCCACCGCTAACAGCTCCGCTTGCGTCGTCGTAGCGTTCTCGGATAATCTCACCACCGCTGCATGCCCCCAGCTGCCTTGGGGGTCTTTCGTGACGAGTGAGTAGCTCACACCCACTTCCGTCTTCGTCACCGCCGCGTACATCTCTCTCCTGCCTTCTTCTCGGCCTTCGTCGTGTACTTCTACCCTCAGGAGACCTCTCTCCGATGGATGCACCAGTCCATCCGCGTGTGCTCTTGCCTCGTAGTCGCCCATTGCTAGCTCAGTCCTCTCCCTAAACCGATGTAGGACCTCCAGATAGATCGGCGGGATGCCCGCTATCACCTGAAGGGCCGACGTTGGGGCGGTGCGGTAGGCTTTGGCGATTCTCAATAGGAAGGGTCTCTGCGCCGGACTCAGATGTCTAATCACCCTTGTGTCAAGGCCTCTCTTACCCCACACTTCTGCACCGTACGTGATTATCGGGACCACAACTCCCCTGTAAATCCGTTTCAGCATCTGGGCGGATGTTCCCCAGGTTCTGCCAGCGACAATGAATAGCCTGTTGGCCATTGCCGCCGATTTTCCCCGGGCTGCCCTCGCTTGCTCAACCCAAAGCAGCGTGTCATCGATATACACTCCGAGGTATTTGAGGTACCTCTGCATTTCGATCCTCTCTCCGTCGGTTCTTATCACCGGTGCTCGCAGTATGCCCCTTGCCTTTATAAAGATTGCCTCCGTCTTGGCCGTGTTATAGAGTAGGCTGCTATCTTTACTCCACGACTGGCACTTTTCCCACACTTCTCTCCATTTAGTTTCGATTATTCGCACCGAGGGCGCTGAAATAACCAAAACCTGGTCGTCCGCATAGGCTTGAGCATACACGCCCTCAACTTCGTCCACTGCTCGGAACCACCCTTCCATGGCCACGAGCCAGAGTACCGGACCGGAGCACGATCCCTGCGGACAGCCCCTGTTCACGTCGCGCGACATGGAGCCGCTGTGTACAGTTCTTGCCCTCAGAAAATCGGCTGCCATCTCGCCCAGTGACTTCGAACACCCCGTGAGTTGCAATTGTTCGGAAACGTACCGGTGGCTCACCGAGTTGAACGCATTTTTGATGTCTAGGGTGACAACCAAGCTATGCATTCCTCTCTGTTTCGCCGCCTGTAGTTCCTTCACTAGCTTCTCTAGAGCGTCCGTCGTACTTCGTCCGTACCTAAAGCCAAACTGTCTGTCCGATAAGTGGTTCCTTGTCTCCAGATGGTGTTGGAGTCTGGAAGCGCAGATCTTGTCTAAGATCTTACCAATCACTGGGAGTAAGCATATTGGCCTGAAACCTGCCCCTCCTGGTTTCGGCTGCCATGCTACTCTTGCCACTTTCCAAACTTGTGGGAACACACCGAACTTCCAGCAGGCGTTAAAGATACGTCGCAAGGTATCCCTTCCAATTTCAGCCACATGCTCGAGCGCACCCGTGGGTATGCCGTCATTGCCTGCTGCCTTCTTCGGATTGAATGACCTCGCTGCGATAGACAATTCGCTTGCGCCAATCTCCGGTTCTTCCTCCGTGCCCCATGGGACTAGTTGCTCTCTCTCCTCGCTCTCCTCATCCCTAGAAAAGTACTTGGCCAACAGCTCCTCTAGAGTTTCCTCCTCGGAAGTTGTCCACGTACCGTCCCCGCGCTCTACCGTGGATAGAGGCGCCCTCTTCCTCCTCCTCGCGCTAAGGACTCGGTGCTCGAATCCCCAGGGGTCTTGTTCCGGGCTGCCGGCCGTACTGCAGAACTCCCTAAATGATTCCACCTTCGCCCTTTTAATCGCCTTCTTGTACGCGGCCCTCTTACTTCTATAGATCCGACCCCACTCGTTCTTTCCGTCTCCCTCAGGTTCGACCTGCCACCTTCTTCTTGTTCTTCTCGCCTCCTGTCTGAGTCTGTCCAGGTCTCTATTCCACCACTCCGCTGAATTGGGGCGGCCTCTATACCCGTTGCTCTTCGCGGGTATGAGTCCCTTCTTGCACGCCGTGAAACATGCTTCCTGAAAGCTTGCCGCTGCCCCTTCTACCTCCTCTCTACTGCCCATTGCCAAATCTTTCAATTCGGCAATCTCCACTTCTAGGGATTCTCTGAACCTTCCCCAGCCCGTTTTGGGAACGTGGTAGCGGACGTGTTCCTCTCTGACGGTGTCTGTGCCTTCCGTTATGTTGGTCCGAAGGTATTGGTGGTCACTTAGGGTTTCCTCGTCACTGATGACAAGTTCTCCCGTCTGTTTCCCCCTTACCAAAATCAGATCCGTCCATCCCACTCCGTTTGAGCTAACAAACGAGGGTGGGTCATCGGGCCCATTTAGAATTTCCAATCCGTGCAAAATTGAAAACTCAACCACCGCTTGCCCCCTTTCGTCATTATCCGGACATCCCCAAGACTCGTGCTTTGCGTTAAAATCGCCCATAATCACAGTTGCCCCTCTGTAATTATTAAGAACCTTTGTGATTTCCTCTAGCTTGCTCACAAGGCGGTCGGCCGGGCCTGGTTCGACGTAAAGCGAAATGTAGATCGTTCCATCCCTCGCTCTGACAGCTGTGGTGTTCTTATCCGATAACTGGCCTAACCTCGTCACTTCTCCTACCCTCGTGCTCGTAACGATTATTGCCTTGCAACTCTCGTCCCCGATCACCAGCGAGTCGCCCCACCCTACCTCTCCCAGGCTCTTGGATGCACACGATGTCGATTGCCTCCTCACCCGCTACTCTCTGCAGTTGGCCCATTGCCGACTTGCCCTTCCCCGCATTAAACGTCATTAGTTTGAGTAACTTATCCATAATTGGTCTTGTTACGTAACCTCAGCTGCTCTCTCTTGAACACTTCGCAACGGCCCTCCTCCATTGCTGCGTGCCCAGCCGATTTCAAACCACGCTTTCTGCAGTTGGGACAGTCCGACTCTGTCCTCTTGCAGTCGTTCAACCTGTGCTGCCCCCCGCACTTAGGACAGCACTCCCTCAGCTTGCAGGCTTTGGAAGTGTGCCCATACTCGCTACAGTTGTAGCACCTCGTCGGTCTCGTGTGTTCAACGACCGTTAACCTCCTAAGCTCGATGTTCAGCTTTCCTCCTCCCTTCATGATGGCAGCAAACATTTCCGGCCGAACCCGTACGATCCAGTCCTCTTTCGTCGGGTTACGGTTCGGACGTTTGCCCACCACCATCATCCTCGCCTTCTCGCCCTCAATCGCCATCTCTTTAAGAACGGCTCTGTTGCCGCGGATTATCTCCAAAACAACTTCCCCGTCCTTTAGGCCGCCCTACGCGCCGATGATCTTGATCACCGGGTCGCGGTCCGCTACAGGGGTGACCTTTATGGCATCTCCAGCCCCCTCTACGCACTCTCCTGACGGTGGTGAAGCCTCCGTCAATAGCGCCCTCTTCCACCTTCTTGGCTAATTCCTTCTTAGCCTCCTCCGCGTCTCCCTCCTTATGGACAACCACCGCAGCATAGCTGCGCTTCTTCTGCTGCCGCTTAGGTTCCGGTTTACCCTCCGTGCAGGGTTTGCCTTCCGTCTCCGATACCTTCGCGGCCGCAGCCTCAGCCGCTTGCTTCGCGCAGTCACTGCCCACCTCTTTCACAGCCTGCTTCAGGTCCCCCCCTAAGACCGTTAATGACGGTTTCCATTGCGCGGCACGACATAGCGCTGAAGAGCATCAAAATGTCTTCCATCGCGTCGTGGACCGCCCTCTGGTCACCCCTCAAAAACTGGAGCTTGCTGTTGTGCTCCCTACTCGTTGCCGCCTTGACAACACGCACTCTATCGTTGAGCATCCTCATTATGTCGAGGATACTCTCCGACCCCGTTACTACACGAGCGTCTGTTTCGGTTGCCCCTTCCGAAACATCGCTCCTTCCATCGGTCGCCCCGTCCGATTTTTGGCACTTGGCCTCAGGATGTTCCAATTCATCCCCACGTTTACGTTTCCCAAGCGTATCCGTGTTGGCCGCGTCACCAGTTTTTCCAAGATCCGCCATGGCGGGTTCTTGGAATTCCGTACAGGTGTTCGGTTGAAACACGTGTACCGAACAGATGGTCGCCAGAACAGGTTTTGTGACCCTAATTAGCGCACAGGTAGTTGCCTACGTGACTAAATCGGGTAACTTGCCCAAGTTTTCACTACAAATGCGGGTCACGGAATTCGCCCAAAACAAATGCACGACGCAAATGTAACTGAATTTACCAGTAAAACTAGCAAAACAATTACAATTTGCCTCCACTGCGTGCTACCACACACGCTCTTCCTCGTAAGATCGGCTCTCACTCGTGAAAGTTCGAGTCAAAATTACCACCTGTAGCAAGTAAAATTAACTTGTTCTTAGTTATTTAAAAATAAAAAAGTTCAAGAAAAGTCACAAGCCACTCTCCCTTTAGTTTTAAATAAAGCTGATAAAAATAAGCACTTGTAAAACGCACTGGAACCGAGACGAGTTGAAAGTAGCCGGAGCTCCTCAAAACACGTCTGTACTGTACCGCTGCTCGCACAAGACCCCAAGCATCGGTGGTTCAGTGGTAGAATGCTCGCCTGCCAAGATAGGGACAGAGGGAATCTCGTCGATCCATTCGCGCGCGTCGTCGGTTAGACGACGAGGCGTTTGGTTAGCCAAAGAGAGTCACGGTTAGTCCCGCCGCCCTACCGGCGCTCGCTTGAAGAGCTAAAAACGCTAAAAACGCCAAAAAGTCGAAAAAATTCCACAAAAATTTGACGGACGTCATAAAACTTAGTTTTGCTCTGCGACCGACAGTTTCGAGCTGACTTTCCGACAACAACAACAACAACAAAAAAGAGAACAACCGCGCGGGCGCCGTCTCTCACCCGGCGAACCGCGATATGCGGTCATCTCGGTCGAGCGAGACCGACGCGCACCGTTCGGACCTGGCAGTTAGGTTAGGTTAGGTTGGGTCAGGTCAACTCGCCGAGGTTAGGTCAGCGCCGCCACGGCGAGTTTTGAAAGAGCGAAACTTTGCATCTTTTTCGAAGGTTTCTTCTTTAGTTTTTCGATTCGTTCGCATAAATCTCAAATTATTGATACTTGCGCGTTCCTCTGCCCTCTTGCAAAACTCGGATCTTTCGGCCCTCTCTCGCATGCCGGCGGCGACGAATTTTAATGATTCGTTCTTTTTGACTTTATGGAAAGTGATGATTTTTCTTCGAACGATTCTTGATCGATTTCGTCGTTGACTCGAAGCAAAAAGCGACCGGGCGGCGCCGAGCCCCTCAACTTCGAAGAAGATGGCTCTCTCTCCGAAAAAAAAAATTGAGGACAGCGGCACGCGGTGTTCCCAAGCGGTCACCCATCCAAGTACTGACCGCGCACGACGTTGCTTAACTTCGGTGATCGGACGAGAACCAATTTCCAATTCCAATTTAAAAAGATTTTTATTGACGAAAAGAAATTTAAATTACATTTGCAGCAAAGGAACATAAGGTTCCTGCTTCAGGAGAAGCTTACCCTTAAATAATGAAATTACTATAATAGGAAATTAACAAATGCGACTATGTTACATAAAAGAAATTTAACATTTGCTGCTTAGCAAAGCTGTGCGAGGGCTGGGGGAATTCTACGAATTCTCTACTCCAAGTTCGACTGCGGCACTGAGAAAAACGAGATACGGATGATATGAAATGAGACAGAAAAGAAATGAGGATGGGATGAGATGAATGAAATGGATGATAGAAATGCTGAGAAGTGAAGGTGGTGAACTTGGTGAAATGGGAGATGAACTGACTAGAAATGACTAGATAAAGTTAAAATAACCGAAGCTCACCGCAAATCTTGGTTAGCAAGAATGCGGTGGGCAGGGGTTTGATGACGAAAGGTGACACCCGGATTGTCGGCAATAAACGTGGATATTGAGTGGAGGAAAGGAATGTGCTCACTCGCACCGACCTTGTCCAAGAAGCGGTGGGCGATTTTGAATGCAAACTCTGAAATTGATGGAATGTTGGCCGCTTGATGGAGTCGGTCGATGCGAGTGAACCTGTCCAAACCCGTTATTAGTCGTAAACATTTATTTTGGAAAGTTTGTAACTTTTTAATGTTAGTTTTTGCCGACATTATCCAGGCTGGTGCACCGTACGTGAGAATGGGCCTAATTGTAGAGGTATAGATAAGTTTCTTATTTTTCTGACTAAGCACAGAATTCCTGGCTAGCAGGGGGTAGAGTGAGTTGAGCGCTTTATAGGATTTTTTAATTGACTCCGCGAAATGATTTTTAAATAATAGCTTGGAATCCATGTGGATACCGAGGTATTTAACTGTATTTTTGATGGGGATGACGTGCCCATCAATGTCGAACGGTTGAGAGGTTCGAACGTGCTTGAACTTTCTGTGGAATGTGATGGCTTCAGTTTTGTCCGCGTTTAATTTAATTTTCCAGGTGCGAAAATGGTTGAAGATGACACGCGAGTGAATGAAATTTTTCTTGTGGGCGGTGTTAGCATCAAGTGAACTGTTAAGAATCGCCGTGTCATCAGCAAACAAGGCCAGAAGAGTCTGCGGCATCTGAGGAATGTCGTTGATATAGAGGAGGAACAACACCGGGGCCAGGATTGACCCCTGCGGTACTACCGCCCCTATATCTTTCAACAGGGAGTTGGAGTTGTTCACTGACACGAAAAATTGACGAGAGGTGAGGTAGGAGTGGATCAAAAGTACAAGGGATTTGGGAAATTGGTAATGGATAAGTTTATGGATCAGTCCGTCTGTCCACACCCGGTCAAACGCCTTCTGGATATCAAGGAGGAGCATTGCGCTCACCTTCCGTTGGTTGAAACCCAGAACAACTTCATTGACAATCCTTACAATTTGCTGTAAGCACGAATGCTCGGATCTAAAGCCGAATTGAAAATTGGAAATTAGATTATTGGCGCCAATGAAGTTGCTGAGCCTCCCAAAAATTACCTTTTCGACGATCTTCCCGAGGGTGGGCAGAAGACTGATCGGGCGATAGGAATCGGGATTGGATGGGGCTCCCTTGCTCTTGGGAATAGGGATTACCTTGGCAACTTTCCAGCAATTCGGAAAGTGCCTATGCCTAAAAATTTGATTTACAAAATATGCGATCTGGACAATTGCTTTTTTAGTGAGGCATTTTAGGACCTTGTTTGAAATACCATCCACTCCAGGGGCTTTTTTAACATTTAGTTTTTTGATAATATTTTTAATATCCTGGGGGGAAGCAGAAAAGTCGTTTAACGTAGTATTGGGTGGAGTTGGATGGCGATTGTTTTGGAGGTAATTATTGACAGTTTTCGTAATTTCGCGCTGTGTTTGCGTAGAATCCGGTTCGATTTTATGCACTGATTCGAAGGTGGTAGCAATCAAATTAGCCTTGTCCAGATCGCACATCGCCAAAACGTTGTTAGCTTTAAGAGCCGGAATTGATCGGGGGCGCCTTTTAAGGTTCTTGGTTATATTCCAAAGGGATTTTTCCCCAGAATTCACCTTTTCCAGGACCCCGGACCAACACCGGTTCTGTGCAAAGCAATGTCCCGACCTATTTCGCGGCTGAGAGAGCGAAAGTTACATTTGTGGGCGATCAAACCGGTCCGCTGCCACAACTTACGCTCCCTATTCCGAAGAGCAATCTTGGCCACGGTGTCAGGGGGAATGGAATCTATGGGAGGGGTATACTGGATGAGCGGGAAAGAGGCCTCAACAGCCTCTTGGATGTGACGGGTAAATTCAACCACAGACTCCTCTAGCTCTCTTCCATGAGAAAATTCAGGCTTTAAGATAATTTTCGAGTCAAGACAAGATTTAAAATTTTTAATATTTTGGAAAGTAAATTTAAACGCGCCCCTATGCAATCGGCTTTCGCCTAGGGCTTAGGATCGACTGACTCGTGTGCAACAACTGTTCACACGAAACCCTTCTCCACTTCAGTCCTCAAGGGTCGCACTAGAGTATTTGCTACTACCCCCAAGATCTGTACCGGCGGCGGGTTTTCGGCGGCGGCGGCGAGAAACCGACATGTTCGGCGCGCCCTGCCGACGCGAGCGTCGGCCGCCTCCGAGGCGGGCGGTTGCCGCTGGGGGGGTCGCGCGCCTTCTGCTCAGCCGACATCTCCCTCCTATATGGTAAAAACCGAGTTTACCGCGTACCGCGAGCGAGCACGGCCAACCCCGAAATTCCCCCGGAAAAGGTCGAGTCCGCCGGGGCTCGCGCTAGAAAATTCGGGGCAACTCTTTCGACCGCCTCGGCGGCGGCTAGAGACGGACATGATCGGCGCGCCCTGCGGACGCGAGCTCGGTCAAACGGCGGGAGCAAGCCAGGCCAACCAGCGACACGCAAATGGGGTAATTTCAGTCTAGGTGTTATCCGACTGTTGGACGAGACATGAGAGATGTGCATTTAATAATATAATAGTAACTGAGTGTCAAGAAAGAAAGTTGAGACCCTCAGATTAAAAAAAATTGAAAGATATAATATATAAATAGAAAAATATAATATATAAATATAATTGATAAGTGTTAGAACTAGGATGCTACGACTAAATATAATGTGTATAAAGTGGCTTCTGCTATTGTCTCCAAACAACTTTGGAGAATTGGCTATGAATGGCCACCGATCCGATCATGAGATCCCGTATGATCCTATCCTTCTCGTATTGGGTGAGGCCTAAGATAGAGGCGACCTCATCGTTCGATTTGCACCATGTCCCGCGCGCGCCTAGGATAAAGGGTAGAACCCGTACCCCGGAACCAGGATGTAGGCGCCCGACAAGCTCTTTCATTGGGCCGGTGTTGTACAGGTCAAGTTTTCGACCGTACCTAATCTCAAGACTCCGTGGCCCCTCCCAACTAATGCCGACGTCTGTGACAAGACTTACGTCCCCCTTGTTTAGTATTAAGTCTGGGACTTTGAAGGTGTTGTCCGGTAGGCGGAACCTGCGCTCTGTGCTTACTCTCCAACCCCTCTTTTCCGCGAACGTGCGGAGGAGGCCGACTGTATGGTCGTCTCGCTTTATTCTAGCAGAGTGAGTCACATGGCAGCCCTGTAAGACATGACTGAGGGACTCAGACTTGCCAGCAGGACAAGGTCGTCCGCGTAGGCGAGGCAAGCGATTTTAGTATTGGAGTCGATGTTGAGACCCAGGTTTTGTGGAATTTCGCTTATAAGCTCGTCTAAGACGAGATTGAACAGAATTGGGGACATAGGGTTCCCCTGTTTGACGCCTCGCCTAATCGGAATATTCCCAGTCCTGACCGGGCCGCACTCAATGTATGTCCGACCGTTAGAATACGACGCCATAATAAAGGCGGAAAGACGTTCGTTGACGTTGGACCTTTCTAAGGCTCTTTTAATTGAATTGTGGGACACCAGATCAAAGGCCCTGCGCAGGTCGAGCGTCACGACGGAGTACGGCCTGATGGCCTTGCGGTGGTTTTTAATAACAGTTTGTAAGATAGTGTTATTGATAAGACACCCATCGCAGGACATAAATCCGCGCTGGGCGCAATCAATTGGCAGAGCTTGTAGTCTGTTTGTTATTATTTTATTGACAAGGCGAACCAGGACTGAAGATATTGTGATCGGCCTCCACCCGTCGACAGTATTCGGATCCTTACCCTCTTTAGGAATGAGAGTGGTCCGGTTTTGACCTAGAGTTTTGGGCTAATATCCTCGAAGGAACATGCCGTTGAACAGGAGAAGTAACTTTTCTGTTCTAATTCGGGGGAGGTCCGTCACTTTGACGCGGTCACAACCGACCGCGCGTCCTTTGAAGGAGTTGCTCGCCTTGTCAATTTCCACCTTTGTAATTGCCCCGCAGTCGAGTACGGGTGTATCAAGTTTACGTACTGGTTCGCTGTCCTCGGGAGATTGGTCACCAAGTAAGGTGTTATATTTATTGAAGATCTCCTCCTCGGCCGGATAATTCTCCTCCTCGGCCAACCCGACGCCATCTAAGATTTTAGAGGGGAGTTTACTGCGGTTTCGGTAGTACATATTTTGAGCAATTTTGAAATCTAACGCCCGTCGGGTCGACCGTTGGTATCTTTGGTTAACACTCCGGATTGTAGGAGCTTTGGGCCGGGGCTTTTGAGGGATAGGGCCCCGACCGATATCGGAGTAAATGCCGAGGAGAAGATCATCCAGAGCTTTAAAGCAATCCGCGTTATCACCTCGGATTATGACCTCCCTCAGGTGTTCGAGAGAGGGAATATTAGAGAAGTCGAGACCACACAAGAAATCAATCACAGGATCGGAAGTGTCATTCTGCGCCAAGCGGCTGTTGTTAGCCGACGAATTAGTTGAGATGTGCGAGTCTGAGGATGAAGATGACTCGCACGATGTGGTGCTGCTGCTTGCCGGCAGGTTGAGCGAATCAGAAGAGCCTGATAGAGACGGCTCACTTTCTCCAGTTGATTCGGATGAGCCTGATAGAGACGGCTCTTTTGTTGCAGTCGGTTCGTGAGAACAGGAGGCGACGGGGCCCGGCCGTGGCCGCAAGACCCGCTGGGACCCACTGGGCGCGGGTGCTTCGACAGTGGTTCTTGTAGGCAGGGAAGCATTTATTACTTGAATAATGGGGGGGGGGGTCGTCATCAGAATCAGAAAAAGACGCCCCCTCGTGTTGTAATTTGAGGTCCGCCACCATTTGGGCGTACCTTATATCCCGCCGTTTGCCTTTGATGGCGTCGACGGTTCTATTTAATTTACCAGACAGATATTGGTTTACGAAGCGACCCTTCGAAGGAGTGAAGGCCGCTTCGAGCTCCGCCATTCTGGCTGTTTCTTGCTCTCCCCATACCTTTGAGCGTTTAGGTTTTTCGCTTTCGGCCTCCATCTCTGCATTATATTCGGCAGGATGGGCCCTCCGTTGGTGCTGTCTAACACCGGGGTAACCAGAGAAGGTGACCCCGCAAATCCCGCAGACCCTGCCCAGGACCCGCGCCTCCGCCTCAGGATCGTACCTGCAATATCGACGTTTATGTTAACTCAAACCCTTGTCGGAAGCGTAGGAATGGCCGCACTCACAACGAAACATTATAGCCACTTGTATAAACTAAAATTAAAGAAAAAAAAAATATAAGACTATGTTAGTAATTAATAATAAATAAATATAAATGATAATATATAACTTTAACGCTACTCTAGATTAGATCACTATATGCACACTTCGGGAGAGTGTGGTATCCCTTAGGATAGATAATAATCGCCAAGGAATAATTAGAAACTTTAGGAAAATTGCCACACTGTTTGCCACGAAAGCACACGAAAACGTGTCACTGGTTGACCAGGACTTGGTAGCACTTTAATCGCCTCTGACTGCCGTGGAAGTATTCTAACCCGCTTACACACGGGAGAGAGTCATAGTTACTCCCGCCGTTTGCTTGAATTTCTTCACGTTGACATTCAGAGCACTGGGCAGAAATCACATTGCGTCAGAACCCGCGAGGGCTATCGCAATGCTTTGTTTTAATTAGACAGTCGGATTCCCCTAGTCCGTGCCAGTTCTGATTTGAGCGTTGTATGGCGGCCGAAGAGGTGACCGGCGGGCGGCGCGCGAACGCCGACCGCGCCGGACCTCGCAGCAAGGAAGTTCCGCGGGGGGTAGGGCGCGAGACCGAACTCGGTTCGGGACGCTCCCGGAGGAGCGCCCTTCGCCTCGCCCAGGCCCGGCACCTGACCTTGACCCGCTTCCCAACCAAGCCCGACGCGCCCCGCTCCTCAGAGCCAATCCTTATCCCGAAGTTACGGATCTAATTTGCCGACTTCCCTTACCTACGTTATTCTATCGACTAGAGGCTACACACCTCGGAGGCCTGCTGCGGATAAAGGTACGAGCCGGCAGGGTACATCCACGTGGCCCTCTCCCGGATTTTCAAATTCCGAGGTGATGATCGGGACACCGCCGCACGTACGGTGCTCTTCGCGCTCCACTCCATATCTCCCTGCTAGAGGATCCCATGGAGCCCGAGCGCTCAAACAAAAAAGAAAACTCTTCCCCGACCTCCCGACGGCGTCTCCGGGTCATTTTGGGTTGCCCCGACGAACTAAAGAGCCCGACGTATTGGCGGTTCCGCTGCCGGGTTCCGGAATATGAACCGGATTCCCTTTCGCCCGATAGAGCGCACGTTGATTTCTGCATCTTACAGTTGAGAAAAACGCGCCCCTATGCAATCGGCTTTCGCCTAGGGCTTAGGATCGACTGACTCGTGTGCAACAACTGTTCACACGAAACCCTTCTCCACTTCAGTCCTCAAGGGTCGCACTAGAGTATTTGCTACTACCCCCAAGATCTGTACCGGCGGCGGGTTTTCGGCGGCGGCGGCGAGAAACCGACATGTTCGGCGCGCCCTGCCGACGCGAGCGTCGGCCGCCTCCGAGGCGGGCGGTTGCCGCTGGGGGGGTCGCGCGCCTTCTGCTCAGCCGACATCTCCCTCCTATATGGTAAAAACCGAGTTTACCGCGTACCGCGAGCGAGCACGGCCAACCCCGAAATTCCCCCGGAAAAGGTCGAGTCCGCCGGGGCTCGCGCTAGAAAATTCGGGGCAACTCTTTCGACCGCCTCGGCGGCGGCTAGAGACGGACATGATCGGCGCGCCCTGCGGACGCGAGCTCGGTCAAACGGCGGGAGCAAGCCAGGCCAACCAGCGACACGCAAATGGGGTAATTTCAGTCTAGGTGTTATCCGACTGTTGGACGAGACATGAGAGATGTGCATTTAATAATATAATAGTAACTGAGTGTCAAGAAAGAAAGTTGAGACCCTCAGATTAAAAAAAATTGAAAGATATAATATATAAATAGAAAAATATAATATATAAATATAATTGATAAGTGTTAGAACTAGGATGCTACGACTAAATATAATGTGTATAAAGTGGCTTCTGCTATTGTCTCCAAACAACTTTGGAGAATTGGCTATGAATGGCCACCGATCCGATCATGAGATCCCGTATGATCCTATCCTTCTCGTATTGGGTGAGGCCTAAGATAGAGGCGACCTCATCGTTCGATTTGCACCATGTCCCGCGCGCGCCTAGGATAAAGGGTAGAACCCGTACCCCGGAACCAGGATGTAGGCGCCCGACAAGCTCTTTCATTGGGCCGGTGTTGTACAGGTCAAGTTTTCGACCGTACCTAATCTCAAGACTCCGTGGCCCCTCCCAACTAATGCCGACGTCTGTGACAAGACTTACGTCCCCCTTGTTTAGTATTAAGTCTGGGACTTTGAAGGTGTTGTCCGGTAGGCGGAACCTGCGCTCTGTGCTTACTCTCCAACCCCTCTTTTCCGCGAACGTGCGGAGGAGGCCGACTGTATGGTCGTCTCGCTTTATTCTAGCAGAGTGAGTCACATGGCAGCCCTGTAAGACATGACTGAGGGACTCAGACTTGCCAGCAGGACAAGGTCGTCCGCGTAGGCGAGGCAAGCGATTTTAGTATTGGAGTCGATGTTGAGACCCAGGTTTTGTGGAATTTCGCTTATAAGCTCGTCTAAGACGAGATTGAACAGAATTGGGGACATAGGGTTCCCCTGTTTGACGCCTCGCCTAATCGGAATATTCCCAGTCCTGACCGGGCCGCACTCAATGTATGTCCGACCGTTAGAATACGACGCCATAATAAAGGCGGAAAGACGTTCGTTGACGTTGGACCTTTCTAAGGCTCTTTTAATTGAATTGTGGGACACCAGATCAAAGGCCCTGCGCAGGTCGAGCGTCACGACGGAGTACGGCCTGATGGCCTTGCGGTGGTTTTTAATAACAGTTTGTAAGATAGTGTTATTGATAAGACACCCATCGCAGGACATAAATCCGCGCTGGGCGCAATCAATTGGCAGAGCTTGTAGTCTGTTTGTTATTATTTTATTGACAAGGCGAACCAGGACTGAAGATATTGTGATCGGCCTCCACCCGTCGACAGTATTCGGATCCTTACCCTCTTTAGGAATGAGGGTGGTCCGGTTTTGACCTAGAGTTTTGGGCTAATATCCTCGAAGGAACATGCCGTTGAACAGGAGAAGTAACTTTTCTGTTCTAATTCGGGGGAGGTCCGTCACTTTGACGCGGTCACAACCGACCGCGCGTCCTTTGAAGGAGTTGCTCGCCTTGTCAATTTCCACCTTTGTAATTGCCCCGCAGTCGAGTACGGGTGTATCAAGTTTACGTACTGGTTCGCTGTCCTCGGGAGATTGGTCACCAAGTAAGGTGTTATATTTATTGAAGATCTCCTCCTCGGCCGGATAATTCTCCTCCTCGGCCAACCCGACGCCATCTAAGATTTTAGAGGGGAGTTTACTGCGGTTTCGGTAGTACATATTTTGAGCAATTTTGAAATCTAACGCCCGTCGGGTCGACCGTTGGTATCTTTGGTTAACACTCCGGATTGTAGGAGCTTTGGGCCGGGGCTTTTGAGGGATAGGGCCCCGACCGATATCGGAGTAAATGCCGAGGAGAAGATCATCCAGAGCTTTAAAGCAATCCGCGTTATCACCTCGGATTATGACCTCCCTCAGGTGTTCGAGAGAGGGAATATTAGAGAAGTCGAGACCACACAAGAAATCAATCACAGGATCGGAAGTGTCATTCTGCGCCAAGCGGCTGTTGTTAGCCGACGAATTAGTTGAGATGTGCGAGTCTGAGGATGAAGATGACTCGCACGATGTGGTGCTGCTGCTTGCCGGCAGGTTGAGCGAATCAGAAGAGCCTGATAGAGACGGCTCACTTTCTCCAGTTGATTCGGATGAGCCTGATAGAGACGGCTCTTTTGTTGCAGTCGGTTCGTGAGAACAGGAGGCGACGGGGCCCGGCCGTGGCCGCAAGACCCGCTGGGACCCACTGGGCGCGGGTGCTTCGACAGTGGTTCTTGTAGGCAGGGGAGCATTTATTACTTGAATAATGGGGGGGGGGGTCGTCATCAGAATCAGAAAAAGACGCCCCCTCGTGTTGTAATTTGAGGTCCGCCACCATTTGGGCGTACCTTATATCCCGCCGTTTGCCTTTGATGGCGTCGACGGTTCTATTTAATTTACCAGACAGATATTGGTTTACGAAGCGACCCTTCGAAGGAGTGAAGGCCGCTTCGAGCTCCGCCATTCTGGCTGTTTCTTGCTCTCCCCATACCTTTGAGCGTTTAGGTTTTTCGCTTTCGGCCTCCATCTCTGCATTATATTCGGCAGGATGGGCCCTCCGTTGGTGCTGTCTAACACCGGGGTAACCAGAGAAGGTGACCCCGCAAATCCCGCAGACCCTGCCCAGGACCCGCGCCTCCGCCTCAGGATCGTACCTGCAATATCGACGTTTATGTTAACTCAAACCCTTGTCGGAAGCGTAGGAATGGCCGCACTCACAACGAAACATTATAGCCACTTGTATAAACTAAAATTAAAGAAAAAAAAAATATAAGACTATGTTAGTAATTAATAATAAATAAATATAAATGATAATATATAACTTTAACGCTACTCTAGATTAGATCACTATATGCACACTTCGGGAGAGTGTGGTATCCCTTAGGATAGATAATAATCGCCAAGGAATAATTAGAAACTTTAGGAAAATTGCCACACTGTTTGCCACGAAAGCACACGAAAACGTGTCACTGGTTGACCAGGACTTGGTAGCACTTTAATCGCCTCTGACTGCCGTGGAAGTATTCTAACCCGCTTACACACGGGAGAGAGTCATAGTTACTCCCGCCGTTTGCTTGAATTTCTTCACGTTGACATTCAGAGCACTGGGCAGAAATCACATTGCGTCAGAACCCGCGAGGGCTATCGCAATGCTTTGTTTTAATTAGACAGTCGGATTCCCCTAGTCCGTGCCAGTTCTGATTTGAGCGTTGTATGGCGGCCGAAGAGGTGACCGGCGGGCGGCGCGCGAACGCCGACCGCGCCGGACCTCGCAGCAAGGAAGTTCCGCGGGGGGTAGGGCGCGAGACCGAACTCGGTTCGGGACGCTCCCGGAGGAGCGCCCTTCGCCTCGCCCAGGCCCGGCACCTGACCTTGACCCGCTTCCCAACCAAGCCCGACGCGCCCCGCTCCTCAGAGCCAATCCTTATCCCGAAGTTACGGATCTAATTTGCCGACTTCCCTTACCTACGTTATTCTATCGACTAGAGGCTACACACCTCGGAGGCCTGCTGCGGATATAGGTACGAGCCGGCAGGGTACATCCACGTGGCCCTCTCCCGGATTTTCAAATTCCGAGGGGATGATCGGGACACCGCCGCACGTACGGTGCTCTTCGCGCTCCACTCCATATCTCCCTGCTAGAGGATCCCATGGAGCCCGAGCGCTCAAACAGAAAAGAAAACTCTTCCCCGACCTCCCGACGGCGTCTCCGGGTCATTTTGGGTTGCCCCGACGAACTAAAGAGCCCGACGTATTGGCGGTTCCGCTGCCGGGTTCCGGAATATGAACCGGATTCCCTTTCGCCCGATAGAGCGCACGTTGATTTCTGCATCTTACAGTTGAGAAAAACGCGCCCCTATGCAATCGGCTTTCGCCTAGGGCTTAGGATCGACTGACTCGTGTGCAACAACTGTTCACACGAAACCCTTCTCCACTTCAGTCCTCAAGGGTCGCACTAGAGTATTTGCTACTACCCCCAAGATCTGTACCGGCGGCGGGTTTTCGGCGGCGGCGGCGAGAAACCGACATGTTCGGCGCGCCCTGCCGACGCGAGCGTCGGCCGCCTCCGAGGCGGGCGGTTGCCGCTGGGGGGGTCGCGCGCCTTCTGCTCAGCCGACATCTCCCTCCTATATGGTAAAAACCGAGTTTACCGCGTACCGCGAGCGAGCACGGCCAACCCCGAAATTCCCCCGGAAAAGGTCGAGTCCGCCGGGGCTCGCGCTAGAAAATTCGGGGCAACTCTTTCGACCGCCTCGGCGGCGGCTAGAGACGGACATGATCGGCGCGCCCTGCGGACGCGAGCTCGGTCAAACGGCGGGAGCAAACGCGACTCCGGCGAGTGTCGGTCGAACGGCGGGAGCAAACGTGACTCCGGCGAGCGCCGGTCAAACGGCGTGAGCAAACGCGACTCCGGCGAGCGTCGGTCGATCCTTGCCCGACGCCGAGTGTTTGGAATGTTTTGAACTTTCAGAAGAAAAATTTAAAAGAAAACACATTTTTCATCTTTTTCGAATTTTTCGACAATTTGGAAAAAGATTTTTCGATTTTTTTTTCCTCTTTTGCACGAATTTCTCAATTCGGGGCGCTTCCAATTTTCTACATTTAAAGGCAACAAACTTTACATCGGCCTCGAGTTTTGGACTTTTGAGAAAAAATTTTTTCGATTTTCATTCTTCGCGTGCGCCAAGTTCTCTAAGTGGGGCGCTTCAGGTTTCAAAATAAAAAGAAGTAGTAGTAGCTATGGGAGTTCTACACTTATTTTTTTTTTCTAAGTACGTGACCTTGGGGGATAGTCGTCGAATTGTGCGAGTATGTATGACCTTGGGTAGATAAGGTTGGGTGTGCGATGTGTGCTCGTGGATCTTGCGGTTTTGTCTGCAGACTGACACGTGGTGTCCTTGTGTTGATAAGAGTCTCATCTTGTGGTTTTTAGTAAGTTTTTCGATGTTGAAAACGGTCATCTTGATTTTGCGGTTTTGTCGAAATCAAGTGAATATTGTGTAAAAATTAGGTGATAAGAGTTTCGGTTTACACGAACCTGCAGCATTCTGTTTCCTACATGTTTGAACAAGTTTTGCGCGGTCTTGTATAATATTTTTTAATTGTTTACAATTATGCGACGCTGAAAGTATTGATAAGCATTGTGGTAGGTCTGCTTTTCGCGTAATAAACTGATATGAGTCATCCGATGTCTGCAGCTGTATTTTGCCTGTGCGAATTAATCGTCTTTGTTAAGAGCGCTTGTGATAAGACACCTTTGAGGTAAAAGTGAAGGATGTTTATAAAAGAAACAAGTAAATATTTTATACAATTTATATTAACTCATAATATTTGTTTAAATAAATAATTTAACAAAATATAAAAAATTATACACTATGTAGGCAATTAATAATAAATTGAAGTAGGTTTGTACAGTTGGTCCCAGCTGGAAGTAGGACAAAAGTAATCACGATGCCGTATTCTTTGTCCTACTTCCAGCTGAGAGCAACTTTACAACGACGTTTACAAGTTCTTCGTGGAAGCTCCCAAACTGCTTGTTCCCTGAATGTCTGCATCATGACTATGTTGCTTATTAAATTCTTCTTCCAAATGAGTGATTTTTTGGGAGAAAAAACCAAAATTATCCTTCAGAGTTTTAGAGACATCGATTGCTAAATCAGAAATCTTAGAATCAACGTACTTCTTAAAAGATATTGCCCACTGAGTTATGTTATCATCGACGTATGTCTTATTATCAGTGGAGAGCTTATCTACTTTCTCATCAACATAAGCCTTACTGGAGGCGTCTAGACTATTCAAAGGATCGCCGATATTAGTATAGTTTATTTATTTAGAAAACCACCTTTTCAGCAGCTATTATTTATTTGGCCAACTTGGTCAAACTCGTCAGCGGTCGCGTCCCCCGATTTCCTACTCCAGCATACGCGTCCCACCAAACTCCCGCTCAGCCGTCCAATCATGAACGACAGGCAGGTCACGTGATTATTAAGCGCTGGCATCTTAGTGCGACCAATTCTCCTGCGAAAAAGGTGGTTTTCTAAATAAATAAACTATAAGACGTTTTCTTTCAATATCAATGTTTTGTCCGTCTTCAGCCAATTGGAAGCCGATACCTGGAGGTCCTCGGGAACCCCGTTTAGATATTTTTGAAGAACCAAACTTGCTGATTGACATTATATTATGTATGCAACTAGAATAAGAGGCAGTGATTTTATAGGAAAACAGTGAAAATACAATTAAAAATTTATTTAAATAAAATGTACATATTTATTACATGAAAAAATAACTAATTTACAAGATTGCGTACTATTCCCGAAAGAGGCGTGTATTCCACTACAGCATCACTAATGATAAGACAGTAGGCTGTCATATCTTCACTAAATGGAACTATTGCTTCCATTTCAATTTTTAGATCAACTGATGATGTTTTTATGCTCTCGTTTTGTTTTGAACAATCAAAAACATGAAGCATGTGTCCCTTGTACTTGATGTAGTCAAAGAGTGGCTCATTTATCTTTCTTCCATAATAACTTGATTGAAATTGACTATAGTTATAGTAGGCAACTGCATAATTGTCCAATAAAATATTTAAATTCATGTTGTCGTAGGGATAGCAATCGGAGTTAAGGTAAACCTTAATATTTTCAATGTTCACGTGATCAAATTGGGAGGAGTCTTTATTCGCAACATCTTTTTTGTTATTATGGAAACCAACTATAATATACCGTGGTCTTTCTAGGTTATTCGAAGTCTTTACATTCCAAATCTCCTTTCTAGTTTTTCTTAGACCAGGAAGTTCCATCAATTGCCACTTGCGAAAAGGTATTTTTATCGGAATGTCTTCACTTAGCTTACTCAACATTTCTAATTTTAATTCGTCGTTTACCAACACATGAGCTATATGCCATTCAACTTTAGTGATTTGAAACTTATGCCCCGCTGTTCCTTTATAGGCATTTAAATCTGTTCTTGAGCGATTTAGAATTAGTTCTTGTTTCGCATTTATAATAATTTTGCGATAATCTTCTGCGAATCCCATAATCATTTTCAGAGGAATGCATGCGTAAAAACAGGTTTTATCTCCGAAATAATTTGAAGTAGTTGGACACCATCCTGCGATATTTAATTCTTTTGATTCTCTCTCTCCAAGCGATACATATCCCTTCATTGTAGACGTAATACCTGGGTCCCTTATTTTTTCAATCTCCACACCATTAAGTTCATATCGAATTTCTTCGAATAAAAACATATATGCATTGTTGATTAATTTAAATTCCAAAGTTTCTCCGGCTCCAACTGTTGGTTTGATAATGTTTCCCTCGATGTGAATATAACTTTCGCTGGGTAAAGTATATAAATCCTGGTTTTGTATGAATATTCTAATTTCATCATTATTTCCAAAATTTTGTGTTCTCGGCAGATAAGTATGATATTCTTCTTTGATGATCGATTCATCGTAGACAATATCCTTAAATATTTGTAGTTTTGACATGATAGCCGTGAGCTTTAAGGAAATGAACACTTTTAGTTGTTAACGCCTTGATATGCTTCTTCTTAATGAATGGGGACCTTCCGTTGCTTGGCCTTTTATACCCTTCCTCTGACTCGGTAAAATCAATCCCCATACTTGGGCGATTTTTTGCAACTCAGCTCTAACAATTATTTGTTCGTTTCTAAAATTTACAAGACAATCGTCCTGATCTAAAATTCTAATTGTAATATTACTAATAGTTTTAGTGTTTACTGGAACGTAAAGAATATTGCTCGGTTCAATATTTAAAGCATAGCCTGGATCAACTGCAGGCGGGAATTCAAATAATATATGTGTTAATTTATTATTGTAATAAGCTCCTGTAACAATATTACACTTCACTCTAATGAGCGATACTTTATTTATTTGTACTGGCTGGTCTGAAGAATGGACTTTCCCCGCTTTTAACAAATCTTTACCAGAAAAACCCAATAATTTTCCGAGCGAGTCTTTTGGTTTAAAATCAATATCGTATATACTAAACAGTTCACACTTAAGAGTATTATGGTTGGGCTTTAAACTGATAATTTCGTCAGATTGTTTATTTTTTATGCCTTCACTGCTTGCAAGTAAAACTAGCTCTTTTTGCAAATACTTTTCAATATCTTTAATTTCATACGACCCGGAAGAAATCGTTATCGAAGATGTTCCAAAATAAAACTTATTGCTGCCCTCTTCGATGTTGGGTATGGTATTATAGGTGTAAATTCCTCGAAGTCCTAATTGATATTCAGATACTGGGTTTAAGTCGATTGTTGGACAGTAGGTTTCGCTTAACACGGATGAATATCCTTTCAGGGTAAAAGTCGTAGACATGACTGAAGTTTCTTGCTTAAGTCCCTCCTATTTATAGCAAAAATTCCAAGCACAGATGACCGCAATTCCATGTAGCAAACGTTTGATGTCTCTCGTGGTTATAGACTATCTCATCACCATTAAAATATTTCAAAATTTCCTTTGGTGGGGGTAAGTTGCCAAAACTATCGAAGTATTTCACTTGATTACCTTGTTTTCTGTACGCAACCCAGAGGGTACCGGGTCCTTCGACTGAGTCTAAATTAACAATACCACATTCATTTCTGAGGGGTCTTCTTGGTAGCGTATCACGCATAAATACTCCCCTAAAATGTTTTATATGGTGAGCGAATTCAAGAATGTCGATGGACGTGAGGGCTCGTCTGGGAAGCGTCTTTATTAGTTTTTTTGATTTTTTAAATATAAGCCCAACCCACGGCGGTAGCGTTTTAGAAATAGACCATTACCGCCTTTTCCCAAAGCAATCGCTTCCATTGTCTGATTGTGACGCTGTGCCTCTTCTAAATTTTTCTGAGCTTTTTGAGTATCCAAAACCGTTTTCGCCACACCAGCAGCGCCACCCGTCAACGCTCCCAATGCACTAAGTCCAGCAAATATGGGTATAAGTGGTAAGATTCCACCAGTTTTAGGAACGGGTATAACTCTCGGAGTTTTAATCTGCTTTTTACCACCAGCATCTCGAACAGCAACTTTAGCAGCAGCTAATGCAATATTGGCCCCCTCCTTAAGTAATACTTTATTTGGGTTATTTTTGAGGTTTCGTAGACCTTTTATTGATTGTTTTGCTTTTATAAAAACCCCATTTCTAAGGGATGTTGTTTTCGGTTTAACACCCATACCCAATTTCCTCTTAATTTTCATTGTTGTGGCTATCGCTAAAGCGTTTGTCTTTTCACCAATCTTTGCGTATCTTGATTTAAATCTGTCCCAAGCCGCAATTTCCAACTGTTTGTCTGCTTTGTGACGTTCACTCAAATCTTTATTCCTAGAATAGGATATGTCGTGCTGTTTGCAAGCCGCGTCCAATGGATTAATCCCCAAATCTCCTCTCTCTAAACGTTTTTCTAGTTTTGTACCAGGACCACAATACTGATAACCTGGAATGTGCAACTCTATAGGTAATTTATTTATCATAGAGTTGATGATGCCTCTTCCGCTGTACGATGACATTTAAACGTTTGTCCTTACGGTCGCTATATATATAGGTGTCGGATCTGCAATCCGTTTTATTACAATGAAGACTGTCAAACAGGAACGATCCCTGTCAATATTAAACTTGGACAAGTACTTTGAAATAAAGACTACTGAGAAAAAACATGGCGCCTTACTACCAAATTCAATTAGAGGAATTATATGTGGCCCATCAAACTGCGGCAAAACAAATGTGATGTTAAGTTTACTGTTTGAACCCAACGGTTTAAAATTTAATAATTTGTATGTTTATTCCAAGTCACTATATCAACCAAAGTAGGCATATTTATGATGATCATGTTGGTAGTGACATGAAGTTTGAACAATTTAAACAATTATGCTCACAATGTTGGTGTGAAAAATTTGGTTTTCTTGTAATTGATAAAGAAAGTGACATTTACGGTGGTAGATATAGGAAATATTTAGACAATTTTTTTGTTTTAAAAACATAACATAACCTATAAAACAATTAATAAGCTGATAAAAGCTGTTCCTGACCTGATGAAAGCTGTTTCTGACCTGATAAAAGCTGTTCCTGACCTGATGAAAGCTGTTCCTGACCTGATAAAAGCTGTTCCTGACTTGATGAAAGCTGTTCCTGACCTTTGTTGCAAACGAAAATCTATAAATATGTTAAAAATAAGCTTAAGTGATTAGTATAGTCTTATCCTTTGAACAATAACCTACTCGGTGTAAACAAGATGAGTACGGATGTTAAGCGACGAATAATAGACATTAAAAATATTATAAGAAAAAAAGCTATTGCCTTAAAATTAGGACGATCTGATGCAGAAGAGCAACTGGCTCGATCTTATAAACCAATTTTAGAGCCATTAAAAAAATGGTACATCAGTCAGACAAGCTTTCTCTTAAAGCTGAACCGAAAGAAGAACCGACAGACGGACCGAAAGAGGAAAATCTTAGTGAGCAGCAAGTTGAAGAAAATAAAGTAAGGACTTCAAGTTATAAAAGAAAGGCTGCTTATAAATACAAAGCTCCCGTAAAATCACTTAAGCTACATGATGTAGCTGATAATTTGATGGAACTTGATGAAGGACATGAAGCAGAAGGTTCAAATGTAAATGAAGACGATAATGTTTTCATAGAAGAGAGACCATATTATCAATCATTTATTGATGATATTGATCCAGTAGTTTACGATAACTATTTAGAGCAATATGATCCCCTTCCTAGAGAATACATTGAAGGTTTGTTCAAAGATAAAGAAGATAGGTTTGATACTACTTATGGCATAGTATATAATCCTAATATCGAACAGTGGAAACTTGGTAAATCAGTTGTTCAGTTGAAAGGACCCGATCTGATTGTCGATAATAAACAATATAAGGGCACTCGGGGACTTTATGAACTTATATTTAAAAAAGATCCTGAAGGATTTAATGATGATGACAAAGCACAATGTAAAGATTTACTACAAAGGACCGCGGCGCTGAGAAGAGATAACGATCCACTTCAACAGATAAAAGGATCTAAATCATTTAAATATCAGCAAATAATAAAACCCATATTTGCTGAACCTGCTCTTCCAAACCCATTTCGTACTTACAGCGGTCCATTAACCAGATCGATAAGAAATAGAACTGGAACAGGTTTTATGAAATTAACACAAAAACCATTGGAATATGTTTATTGGGACGATCCAAATGAACTGGTAGAACGCTTGTGTCTATTACTTGCCTCGAAACAGGCCGGTAATAACTCTCATAACAATGAAATTCAGCGTATCGAGGAAGAACTCAGGGAGGCTTCTATAATTGTATAAATACTGGCATTTCGATAAATTTGCATCATTATTTGGTAAACTATCATAGCACACACCAACACTCTGATAGAAATGACAAACGTAAAATAAGACATTGTAAACGAACTTCACAAGCCAGCTCGAAGGAAATTTCTACGTCGCAGAACAATAATAAAAGGATTGGATGATCTTTGGCAAGCAGATTTAGCAGAATTCCAACAGTACGCCAAAGAAAATAAAGGACATCGATACATTTTGGTTGTAATTGATTGCTTTTCCAAATATGTATGGACAAAACCGCTAAAAGATAAAACTGGTCTAGAAGTTACAAAAGTGATGGAAGAAATTCTAATGACCGGCAGAAAGCCTTTAAATTTACAAACCGATCAAGGTAAAGAGTTTTATAATAAAAACTTTACTCAATTTATGAAAAAGAATGGAATAAATCATTATTCAACCTTTAGCACAATGAAAGCATCAATTGCCGAACGAGTTATTCGTACATTAAAAGAAAAAATGTATAAGCATTTCAGTTTACTGGGAAAATATAAGTGGTATGATGATTTGTCGAAAATTACAAAAGCTTACAATGAAACGAAACTTCGAACAATAAATATGAAACCTGTCGAGGTCACAAAAAGTAAAGAGCAATATCTATTAAATACTGTTTACTCTCATATAAAAATAGCTGACAAAGGATACCAAAAATACAAAAAATATTAAAATAACAAAAATATAAAAAAAATATTAATCCAGCTCCATAATACAGTAATGGCCCCAGGGAAGTGTGGTGTGCGAATGCGGTAGCAGATATCTTTTATCATCATACGGGCTTAGGGAAATCTTCTTTTGTCTCACCAAATATACCTGATGATCGAAGGAACGTATCGAATTTTGTTCATGCGAAAATTCTATTCTCTCCATCAGACATCTTTTATAGTCGTCAAAAGAGATCTTGTTTTTGACGATGTAGGATTTAACGCCCTTCGCCTTTTTTACGCACGGATTTTTATTTTCTGGCAGATAATACGTATACATTTTTGCCCTCAACCCAATATATTCCGTCATCACCTTACCGACGTTCTCGTCCTTCATCAGACCCGGCACTTTTTTGTTCGCACGAGGGATATCATAAATATTATCAGAAGGATAATCGGACGTATCAAAATAGTTGAGGTTTTCCTTCATGTCCGCATAGATGTCGGCTGTTTCAATTTTATAGAACGAATCCGTATCACCATAAAGCGCCATACATTTATCACCGTACTTGGTCTTCATATACCCATAGTGAAACTGATACAGTATGGTCTTGGAGATATCTAGTATACACATGCCCACGTATATGGGTTTATTGAAGACCACCTCCGTTTAAAGCATCTCGACGAGAACCAAATCATCGGCTATTATACGGCTGCGATAAAAGTTCGGCGCTGACACGGCATTTTCCACTCCGTACCTTCCTTCCCATTTTCTTAACACTTTTATTATCCTCCTATTGCGAACAATTTCCATCGCTTTTCCAAATACCGCGTTGTTCATCAACTTGAAATATTTTTTTCCGAAGTCGGTTGTTGCACTCTGACGAAACTGTGTGTTTAGGTCGATGTACTTTTTCAGCCATGCACTCTGTTCGAATTGGAGTACTCGATGAATGTTTGTTAGCACAAGCCCATTTTTTAAATATTGTTGTAGGTTCGTATAGTGGATGACGTACTTATTTTTGGGTAAGAGGGTTGCCAACATTTTTTTACATTTTCCGCCGGGTGGTAGTCCGAGTTCGGGTGCCATGGGAAGATCGGCTTGTACGTCGTGGATGTTTACGGGATACTCTAAATCCACTTCCAAAATGTATCCACGCGGACTGTCGGCCGGCACATTTAAAAAATAGTCCGCTTGAAAGCCTGCTGGTGATTTATCCATCCATTCTAAGCGTCCATAGGGCAAATGTTGACTCATCGCCCACGAGTACATCGCATTTATATCGTAGTACATGAGATACGATGATGGTTGTGATGGATCGTAAACTTCCAAGTATTTGTTGTTGGCCTTTGCGTATCGATGTGTGCATTGTGTTAGTCCTCCTCTAATTCCCTTCTCCAAAAACATTAAGATCTCTACGTCCTGTATCATATCGAGCTCCACCTTCGTACATTTTAACATTGCATCCCAACTCAGACCGGGCGCGGAAAAATAATGTGCTGGATCAAGATGGTGGTTGGTTAAGCTCTGATCACGAAAACATTCGAATATATCGGCCAACAGCAGCACGTCCGTTTTTAAATACAGATCCGAGTACTCGCCCAATGTTTGTACTTTGAATTCGCTCCAGATCTTTTGAGCATGTTCGTATTCGTCCTCCGATAAATCGTTTTCATAAATTTTACTATGAAAAGATGTTATGGGTGGAAGTGTTTCTTCCTCCAATCGCTCCAAACCATTAATGTAGTCATACGGAAATACTCCCTTTCTCGTTAGAAGGCTGCATTTTTCCGCGTCCAAGTACTTAAATTCTCTCCGGAGTATAGGTTTTTCTTTCAAATCTTTGGCTAATTTGTCCAATGAAGACGCCATAAATCGAAAAGAATCACAAAATTTGAATGTTATGCAATTCTCGTCATGTCCTACGCTTTTAATCATCCCAATAAAGTTTTGCGTGTTGTGCGGAATTATGGATAATTTTCCTTGCCAATTCTGTCGGACTAAGTCGTTCATTAAAAAGTGAGCATCATAACCGCTGAAATTGTGAAAAACTACGGAAATGATGCGACTATCTTGATAATTTAAATTGCATTCGTTATGGGCGGGACCACGATAACGTCCTGTGAAGTGACAATGATCTCGCACCCTAACAGCATCTTGTTGAAAAGGTTTTTCGCAGATATGACATTCCATAGCTTCAACGAACGCAATTTTTTGTTCATCCGTTAAATTATCCATGGGTATGGGACATTCATATACAGTCGTAACGTTCTCGGCAATATCGTAGAGCTCCGCACATAGCCATTCTCCACAATTTGGTCCTCTATATTGTCGATAGTACGATAATGTATCATCGTAGGCACACTTTAAATAATATCCTACGCTAAAGGGCTCATGTTTTTGGTACTTTCGGCTATTTTCCCCACACCTTTCATCGCACTCCTTTAAAATACACTCAAAATCGGCATATATTATGAAAGGAACCTTTTCTTTATTTTTATACTTTACAAATTTCACCTTTCCATTGGGTACCAACTTAATTTTACATTCGTTCATTTGACCACATCTTTCTTCGTGCTCACTTAGCTGAATTTCGGTGGTGAAATTATGTAAACACTGGGGGATGATACTAATCGTGAAAGATTTTTTATCCACGCATAATGATATTGGACGAGATCAACATCACCATCCTCCTGCAGATCCTCCTCTTCCATGGTCTTGTACTTGTCCGCCACCATTAATAAATTTACATGTGCATTTCTTTTTTCTTCGCTCAAGTAGGATGGTTCCACCGAATAGCCCATCTTCTTTAGTTTTAATACATATACATTTATGGAAGTATTATTGTTTTTTTCAAACAAATAAATTTTTTCCCTTTGCATCGGGAACGTAATTCCTTCCAAATTTAAAACTTCCTTATAATGTGGATACGAAGAGGTTTTTTCGATGTTGTGCTTGGCAGGATAAAGGGCGGACACCACTGCCCACGCAAAACATGCGTTATCCATATTTTTAATATTTACACATGCTTTCTTACTTTTTACTTGAGGGGGTAGGGGTACATATGATGCCGCCCTTTTAGGCACATGTTTATTAATATTTAGGGTTAAACTAATAATTTCATCTAACGCCCAGCCGCTTTCCTTCTCTTGAAATTCTTCCAATTCCGTAATGATCGGCAACAATATATTGTCAGCATACCATGTGACCAAGTCGGTATCCCGGCTTATCATTGACGGCATTTTTGAATTTATATACTTGATGTCTTCAATCTCTTCGCCGGTGGTACTCAACCTAATAAATTTTCCACAAAATACTGCGTGCACTTTAAAAAAGGGTTCCTTTCTTAAGGCGTTTTTGAATCTCAACATACACATCTTCGCACAATCTTCCATAAATACAATGGGATCCTTGTGTCCCAAATTTACTATAACCCCCGTACGCATCCTTCCATTAAAAGCAGATTCCATTTCTTCCCACTTAATGAGAGCAGACTTCCTCGCTCTAACATTAACGCCAGCGCCTCGATATAATTTTGTTTTTAATAGCGTGCGACAACTTATTATATTAGCGATGGATGCTAACATACCCTGTTTTGTACCAACGGCAATCACTTTTTTTAACCCACGCCTTATTAGTCGTATATTTTTGGAACAGTGTTTCATAATCCTTTTAATATTAATAGGATTATCATCAACCGCTTCAACCAATTTTCGGCTAATGTTAGCCAAATTTTGGGCTGTAGTCGCGAGCAAAACTGACTCCATTGTAAATTATTAACGTTATTCTGTCGAATGTATAAATCAGACTGATGCTGTGAACAAATTGTTTTCTCTTTTATATAACACCTAAGTCGTTGATGAGTAAACGTCTAGACGCACCGCAATTAGCAAAAACCTCAAAATGCAGCTGGTCTTCGCGAGTCGCTTAATTATTAGCAACAGTGATTCATACGATGTAAATAAGTCGCTCTTATCAACAAATTAAAACAATTTCATCAAAAATCTTGTTAAAACATGTAGGAAACGGTAAGGTGCAGGTGCAGTGGAACCACATGCTTCATCATAACACTAAAATTTACTAATTCAAGAAACCACAAGACTCTTATCAGCACAAGGGCATAATGCAGACCTACCACAATTCTTATCAATACTTTCAGCGCCGTACTATTATTACTCTACAAACAATTAAAAAACCACAGGATGAGACTGTTATCAACACAAAGACACCACGTGTCAGTCTGCAGACAAAACCGCAAGATCCACGAGCAGACATCACACACCCAACCTTATCTACCCAAGGACATACATACTCGCACAATTCGACGACTATCCCCCAAGGTCACGGACTTAGAAAAAAAAAATAAGTGTAGAACTCCCATAGCTACTACTACTAAAAGAAAATATTTATTTTATCTTTTTCGAACTTTTTGACCGGCGGCGGCGACAAGCCGACTTCTCCCTCCCGTAGAGTACAAGTCCGGGCGCCCGGCGTACCGCGAGCGAGCACGGCCGCAACGTGCGCTCGGCACCATCCGCGCCACCAGCAGCAGCCAGAGACAGGCGCTCCGTGCTTCCGCGAGGTACGGCCGGTGCGAGGAGAGCGACCGCGGCCGTCGCCGCCCAGCCCGACGCAGACGCGCCCCGGGCGCTTAGTACTTTAATGTTTGAAATTTTTTTACTTTTCAGAAGCACAAGTTTAAAAGAAAAGAATTTTTTTATCTTTTTCGAATTTTTTGACGTTTTAGAAAAAAAATCGAAAATTTCTCAATTTAGGGCGCTTCCAGTTTAAAAATTTGAAAGAGCGAAACTTTGCATCTTTTTCGAAGGTTTTTTCTTTAGTTTTTCGATTCGTTCGCATAAATCTCAAATTATTGATACTTGCGCGTTCCTCTGCCCTCTTGCAAAACTCGGATCTTTCGGCCCTCTCTCGCATGCCGGCGCCGACGAATTTTAATGATTCGTTCTTTTTCACTTTATGGAAAGTGATGGTTTTTCTTCGAACGATTCTTGATCCATTTTGTCGTTGACTCGAAGCAAAAAACGACCGGGCGGCGCCGAGCCCCTCAACTTCGAAGAAGACGGCTCTCTCTCCGAAAAAAAAAATTGAGGACAGCGGCACGCGGTGTTCCCAAGCGGTCACCCATCCAAGTACTGACCGCGCCCAACGTTGCTTAACTTCGGTGATCGGACGAGAACCAAATTCAAATTCAAATTTAACAATTTATTTATTGAACCAATAAGTAGCATTCATTTACATAGAGAAGAAAAAAAAAATACATACTTTTATAATAGCATTTTACAATAGACACCTGCAAAAAGAAATTGCTTAATCCTAAACATTAACAAACAAATACAAGCGCGGTTACAAAATTACATTTTATGCGCATATGTGGTTACATTTTTATTAAAGAAAAATTAAATTAAATGAATTGAGAAAAATAAAAAGAAAAAAGAAGAATAAGGGGGCGGTACATTAAACCTGGAGTAAATGGTGGAATGTTGTTTTGTGCCTGAACACGGCGTCCGGATTATTATCTACGACGTCGGCCAGGCACCTAATGAACTTATTGTCGCTGGCGGGGTTGAGCCTGTCCAGGAATCTCTGGGCAAGCTTGGTGCCAAACTCCAGCACCGTTGGCACGCCAGCGAGCTCGTGTAGCGTACGGATGTTCGTGTACCTATCACGGCCAGTTACAAGTCTCAAGCACTTGTTCTGGAATACCTGGAGCTTTTTGATGTTGGTTTTCGCAGCCACCATCCAAACCGGAGCTGCATAGGTAAAGATCGGGCGGATGGTGCTGGTGAAAACCAACTTTTTGTTTTTAATATTCAGGACGCTGTTTCGGGAAAGCAAAGGGTAAAGGGAATTAAGGGCTTTGTAGGCCTTCTTGATGACATAACTGAAATGGTGTTTGAAAAGTAATTTCGTATCGAGGTGGACCCCCAGGTATTTAACCGATTTCTACCCGGTGGCCGTCCACCTCGTACGCGCGTGTTGTTCGTACGTGTTTATATTTTCAATGGAACGTGATGGCTTCGGTTTTCTCGTGATTAAGCTGAATTTTCCAGAGCGCGAAAAATTCCACAAGGAGTTGGGTATGGATTTCGTTTTTTTTATGAGATGTGTCAGCTTCCACTGAGTGGTTGTAAACGGCCGTGTCATCAGCAAATAGTGCCATTTTGGTCTGCGGCATCTGTGGGATGTCGTTTATGAATATTAAGAACAGGACCGGGCCGAGGATTGACCCTTGCGGAATACCGGCCCTAATCACTTTGTTCTCTGAGACACAGCCGTTCACAATCACGTGGAAGCGTCGGTCCGTCATGTATGAGTGAAGTAGATGAATGATTTTTGGTGGAAATTTGTATGTAATTAGCTTATGAATTAAACCTTCTGTCCACACTCGGTCAAATGCCTTTTTGAAGTCGAACAACAGCATGGCCGTGACATTACGCTTGTTAAAGTTGGTTATAACATCATTCACAATTCGCGTGATTTGTTGGACCGTGCTGTGTTCGCTTCTAAAACCAAATTGGTTGTCAGTGAGAATTTTTTTCCGCGAAATAAATTTATTGACTTTATGATATGAATTCAACTCTGTGGAATAATTCAACTCTGTGCGCTAGAAGCATCCACATGTCCTGCTAAACGTAATACATGTCGCGTCGGCAAATAAATAAATTTAAAGTACTGATGGTATAGTTGTGAATTGTGTTAATCTGGTTTTTTTTATTGTCTACTTAATTACGGAATAATTATGCCTTCAACAAGAGCGAAACGTAGAGAATCCGCCCTGCATCAAAATACTGCAGTTAATACTCCTGGTGAACAGGAGAATCTTAGCTCTAAACTAGAAGATGCATTAGTTTCTAGAATTTCTGATCGAATACTAGCACTACTAGATGAAAAAATTAATAATCTGATTCAAAAAGCTGTGAGTAAATTTGAAAACCGCATAGCCGATTTAGAAGAAGAAAATGATGAATTATTCACCAAATTGGATACATTGGAACAATCTCTAAAACAAAACTCATTACGCTTTTTTGGGGTTAAGGAATCTTCTGATGATGAGCGGTGTGAAGAAACCATAGTTAAATTACTTAGTGATAAATTGAAAATTAATATATCGGCATCGCAAATACAACAATGTGAACGAATTGGTAGACCAGATGGCAACAGAAATAAACAACCGCGAGGCATTCTCGTCAAATTGAATAACATTAAAACAAGACAAAACATTTACCGAAATAAAGCTATGCTAAAAGGAACTGGAATCGTCATCCGTGAAGACCTAACTACTGTAAGAATGGGTCTCTTGAAGCAAGCAATCGACAAGTACGGCAAAAATAAAGTCGGGACTAATTACGGTAAAGTTCTTGTGTCCATAGATAATAAGATTGTACCAGTCAGTACCCATTCAGATTTCGATAATTTAATTTAGTCGTTGCGCTGTATCTATAAATCTTAAAAAAAATTGAATTATTAATTTACTCCTATAGTATTTAAATTTAAAAGATACCGTTAGAAAAAGTTTTTGGGACTAGGACTTTTCAATAAAACACTATGTTTTAAAAATCGCTAAAAGATACCTTGTATAAAATTATATTCCGAATTTAAATTCATTTTATTTTAAATCAGCTGTAACTATTGTATTCAGGTTATTTTATTTACGACGATATTATGCATTCTAGAGTATTCAAAATATGTCACCTAAATGTGAGATCACTTCGCAGCAAATTTGTGCTTTTTAGGGATCTAATCTCAACACACGAGTATGATGCTATCGCCCTCAGCGAAACCTGGTTGGATGCATCTTTACCTAACCATATGTTTGATGTTGCTGGTTATAAATTAATCCGTTTAGATCGCGGCAGCCGTGGGGGTGGAGTTGCAATTTTTGTTAGAAGTATTTTTGAGTTCAAGATATTGGGCCAGTTCAGTGATTCGTTTTTTGAAGGTCTATGGATTGAAATCAAAAGAGGTATAAAAAAAATTATTCTGGGTGTCGTACATAGACCGCCTAATGGCAATATTGATACATTCATTGATAAATTTGAAAGCTTTATAGCAGATTTTGTGTTAGGAAACAACTTGTTCATCTGCATGGGTGATTTTAATATTGACTTGCTATTACCTCATAATAAATATTGCTCAAAGTTCTTATCCTTACTAAAATCAATGAGTCTAAGACAACTTATTAATGAACCAACGCGTTTCTCTACTTCCAAAGATGCCTTACTTGACCTACTAATAACAGGTAATGATACCAAGGTAATTGATGCTCATGAAATAAGTGATCACAATCTTATAGATGGCACTATTCTTCTTGATGAAAAACTAAATCTTAATACTCCCATAACTACTCGTAACTACAAAAACTTTGATAGTGACATTTTCGTCAGAGATCTTCTGGAAATTCAATGGTTCCAAATCTATGATATCGATGACATTGATCAAAAAATTTCTTTTCTAAAGGAAAACCTAACATCCTTGTTTACCTTGCACGCGCCCATTACCACTTTTAACCATTATAAGCCGCAAAAACCATGGATAACTCATAATATAAAATGCATGATGAAGAAACGCGATCAAGCCCTCTTAAGGTATAAAAAGACTAAGGAAACTTTTCATTTCAATTACTATAAAACGTTACGTAATTTAACTACCCAAGCCATTCGTAATGAAAAACGTGCTTATATTGATTTCAGTGTTAATGGTGGTAAGGATAGTATCAAACATCTTTGGAAAAATCTTAAAACACTAGGTATAGGTAAAACAAAATCAAAGAAAAACCATCTACCAACAGAGTTGAGCAATGCAAACGACCTCAATTCTCACTTTTTGAATTTACAACTACCACCAGTTAATCTTGATCTGTGCGAAGCTTATAGAAACTATTGTAATATACCACAACACAGAAAATTTAACTTCTTCCAACCCTCGGTTGCGGAAATTAGTCTTATACTTTCGAAAATGAAACTATGTAGAGCTGACTCGGATGGCATTGATGCAAAAATGCTTAGCATTTCGTTTCCCTATTTAATTGATTATATAGTCCATATCTTGCGTTGCTGTCTTGATTCTAGTCACTTTCCCTCTGACTGGAAGGTGGCTCTTGTCTTGCCAATTCCCAAGGTTTTAAATCCTAAATCTTTTAATGAAATTAGACCGATTAGTATACTACCGTCTTTATCAAAAGTACTAGAAACTATAATGAATAATCAGATTAGATCATTTCTGGATAACCAACCTAATATTCTCCCTGATGTACAATCTGTTGTACTGCTCTATCCTGTGTGGCTGATGACATCATATCTGCTACTGACAGTAACGTTGTAACGGTATTGATTCTTCTAGACTATTCTAAAGCTTTTGACACAGTTAATCATGAACTTATGACATCAATTTTAATGCACTCAGGTTTCAGTGAGTCTGCGGTTAAGTTAATAAAATCATTCTTGTCTGGAAGAAGTCAAAGAACATTTTACAATAGCTCCTATTCAGACATTGGAGAAATTTTTTCGGGGATTCCACAGGGCTCCATTCTTGGTCCACTGTTGTTTTCAATTTATACTAGTAATATGTATAATGTGCTACAACACTGTAAATTCCACCTTTACGCAGATGACTCGCAATTATATATATCTTTTCCAGCCGAAAAACTGTATGAATTTCAGATGAAAATCAATATCGACTTACTTAGTCTAGTAAATAATTCACTCAAGCACGGTCTTATTTTAAATAGCAATAAAACCAAAGTTCTAGTATTTGGACCAAAAAAACAAAGGCTAATTGTTGAACAAAATCTACAACTTTTTATCAATGGTGAACTGCTCAAATTCTCAACTAACGAGAAAAATCTGGGTGTAGTTATGGACACGGATATGCGTTTTAGAGATAATACGTCTTGTACTATTCAAAAAGCATTCATTGCACTAAAATCCTTATACCTTCATCGAGATCTTCTTACCTTAAAGAATAGAACTATCCTCTGCGAGACCTTGGTGTTATCCAATTTTAACTATTGTGAACCACTTTATAACTTTTGCATTGATTCATATACAGCGAAAAGGATTCAAATTGTACAAAACTCATGTGCTCGGTTAATCTTCGGGATGAGGAAGTTTGATAGAATTTCGCAAAAAATAAACGATCTGAACTGGCTTATCATGAAAAATCGTAGAATATTACACTCGGGATGTTATTTTTACAAAATTATTGCAACGAAATGCCCTACCTACTTATATAAGCGAATAACCTATAGAACTGATGTGCATAATGTCAATATTAGACGCAAAAATACATTAAGTATCCCCAAGCATCGTTCGGAAATTTTCAAAAGATGCTTCTCCTACAACATTGCGCATTACTATAACTGCTATGATTTCTCACACAACACGTTAAGTGCTTTCAAAACTAGTTTAAAATCCTACTTATTAAACTTGCAAAAATCCTGCTAACTTACAACAACTAACTATAGAAATGTTCATTTAATATTATTAATCACTATGTACTAAGATTAGCAGTTGGACACTTTATCTTGCTTATATTAATTGCTTTTTCATTCTTTTTTTTTCTCTCTTCTTTTTATTTCTTTAGGGAAACTAAACTCATATATACGTTTATATTTCTTGAGTAAATACTCGTCACAACTCTCTTTGGTTTTTCTCTCTTATTATAATCACTTAATTATTATTATTATTTAACATTATGTATTATTTGGTTTTTTTTGTTGAGGACTTGATGAAAAGCAGTGGTATTCACTGATCTCGCTCCTTTTGTTTTAAGATTGTTCACAAAATAAATTGTAAGATTACTGTATATACCTCTATAAGTATCATATACACTGTATTGTGCTCTTAAAACAATAAATGATTTATTATTATTATTAATTAAAATTACTTTTTCAGCAATTTTCCCGAGTGTGGTCAGAAGGCTGATTGGCCTAAAATTGTCAGGGCTGGTTTTATCCTTATCCCCTTTCGGGATCGGGACAACTCTAGCCATTTTCCAAGCGTGCGGGAAGTGTTGAAATCTGAACATGCCGTTAATTATGTCAACAAGGTGGACTTTTGCTTTTTTAGTTAAACATTTTATGACCTTATTTGAAATGCCGTCGGCACCTGACGCTTTTCTGACATTTAGATATTTGACTATTTCATTTAATTCTTTTAGGCAAGTTGTGTGGTGATTATGGGAGATGATTTTGTTGTTAATGAAATTGGCGACCGTCGTGGTGATCTGTCTTTGCGTCTCGTCCCTGTCTGGCTCTAAATGATGAATTTTCTCAAAAGTCGTCGCTAATAAGTCAGCTTTGTCCTTGTCAGTCATTGCAATTAAACCGCTGTGTTTTAGCGAAGGTATAGGTTCGTAACTGTTGCGTAAATGTTTTGTTAATTTCCACAACGATTTATCTTGCGAGTTTATTTTTAACAAAGTGTCCGTCCATTGAAGATTTTTGTGTGTCTGTATGTCACGCCTTATGTCTTTGGTCAGGGATTGGGAATTGTGCTTGTGGACCCGTGCGTTGCCACGCCTTGCGCTCGCTGTTCCGCCTAGTGATATTAAAAATAATACGCGGCGGCAGGCTGTCGTGCTTCGGGCGCTCCGTCTCAAGCGGGAGCGTGGAATTTAACGCGCTCTGGATGTTACGCGTGAATTTATCAACCGCGGTTTCAATTCCTCGCGTGCTGTCAATGACTACGTCCAAATCAATCAGGTCATCAAGAAGGCCCTGGAAGTTTTTTTATATTTGAAGAGGTAAAGAATCGGGTTTGAAAGGATTTACAGTTTATTTTTTTAATTAAAATGTGAAATGATACGGGATTATGATCAGAGGAAAGTGCACTGAGGGATGTAATTTTTGTGATATTGGAAACGTTTTTATTAATAATTAAGTCAATTAGGGTGGGAGATGAACCATTGGGGGGGAAATGGGTGAAGCCGTGCGGGAATAGAACAAGTGCTTGATTGCTGTCGATTATATTGTTCCTATTCCGTTTTTATTGTTCCTACCATTTCTCCAGTTTTTATGTACCGCATTAAGGTCTCCGACAAGCAAGTGAATTATTTAATTTAATGGATAGAGTATGAAGTGAGGTATGAGGTGATTTAATATTATGAAATGGTATAGAATGTTTAATGATAATTGCCACACCCCCAGAGTGGGTGGTGTGGTCATTTCTTATTGTGGCGAAGCCCCTGATTTTGAATTTAAAATTTTTATCTTATTTAGTTTCGTTAACTAACATGATGTCTACCTTGTTGGAGTGGATGAACTCAGTGACCTCGCCAATCTTATCCCTGAGGGAGTTGGCATTCCAGGTGACAATCTTAATCCTCGAGAGAGCCATCATCGAGTTGCTCATAGAATGTTTTGACCACATTAAATGATTGTGACCTAGTGGCACACGATGATAGACTCTCTCGGAGGATGCGCATTGCCTTGAGCATATAATTGAGATCAACGAGCTTATTAATCTCGTTGATCTCATTTATCAGCGCACTTGTGACGTCCTCATTAGGGTCCTGACGGTACGCCTGATGTGGGCTTTGGGAGGGTTTGTTGGGCTGCTGCGGCGCGCGGGCGACTGACGTTCGCTGGTCTGGCGGCTGGTACTGGGCTGATTCTGGCGTCTGGTCTCCCACACATTCACCTTTGGCAGGGAAGCGTCTTGATAAACCGGTTGAGGTTTATTTAGATTGAGATTCGCCACTTTGTTTAAATACACCGGGCAGTCCGCGGAGTTCGCCGGGTGACTGCCATTGCAGTTGCAACACTTCGCGGGCGTGTCCGGCGTTTTGGTGCACAAATGCGTGGAGTGGGGCTTGGCGCACTTGAGGCAGCGGTACTGAGCGTTGCAGTTGTTAGCAGCATGGCCCCACTCCTGGCAGCGATGGCACTGCGTAATATGTTTTTTGTTGACATATTTACGGAAATAAACCCGCGAACTGTAAAGGACGCGCACATTATTCTGCCAATATCGCAGGGTACCCTTGGTGTCCGTAATTAACTGGTACATCGGGAACCACGTATTTTTCATGGCCGATAACCGCACTACGTTGATTTGGTGCTGCTTCAACTCCTCCGACACCATAGGTATATCGGCGTTCGGCGGGAGCCCGTCAATGACGAACGCCAACGTCTTTGCTTCTTTGGTGGAGAAGGTGTGGTGCTCCACCTCCTTCATGCCACTTAGCACTGCCGCGTGGTCATCTGACGTCTCACAGAAGATGGCGAGACGGTTGTTACGCTGGTAGTTGAAATAGAATTTCCCCTTCACTACCTCTTTAACCGCGCGGTGCATTGCCGCGTGGTCAAAATCACTCTTTATTTCCTGGTGCAGTATTATCGGCGGGGGTTTCCTCGATTTGATGTTTCGAGTAACCACCTTTTTGGTCGCGTGCTGGCGCTCGTCGGCCTCCGAATCATTTTCCGTATAATCGGTCTGCTCGTCATCCGAGTCTTGGTCCGAGATCGGGTAGAACCGGTTGTGTACTGGCACTTTTTTTACCTCCCTGACTTCAGGGCTGCTAGCCTTGCGTTTAGCAGACCTCCCAGTCTGCCTCTGGAATACCTCGTTGATCGTTTTTCCCAGGGTAAACGGTACTCTGGGCTCTTGGAGCGGCGGAAATTGCTCAGACGCGGGATCGCGCGACGGACCCGGCAGCGACATGTCCATGGCCTCGGTTTTTTCGGAACCGGACGTTTTTCGGCCCTTTGGCGGCATTTCGGTTTTAGCACTTGTCTTCGCGTTTTTTGACCTGATAATGTCTTTATTGTTTTTAAGCGTGAACTCAATTAATGAGTCCAACTGAGCATCGAGCTCGTTGAGCTTACTGGCTTTGCAGATTGGGGTTTTTACCTTGCAAATTTTCCGCACGGGCGGAATTTTCAGCGACAATTTCGCGCGCGATGCCGCTTTGTTTGGGCTAGCTTTGTTCGCTTTCGCGGCCGAGGCAATTGAACCAGATGCCGGTTCAACACACTTGAATTGTATTGAATTTAAATCCGCTTTTGTTACTGTAGTAGATTTTACCGGGGTAAAGTTTTAAACACGGCGACTCGGCGCCAAGGCCTTGCCTACTGAACTAAAATTAAGACACTATACACACAAGCGTCTTTTCGCGACAAAAAAAATAAATTATAAAGTTAATTAACACTCACACATATCTTAACTATAAACTAGATAGACACTGGTGAATATTCGCGTACACACTGGTAGAAACAGTAAATAGTAGCGGAGGTAAGATGTAGGACTTAACCGTGCCGATACTACGATGCGAATGGACGAGAACCAATTTATTTCCAATTCCAATTTAAAAAAGTTTTTTATTCAAGAAAATTAACTGGGTACATATGTGGGAGGAACATAAGGCTCCTGCTTAAGATTAAAAGCATATCCTTAAATAATGGCAGAGTTTACAAGAAAGTATTATTTGTAGCTCAAAAAATTAAAAATTTGTTAACAATTGTGGTTGAGCATTTTATTGAAGGGGGCTGGGGGAATTCTACGAATTCTCCACTCCAATTTCGTTTGCAGCACTGGGATGAATGAAATGAGTCATGATATGAGGTGGAATGAGATGAGATGAGGATGAAGATGAGTGATAGTAATGCTGAGAGATGATAATTGCGAGCTTGATGAGAGTGAGAGATGATGACTAGAAGTTGACTAGAAAAGGTTTAATTTAATCCGTGCTCAACGCAGCGCTTGACGGGCAAGTACGCGGTGAGCTGGGGCCTGATGTCTGAAATGAGTGTTGGGGTTGTCGGCAATGAACGTTGACAGAGAGTGCAGGAATGGGTTACGTCCACCCGCACCGACTCTATCCAGGAAACCCTGGGCTAGCTTGAAGGCAAAGTCAGGAATGGTTGAAATCTTTGCAACTTGGTGAAGACGGTCGATGCGGGTGAATCTGTCCAATCCCGTTACCAATCTGAGGCACTTGTTTTGGAAAATTTGGAGTTTTTTGATGTTCGTCATTGCCGACATAACCCAAATGGGTGCGCCGTAACACAGAATGGGTCTGATGGTGGAGGTGTAAATGAGCTTTTTATTGTGAAGGTTAAGAATGGAATTTTTGGCTAGGAGGGGATACAGGGAATTAAGGGCTTTGTAAGATTTTTTAATGGATTCAGCAAAATGCTGCCTAAACAGAAGTTTGGTATCTAGGTAAACACCAAGATATTTGACTACTGGTTTTATGTCGATGACGTGTCCATTGATGTAAAGGCTTTGATTGGTGCGGACGTGCTTAAACTTTCGGTGAAAAGTCGCCGCTTCCGTCTTATCGGGGTTGATTTTAATTTTCCACGTCCGAAAGTAATCTAGTATGACCAGCGAGTGTATAAAATGTTTCTTATGAGCTGTACTGGCTTCAATAGAGGTATTTAAAATGGCGGTATCATCTGCAAAAAGAGCCAGAGAAGTCTGTGGCATCTGGGGTATGTCATTGACATAGAGAAGGAATAACACCGGGGCCAGAATTGACCCCTGTGGTACCCCCGCCCTGATGTCTTTGACTGAGGATTTGGATTGGTTAATAGAGACGTAGAAGCGACGCGAGGAAAGATTAGAATGGATGAGCAGGATTGGGGTCTTGGGGAATTTATAGTGGATAAGCTTGTGGATCAACCCCTCCGTCCACACTCGGCCAAACGCCTTCTGGATGTCAAGAAGGAGCATCGCACTAACTTTACGTTGATTAAAGGGAAAGGAAGCCTCGGTCGCCTCCTGAATATGTTTGGTGAATTGAGCCACAGACTCCTCTAACTCGTTGGGGTCGGAAAACTGGGACTTTAAACGGATTTTGGAGTCAAGGTGGGATTTGAAAGTTTTAATATTATTAAAGGTAAATTTACGGAAAGTGAAAGTAAAAGTGGATATCGGGTCTAGGATTAGGTAAAAGGAGATGGGATTGTGGTCGGAATCAAGGTCATCCATTGCGGTCAGATCTGAAAGATTAGTAACATTTTTGTTGACTACGATATCAATCGTGGACGGAGATTGACCGTTGAGGGGAATGTGGGTAGAAGTAGGGGTGAATTGAACAATGGCATTCGCCGTGTCTACGGCGCTTTGGAAGGTGGTGCTGTTTTTGTTCCCGCGGACATTCCGCCAGTTGCGGTGTTTTGCGTTTAAATCACCAATAATTAGGTGACGATTAGAAAGATCGAGCAAGTTTAGAATGTCCAGGGAACAAAATTTGTTGGCTGGAGGATTATAAGCCGCGGTTACTAAGACTGAGTTATTTAGCTTGATGGTGATTGTTTGAAGTGAGGTGGGGGGAGGGTCGATGAGAATGAATGGTATGTTATTTTTAATTAGGATCGCAACGCCGCCAGAACGGGAGGTGTTGTCCTTTCTGACGGCGGTGTATCCCCTAATTTTAAAGGTGACAGATGAATCAAGACGCATCTCGTTAATCAGCAAAATACCTACGTCATTGGAGTGGAGAAAGGCGGAAATCTCAGCCCTCTTGTTGTTTACAGTATTCGCGTTCCATGATACAATACGTATTTTAGTTGAAGAATCCATTATCTAGATCTTGATAAAACTGCGCAAAAATTATAAATTGCTCCGATGTTTTACTGCATGCAGCAAGCCTCTCGTTGAGCGACCGCGTGGCTCGCAGCATCAGCTGAAGGTCGACCAGTCGGTTGAGGGTTGCCATCTCGTCACCTAGTTCTCGCATGACGTCAGCGGGACTGACCAGGGGAGACCTGTTTGTTTCCTCCACCCTGGGGGCAGCCATGAACGTTACCTGCCCTGGATTGGAGGCGTTGGGCAAAGCAGACCTGAATGTTACCTGCTTAGCCGGTGGGGCAGCCCTGTGCGTTACCTGCCCTTGCATACTGGTGGAAGATGAGGAGTTTTGACTTCTCGCAGCGGCTCTGTCAGACCAGGCATTAGTAGGTGGCGCTGGAGCGGGAACAAATTTAGGTTTAGTCTTGATGGTAGACCTGGCTTCCTTCATTTTCTCCCTAAATTCAATTTTCCGTAAGTATACGGGACAGTCAACGGAGTTGGCAGGATGATCCGAGGCGCAGTTAGCGCAAGTCGCTGGAGTAGTGGGTGGCTTGGTGCAGGTATGCGTGGAATGCCCACCTGCGCACTTCAGGCACTTGTACGCAGCCCTACAGTTGGTGGCGGTATGCCCCCACTCCTGGCACCTATGGCATTGGGCCATTCGTTTTTTGTTAACGTATCTTCTGAACTGTACCTTGGAGTGGTACAAGAACCTGACATTTTGTTGCAGAAGTTTGAGGGTGGACTTTCCGTCGGTTATGAGCTGAAAACTCAAGAATCTTGAGCCTTTGATGAGGGCTAATTTCTTGACAACGACTCCGTAACCCTTCAATTCTTCAGTCATAGAAGGGATATCCGCATTATGGGGTAGCCCCTCGATTACGTAGGCATACGATTTGGAATCTTCAGTGGAGAAGGTGTGTAATTCGGTGTCCTTCAGGTTGGCTAAGAGGCTTTTGTTGTCAGCGAGATTTGATGTATGTATCGCCAGGCGGTGGTTTCGCTGGTACACGAAGTAGAATGGCTCCTTCACGAAGCCCTTCACCAGCTCCCTCATACGGACGTGGTCAAAGCCGTTGGTAACATGTTGTGGAGCACAATTGGAGGCGGTTTTCTCTGCTTCTTTGGTTTCGACCTGGAAGCGGAGGCTGGGGGATCATCGTCGCCCTCTGAGGACTCATCCTCGTCCATCTGATCGCCCTCCTCGCTGTCAGAGAAATGCTGAAATCGGTTTTTACTTACAAGGTCAACAGAGTCCGGAGTGGTAGGAACGTGCTTCCTCTTCTTGGCGGCCCTTCCACGCTGGGTTTGAAAGATGTCGTCGATGGCCTTGGAGATGGTTTGGGTGGTGGTGTCGAGGAGCAAGCTGGATTGGCTTAAGTTGCTACCGTCGGGAGGGCGGTTGCCGACGTCGTCCACATTTGATGGCAACGCTTCGCTGTGTCATTTGCTTGTATCACCCATGGTCCTGTGGTTGGTATTATATTCAAGAACAATGGAGTGGAGCTCTTGCAGGGTGCGGAATTCAATGCATAGAAGGCAACTATTGATTGTGCAAGATTCAGGATCGTGGTTATCGGTCACCACGGACATTGGACTGTTAGCCAGGACTTTGAAGGGTGAATTGAGTAGCCCGACAATTTCTGTAAACCACGTGCGCGACTCTCTATTATCGCCGCGAATACACTTCCAGTTCTGAGCTCCATAAGAACCTTAGATTGAACCCTGGAGTGTATAATAAATATAGTGCATATAAAAACCTACTAAGCACCGCCCCCGGCCCCCTTTGGGCGCCGAGGGAGTAGTAGTCACTGTCCCCATTTTAAATAAAGTGTGGAAAAAATGTCTACGTCCAGCAAGAAACGCAAGACGGACCATATAGAGGAAGACTCAATGGAAGACACGCACAGCGTGTACTCCGTGGCCACCCACAACTCTTACTCTGCCCTCTCGGGCGAGGATGCCATCTATGACTTCACTGACAGATTATCAACCTCAGGGTCCATCAATAACCAGCCTAAAACAACGACACAAAACAGAACACCTCCGGTATTTATTTATACGGAGAAATCAGCAGAATTAACTGCACACATAAAACTCGTTACAAGTATAATGCCAAATTTAAAACTTTACAGCGATTACATTATCTGCAGAACTCAGGGAATTGCCCAGTTCACAATTATAACCACGATGCTGAAGCACAGAAACTACGAATTTTTCACCTACGATACCAAACAGTCAAAACCGAGGAAATGCTTAATCAAGCAAGTCCCAATCGACAGAACTATTGAAGAAATTAAAGACGAACTAACCGCCAAGGGACTAAAATTCATAAGTGCTCAACGGCCCAGACCGGAAAAAGAACGCGACAAAGATAAAATCCTCCCTATTATCCTAATTACGACAACATCTACGGATATCGCGGAATTTTACAAATTAACGAAACTCTGTGACATGATGGTCAAAACCGAACCCTATAAAAATAATAGGGTCCCTCAGTGCAGAAACTGCCAACTTTTTGGACACTCCTCTTTCAATTGCAATCGCAAAACGATTTGTCCCAGATGTGGAGGAAATCATCTAGCCAAGGAATGTAAACTCACTGACCGAGCTACCTACAAATGCCCGAACTGCGGAGAGGCTCACCCAGCTACATATAGAGGGTGCAGCAAGTATAAGATACAGGCGCAAATCATGCGAGAAAGAAGAAACCTGGTACCCGAAACGCCCAAGACACCTAGATTCAACCTGGCGAAAGAAAACTTCCCGGCAATAAAATCAAGAGTATACACACCAGCGCCACCCCCAGCAACGAACATATGGGAAATCAAAAACAACACCGCACGACCACAAACCGCCGCCACTAAAAACCATCTCAAATCAATTGAAGCAACCCAAATTAAAATAAACTCAACATCAGGCGACATCTACATTGCCAGCATCTACAATCCGCCACAAAAAATGCTACAAACCGATGATCTGGACAAACTGGGAGGCCCAAATAAAATTCTCATTGCAGGGGGAGACTTAAACGCGAAACACCAAGATTGGAGTTGCGACACAAGGAACTGCTCGGGAATCAGGCTAGCCAAAAAAGCCGAAAACAATGAAATAGAAATCCTCCACCCTGACGAGCCTACAAGATTACAGAACACCTTGGACTTTTTCGTGGCTAAAAACCTAAACAAACTAACAAAAATTAAAACTCTAAACGTGCTAAACTCGTATCACTATCCGGTTCTTCTAGATCTAGAAGTCAAAGAGATACCTAAACTCAAAGCCCCTTCAGACATATACACGAAACTAAACATCAACTGGGCCAACTTCAATCGAGAACTCACAACCGTTACCGTCGAGCACCAAATCAACAACCACCAAGACCTAGAACAGCGAGTCACAAGTTTAACAAAAACCATTGAAACCACGCTACAAAGCTCAAGAAAATGTCCAAAACAACTACACAATTCTAAATACGAGTCATTTCCAAAAGAGCTACTACAGCTAATAAAACTAAAAAACAAAATAAGAAAGCAATACCAATTTGACAGGTGCCCAAACACCAAAACTCGCATCAACTCCCTGCAAAAAGAAATGAAGGGCAGAATCCAAACTCACAGGGAACTTACATGGGCAAAGTACGTGTCGAAAATAACTGAACAAGACACTTGGAAAATCCCAAAAATATTGAAAAACAAGCATCGCAAAATTGAAACCCTGCACAACCAAGACAACATCCTGGTCACCAATGAGGAAATTTCGGAAGAATTGGCAGAAACTTATCCAAAACATTTTACACCGAACGAAATCAAAGACCAAAGTCTAATACACAACATTGAGAATACAAAAGAAAACCTGGAGAGGACGTACAACACAAATAACCCTCTAAAAACTTCAGCTTCTGAAATAAAAAACATAATAAGAACACTGTCAGCAAACAAAGCACCAGGTCCAGACAAAATTCCCAACATAGCGCTGAAGAATCTGCCCGACAACATAATTAGGGAAATAGAGCGAATTTATAACTACTGCCTCCAGCACGAGTATTTTCCTGATGCATGGAAAACGGCCAATATCATCCCTATACTAAAACCAGGCAAAAACAAAAAGTGTGCTTCCAGCTACAGACCGATTGCTCTCCTGAACACCCTCAGCAAAATACTAGAAACCATCATAAAACTCAGAATCGATGACCATCTCTACGACAACAACTTAATAATAAATACGCAATTCAAATTCAGAAGAGAGCATTCCACAGTGCATCAAGTGCTGCGAATTACTGAACAAGTAGCTACAGCCTTCAACCGCAAGCAATCCACTGGTCTAGTCCTCCTCGACCTGGAAAAAGCGTTCGATAAAGTCCACCATGATGCACTGCTGGTCAAACTACATAACCTCAACTTTTCAACATCTATTCTAAAAATCATACAAAGCTACCTGAAAAATCGAAAATTTGTGGTCACAGTAGATGGAGTCAAATCTAACTTACATATTGCGAAAGCAGGTGTCCCTCAAGGGTCAGCACTGGGTCCCCAGCTGTTCAATATTTATATCAACGATATACCTAAAATTGAAGACCACCGAATGAACATCGCAACCTACGCTGACGACACGGCCCTCTTTTGCACTTCAAACAGACACCACGTCATTATTAAGCTCCTCAACAATCAACTCGAACAGCTGAGACTGTACTTTAAAAAATGGGCACTAATGCTAAACTCATCAAAAACAGAAGCCATCATGTTCACCAGAGCTCACAATCTATACCATAAAGGGGAAACCCTAGCGATTGGAGATCACGAAATAATATGGAAAAAGAAAGTAAAGTACCTGGGCATACATTTGGATGACAAACTTCTATTTCAACAACACCTAAACAGCGTAAAAGCTAATGTACAGCCGTCGTAACGGTGCCTGAAATTGCGTGAAGTTTAAAAGCAGAAGGGTGGTTGACTACTTAGCGCTTAGGCTGGGAGCGGGCTGGACCTAAGTAAGTCAGATTAGAATTACTACTACTTAGCGCTTAGGCTGGGTGCGGGCTTGACCCAAGTAGTGAGTAAGGCGAGTAATTGGTGATTACTGATTTATTCTTAATAATTATTCGCTTATATACAGATCTTACAAAAATATTTATAATTATTTATTTACAACAATACGTGCTTAAGTTTAATGCACACGCCAAAAGAGCGGTGTCAGCTTGCCTTAGTAACCTTGATTTCGCTTACTGCATAATGTGACACAATGCCCGCGACTTTGGCATTGATGAGGCGGCGATGAACTGTTTACGCGTAAACATCTTGCCTCTCAGGACTGGGACTCCAATAGGGAGTTGCTTGTGGCCCTCTTCATCATCTGGGCGAGGGGTTCTAACTCAATCTCTCTTTGTGGATTTGGCGGAGGAGCTCTTCGTCGAGTGTGTCGCTTCCAGATGCAATGTCCTCCAATAATGATGCTGGCGGCTCCTAATATGATCCCTATAATTGATGCAGTTGTGATTGTCGTATGGTGCTTAACTTGAGCCCATGTTGCTTCTTGAATGGCGGTTCGTAACTCCGTTTCTTTATCTCGGAGCTTGTCCAAGTCATCGGAAAGGTTAAGAACAGGTTCAGGTAGGATCTCCGTCGGAGCTTGATCTCTTGGTAGGTCGCTAATAACGACGTTAGTGGGTTTTAGGAAGGTTTTAATAAAGCTGGTTCCTTCCTTTCGTGTTGATGTGATGGTGAGTTGGTTGGTGCGTATGCTGCAGCTTGGGGAGAGGTGGATGATTGCTGTGCTATCGACACGAACGCCTTCTCTGGTACCATTACATATAATGCCGATGCTGGTTGCTGAATTGACCATGATGAGCCATGTGTTTTCTTTCATGAGCTTTTTAAAAATAACGGGCTGGCTTCGCAGCTTGATGATAGGGCAGGGGTTTGTAGGGGTGTGCTGATAGAGTTCGTCTAACAAACAATTGGGACTGTGCTTAATACTTCGCCTGACTACTGGGGAGCATAGAAATCGTCCCTTGGCTGTTGACGTACATTCCTGAAACTCCTTTTCTGTAAGTATAAAATAGGACTGTGTATCATAGTTAACGCCCATGATCCCGTCCGGAATAGCAGCCGTCCATATATGGTTCTTTGTTATATTCATTGGGATCGACGATACCTTAATCAATTCGTACTCGGCAGGTTCGGTTAGCTTAAAATATCCAAATACTCGAATGGCTTGGTCATTTATCTTAATGTTTGTTTTAATAAGATGCCTTTGGATCTCGATGCCTGATGGCAGTCGAGCCTGCGCCCTCTCCAGCAAGCTCTCAACTTGATATGGAGCTATGATCTCGTATAGATGACCATGACTATACATAATGTTGGTCAGATGATTGGTTTGATCATATAACTCCTCCATGATGTTTGATACGAGTTGATAGGCAGTGAGGATATGAATTTTTACCTTGTTTGCATCTGTCATTTTTAATAAGCCCTTCATTTTGTTAATTTCCTCTAGTCCCTTGTTAATCTGTTTCTGGAAGTTGTTTATCTTTTCAGTGACTCTAGAGGCTGTACCATTAAAATCCGATAGTGCAGTCAACATGAACTTCGTTTGATGGTCGGATGCGTGGATCAGAGTTTTTTGGTTTTTGTCCAGTGCCTCGATGTCTTGGTACACTTCATCATTTACCCCAAACACTGATGTCAATAGTTTTCCTAGCAACCCTCTTTTTGTACGAGTACTGATTCCTTGTATTAGGACCTGTTGACTCCGATTGAATCGTTGTTGCTGTTCCCTTAAATGGTGAACTAAATGCTCGCATCCATCTTCTGGTGTTACATCCCTTGCTGTATTACATAATTTAGTCATATTTGCTAATGCTTCATGTAACGTGTCGGCGCCCTTAAGTAAATCTCTCCTTTCAAATTGAACTTCTAGGCGAAAGGTGCCTCTTTCGATTCTGCATTCTCCCAATGATTCTACATACAGGCCGCTCTTTGGATAATGCACGCTAAAGTTTCCAGTAGCGACTTGTAGTATTAATAGCGATAGTAGTAGGCTTTGACTAATATTTGTGCTGTGCTTTCTAAGTGCCCTGGTTGGCTGCACCCTGTGCGTGTCCTCATCCTTGGGCAACGGGACCAGTTTGTGTATGGCCCTTTTGAAAGTAGTGCCTCCAGATTTTTTTACATCTACGACTCTAACTGCTCCATCTGCTGCTTTATACACCTCGGTAATCTTTGCCATTGGCCATTTTGTAGGACTAATGTTGTCTTCTTTTATCAGGACTACATCTCCAATCTCTACGTTTTCTTGAGGAGTTTTCCATTTGTATCTTTGTTGAAGATTATGAAGGTACTCTCTTGACCATATGTTCCAGAAATCGGTTTTCATTTTTTCAATGAGTCGCCACCTTTGGGAAAGCGATGTTGAGATGTAATTGATGTGTGGATCTGATGCTTTGAGCAATGGATGCTCGATCAGGAAATGTCCTGGTGTTAATACCAATCCATGTTCATTATCGCTGTTAATGGTGCACTATGGTCGAGAGTTCAGACATGCCTCGATTTGGCATAATAACGTAGATAGTTCTTCGAATGTCAGGGTGGAATCGCCTATCACTCGTCGGAGATGATGCTTAGACTTAACACCAGCTTCCCAAATTCCTCCAAAGTGGGGTGCAGCCGGTGGAATGAAGTGTCATCTAGTCCCATTGGTTGCCAGTGGGTTTTGTACATCTTCCTGCTGCATCATATGTTTTAGTTCTTTTTTTAATTCTTTGTCTGCTCCAACGAAGTTTGTTCCATTGTCACTATACATGTGATCAGGTCTACCTCTTCTTGCTACAAATCTTCGAAATGCGGCTAAAAATTGATTCGTTGATAAGTCGCTTGCCACTTCTAGATGAATAGCCTTTGTTGACAGGCAGACAAATACCGCAATGTATCCCTTATACGATTTATGACCTCGTCCCTTTGTTGCTCTTATTTGTATTGGTCCAGCGTAGTCTACACCAGTATTGCAGAATGCTGGTGATGGCTGTACCCTTTGAGGTGGTAGTTGGCCCATTTGTTGGTGTGTGGTCTGTCCTTTGTGCCGAGTGCATGCAATACATTTGTTTATGACGTGTCTGATTTTTCGTTTTGCTTGAATGACCCAGTATCGTTGGCGTATATACGCTAATGTTAGCTGATTGCCTCCATGATGTGTCATGGCGTGCCCATCTTCTATGATTAACCTTGTTAGCGAACTCTCTTGTGGTATTATAGCTGGATGTTTACTTTCATGTTGTAGTAATGAATTGGCCAATCGACCTCCAACCCTAAGGACCCCATTTTCGTCTAACCATGGGTTCAGGCACGCTAATTTTGATCCTTTGATCGCTTCTAGTTTTTTCTCCTGCAGGGCTCGCATTTCCTTGCTCCAATACGACTGCTGAGTTATCCGGATAATCATATGGCGAGTATCTTCCATCTCGTCCACTGTTAGGATTCCTACTAGTCTCTCCTTTTTTAGACAACGTCGACAAAATAATAGCACTCTTATCATTCTTTTAAGATTTGAGAACCTTTCAAGAGTGTCATTTGTCACTATCTTAATATTCGTCTGATGCGTCATCTTGATCTCCATATTTGTGTCTTGAGGTTCCACCACTTCTGGCCATTGGCTTGTCATTCTCAGCCACAATGGTCCTTTCCACCATAATTCGGATTCTTCAAGTTCCTTTGGAGTTAGTCCTCTAGATATGATGTCTGCAGGATTTTCCTTTGTGTTTACGTAGTACCAATGTTTACATGGAACCAAACCTTGAATCTCAGACACCCTGTTGGCCTCAAATGTTTTCCACCAAATTGGATCGCCTTTTATCCATCCCAATGTAATCATGGAATCAGTCCACGCGTAGATTGCGTGTACATCGATGTCCAAAAACTTTAAGCATCTTCTTATCAGTTTGGCTAGTAAAACAGCGGCACAGAGCTCTAATCGTGGGAGAGTTTGTTTGGATCTTGCTGGAGCGACTTTTGATTTTGATGTTAACATCGTGACTGTTATTTTTCCATCTTTGTTGGCTATCCTGCTGTACAGTACGGCCCCATATGCTTTTTCTGATGCATCACAGAAACCATGCAGCTCAATGTTGCTGATCTCCTCATTTTAGTAGTGTATCCATCTAGGAATACTTATTTCTTCGATGTATTTTAGTTCTTGCTGTATCGTCATCCATTTTTGGAATAACTCCATTGACACTTCCTTGTCCCAGTCTAAATTTCCTAGCCATAGTTCTTGGATGAGTAGTTTTGCCTTTATGATTACTGGAGATAGCCATCCCAATGGATCAAACAGTTTTGCAACTTCTGATAGTATGAGGCGTTTTGTTGCTGTTTGTGTTATGATCTCTTGTTGAACGCGAAACTTGAATACGTCATCAAGCGGTGACCAGTACACCCCCAATGATTTTTTGATCCCGTCTACATCGATCTCCATTATGGATTTGTCCTTTAAATTATCTGGGACTGACTGCAGGACTTCTGAATTATTGCTGAGCCATTTGCGTAGTGTAAATCCACCTTTCTCTAACATTTTAATCAGCTCGTTCACATTCTTTACTGCTTCTTCTTTGGTTTGGCATCCGGACAACAAATCATCCACGTAAAAATCTTTGAGGGCTATTTTTGATGCACGAGCGAAGGTATGTTGTTCTTCAATTACCAGTTTTTGTAGAGTTTTCGTAGCTAGGTATGGTGCCGCTGCTGTACCGTATGTCACTGTAGTCAACTCGTATTCCTCAATTGGTTCAGAATCTCTGAACCTCCATTAGATTCTGTGATAAGGTTGATCTTGTTCATGGAGCTTGATCTGTCGGTACATTTTCTCAACATCGGCTGTAAACACCACCTTGTGTTTCCTCCATCGCAGAAGGATATCGGTGAGTTCTTGTTGCAAACGAGGGCCCACATGCATTGTATCATTTAAACTTTTCCCCGACGATGTTTTGCTTGAAGCATCAAACACTACTCGCAACTTAGTAGTGCTACTGGATTCCTTTATAACTGCATGATGAGGAATATAATATTTTCCGTTCGCGTTTTCTGCCTTCTTCATGTGTCCCAAACTTAGATATTCTTCCATGAATTGTTTATATGTGTTATCAAGCTCTGGATTTCTTATGAATTTTTTCTCTATTTGGAGTAATCTTGCGATTGCACGTGATCTTGAAACTCCTAAAATTTCAGTGTCTTTTTTGAACGGGATTCGTACTTTAAACCTTCCGTCTTCCTCCTTGGTAGTTGTTTCTTCAAAAAACCTTTCGCATGCCCTCTCTTCGTTGGTGGGGCAACGTTCTTCTGGCATTTCTTCTATCTGCCAAAATTTCGTTAGCTGCTTATCTTCCTCAACTTGGCTGATACAGCTTGTTACTTCTATCGCCGTTCTTTGCGATGTTTGATTTCCGGAGATCATCCAACCCAGTTCTGTGTTTTGAGCCAGCAATCCACATTCTTGCTTAATGATCCCTTCCAGCAATATCTTGCTGTATTCTGCGGCGCCAATTAATGCATCAATTGGTCCAGGGATATTGAATGTTGGATCAGATATCATTTTATTTTGAATCCAACCTTCTTGTGCTTGCGTAATGTTCACCTTTGAGGAAGGCATGTCCTTGGTGACCTTTGGAAGTACGTAAAATCTTACGTCCAAAGCGAAGTTACTGGGAAAGCGGGGACACACTTGTGACGTTATGGTTGATGTACAAATGCTCGTCATGTTTCCCACTCCGCTTATTTCGGCTCTTATTTTCTCTCGCGGTCCGCCAATCCTCTGAGCCGCTTCTTCTGTAATGTACGCTGCTTGGGAGCCTTGATCTACTAAAATAGGGAGATATTGAGTTGATCCGTTTATTGCCTTCACTTGTGCCAGGGCTGTCGCTATTAGCACTACTTGTTCTTCCTTGGCACATGTTGTATTTGATTGCTGCCTCTCGACATTTGAAGATCTTCCTCCTCTTGAGTAGGTGTTTCTCGATGCAGGACTTTCTTTATGAAGAAGTGTGTGGTGCATTTGGTTGCATTTGGCACATCTCCATGTAGACTCGCATCTTGTCTTCGCATCGTGTTTGAAGCAGTTAAGGCAAATTCCTTTGTCTCTTATTGCCTTAGTACGCTCGTCGATTGATAATGCGATGAATTTATTGCACTTAGGTACTCCAATACCTCTATGAAATCCTGAATTTCGTTTGGTTCAGCTAATGATTGTTCGTAGAGTTTGTTAGTTTGATTGTCCCATGTGTCTGCTTCTATCCCGAGACTGTGAATCGCCTCCATGCATTCATTTGTTGTGTCATGTAGGTACTTCAGTTTCTCGGCTGATTCTTCTCTTACTTCTGGACTGTCTAAAATTTTATCGATTAATTTATATAGAATTAATCTTTGATTATTAAAACGTCTATTTAGCAGCTCGTGAGCCGCATCATAATTTGCTTCTAATACTTGCAGGTGTTGTATTATACGACCTGCCTCTCCTGTCACGTGCGTCTTTAGGAATTGCATTTTTTCCACTTTTGTTAAATTTGAGTTATTATGTACCAAGTTGTCAAATATGTCTTGAAATGTTATCCATTTTTCATACGACCCTTGGAATGTTGGAATCTTCATTTCCGGAAGCTTCACCGGACGGGACTCCAGTTTTGATTGACATTCCGCAATGATTTTGTCCACTTCGGCTTCCACTATATCATACATATTTTGCTTGAAATACTTATGCTTATATTGTACTTCGTGGAGCAGTATTTCTTCATGCATGTCTTGGAATGCCTCCCACTGTTTTTGCATCCTCATAATGAGATTCTTCTGTTTCGGGATACTTCTCCCTTCTTCACGTCTTTTAGTTGCTGACAAGATCTGTTCAGCATTTGGATTTTTATTTCCTGCTTCTTTAACCGGAGCGCTTGATCCTCATCTTCTGGCTCCCCGTTTCTTTCTTCATTGATAGGGCTTTCGCTCTTGGATTCATCCTCCATGACTATATCGCTCGGATTTGGTTTTAAGAATTGGCTCAAAAACTTGACTGCCTCTTCCTTGGTCTGCTTCATCTGCTGATAGTAGTTCGTTTGGAAGTATTCGTGTTCCTCCATCCTCATTGACCCTGCTAGCTGATGGTTGTTCGCAGCCTCATACCATATGTTTTCCAGAGCGTCGAGTCTTGTTTGTGCCCAACTGGTTGTTCTTCTCTGTATTGGGTCTTTCTTCGCGTTTGCGAAGATTGTGACAATTTTCGAAGCAGTTTGTTCCTGAACTTTCGCCAATTGGTCGAGATCCATTTTTTTTTCCTTTCTTCTTACTGTTTTCTTTTCCTGCTGATTTTTCTATCTGCAGGCTCTCTTCTTAAGCCTGTCTTCTTTCCTAAGGTTCGAAGGACCATGTACAGCCGTCGTAACGGTGCCTGAAATTGCGTGAAGTTTAAAAGCAGAAGGGTGGTTGACTACTTAGCGCTTAGGCTGGGTGCGGGCTGGACCTAAGTAAGTCAGATTAGAATTACTACTACTTAGCGCTTAGGCTGGGTGCGGGCTTGACCCAAGTAGTGAGTAAGGCGAGTAATTGGTGATCACTGATTTATTCTTAATAATTATTCGCTTATATACAGATCTTACAAAAATATTTATAATTAATTATTTACAACAAAACGTGCTTAAGTTTAATGCACACGCCAAAAGTGCGGTGTCAGCTTGCCTTAGTAACCTTGATTTCGCTTACTGCATAATGTGAGGCGATGAACTGTTTACGCGTAAACAACAGCCATTTAAAATTCAAAAGCTACTTCCGGTTTCGAATAATTAGGGTTTGTTTTGGATATTAAGAATTACATCAAAAAATTCTTTAGGTTTACTTTGGTAGTAAATATTTTCTTCTCATCGATGTGTGACAAAGGGTTCTCGAAATAAAGAGGTGGTATGTATACAGGGTGTCACAAAATTCGACTGACAACACTTAACTGGAGATTGTGCACCAAAAACGTTCGGGGCGAGTATCCGCGGGGAACCACGTGGAGGTTCTCCTCGGGTACGACGGAGGCAGGGGAAAAAAATTAACCGCCCTGAGGTGCCTGGAAGCAACAGATGTGCACCCCCGGTCGGATTTACACGGCTTATTTAAGGACGCTTTAACCTACAATTGAGGTGTTACCGTGCACCGGTGAACTTCTTTGCTCAGAAGTATCCCCGCTACTACGTCCTCCCTTTTAGTCGCCTTTTACGACAGGCAGGGGCCTACCCCAGATGTATTCATTCGCCCATGCTGTAGGCCGTACCTGGTTCACTTCTTCTGAACCCACTCCTCCTCCCGAATCGCTGCCGTGGCAAACCTGCTAATCTCCTTCCAAATGCGGTCGTCCGTGTCGACCGTGACGCTGAGTGGCCAACCTGCCTTATACTCGATGGCGCGCTCCCTGAGAAGTTCGCGCGCCGCCTCTCTGTCCTCACCGTTACAGTCCAGCAAAACGTGTGCGCCTGTTTCCATTTGCCCACATTCGCATAGACCGTCCCCCTTTCTCAGCTTGAACCTGTGGTAGTAACTCTCAAATCTACCGTGGCCGGTGACCAACTCAACTGCGTCTTTACCGAGCACCCCCTTCACGCCATCCACCATTGGCGTGATGGAGTGCAACCCGCGTTATCGGCATCCCATCGCGTTTGCCACGCCGCTCTCTCCTCTCTTTGACGCAGTGCGCGCGCCAGTGCCCTCGACTTCGGTACCTCTCTCATCTCGGTAAGGTTGAGCGCGTCTTTCGACGTTGCGCTTGCCCTCTCCTTTCCTTCCAATAGCGGACTGCCCCTTGCCCACTTCACCCTAATGGTCGTGCCCCTTCGACCTGCTCCTAGGATAGCCTTGTAGGTTCACCTGGCGACGTCGTTCCTGATATCCGCGGCCGTGATCATATTGAGCACTGCCTTGGAACCGCTCACGACATCCGTATCTCCGTCTTCGCGCACCGCCGCGTTCACCGCATCCGCCACCGCTAACAGCTCCGCTTGCGTCGTCGTAGCGTTCTCGGATAATCTCACCACCGCTGCATGCCCCCAGCTGCCTTGGGGGTCTTTCGTGACGAGTGAGTAGCTCACACCCACTTCCGTCTTCGTCACCGCCGCGTACATCTCTCTCCTGCCTTCTTCTCGGCCTTCGTCGTGTACTTCTACCCTCAGGAGACCTCTCTCCGATGGATGCACCAGTCCATCCGCGTGTGCTCTTGCCTCGTAGTCGCCCATTGCTAGCTCAGTCCTCTCCCTAAACCGATGTAGGACCTCCAGATAGATCGGCGGGATGCCCGCTATCACCTGAAGGGCCGACGTTGGGGCGGTGCGGTAGGCTTTGGCGATTCTCAATAGGAAGGGTCTCTGCGCCGGACTCAGATGTCTAATCACCCTTGTGTCAAGGCCTCTCTTACCCCACACTTCTGCACCGTACGTGATTATCGGGACCACAACTCCCCTGTAAATCCGTTTCAGCATCTGGGCGGATGTTCCCCAGGTTCTGCCAGCGACAATGAATAGCCTGTTGGCCATTGCCGCCGATTTTCCCCGGGCTGCCCTCGCTTGCTCAACCCAAAGCAGCGTGTCATCGATATACACTCCGAGGTATTTGAGGTACCTCTGCATTTCGATCCTCTCTCCGTCGGTTCTTATCACCGGTGCTCGCAGTATGCCCCTTGCCTTTATAAAGATTGCCTCCGTCTTGGCCGTGTTATAGAGTAGGCTGCTATCTTTACTCCACGACTGGCACTTTTCCCACACTTCTCTCCATTTAGTTTCGATTATTCGCACCGAGGGCGCTGAAATAACCAAAACCTGGTCGTCCGCATAGGCTTGAGCATACACGCCCTCAACTTCGTCCACTGCTCGGAACCACCCTTCCATGGCCACGAGCCAGAGTACCGGACCGGAGCACGATCCCTGCGGACAGCCCCTGTTCACGTCGCGCGACATGGAGCCGCTGTGTACAGTTCTTGCCCTCAGAAAATCGGCTGCCATCTCGCCCAGTGACTTCGAACACCCCGTGAGTTGCAATTGTTCGGAAACGTACCGGTGGCTCACCGAGTTGAACGCATTTTTGATGTCTAGGGTGACAACCAAGCTATGCATTCCTCTCTGTTTCGCCGCCTGTAGTTCCTTCACTAGCTTCTCTAGAGCGTCCGTCGTACTTCGTCCGTACCTAAAGCCAAACTGTCTGTCCGATAAGTGGTTCCTTGTCTCCAGATGGTGTTGGAGTCTGGAAGCGCAGATCTTGTCTAAGATCTTACCAATCACTGGGAGTAAGCATATTGGCCTGAAACCTGCCCCTCCTGGTTTCGGCTGCCATGCTACTCTTGCCACTTTCCAAACTTGTGGGAACACACCGAACTTCCAGCAGGCGTTAAAGATACGTCGCAAGGTATCCCTTCCAATTTCAGCCACATGCTCGAGCGCACCCGTGGGTATGCCGTCATTGCCTGCTGCCTTCTTCGGATTGAATGACCTCGCTGCGATAGACAATTCGCTTGCGCCAATCTCCGGTTCTTCCTCCGTGCCCCATGGGACTAGTTGCTCTCTCTCCTCGCTCTCCTCATCCCTAGAAAAGTACTTGGCCAACAGCTCCTCTAGAGTTTCCTCCTCGGAAGTTGTCCACGTACCGTCCCCGCGCTCTACCGTGGATAGAGGCGCCCTCTTCCTCCTCCTCGCGCTAAGGACTCGGTGCTCGAATCCCCAGGGGTCTTGTTCCGGGCTGCCGGCCGTACTGCAGAACTCCCTAAATGATTCCACCTTCGCCCTTTTAATCGCCTTCTTGTACGCGGCCCTCTTACTTCTATAGATCCGACCCCACTCGTTCTTTCCGTCTCCCTCAGGTTCGACCTGCCACCTTCTTCTTGTTCTTCTCGCCTCCTGTCTGAGTCTGTCCAGGTCTCTATTCCACCACTCCGCTGAATTGGGGCGGCCTCTATACCCGTTGCTCTTCGCGGGTATGAGTCCCTTCTTGCACGCCGTGAAACATGCTTCCTGAAAGCTTGCCGCTGCCCCTTCTACCTCCTCTCTACTGCCCATTGCCAAATCTTTCAATTCGGCAATCTCCACTTCTAGGGATTCTCTGAACCTTCCCCAGCCCGTTTTGGGAACGTGGTAGCGGACGTGTTCCTCTCTGACGGTGTCTGTGCCTTCCGTTATGTTGGTCCGAAGGTATTGGTGGTCACTTAGGGTTTCCTCGTCACTGATGACAAGTTCTCCCGTCTGTTTCCCCCTTACCAAAATCAGATCCGTCCATCCCACTCCGTTTGAGCTAACAAACGAGGGTGGGTCATCGGGCCCATTTAGAATTTCCAATCCGTGCAAAATTGAAAACTCAACCACCGCTTGCCCCCTTTCGTCATTATCCGGACATCCCCAAGACTCGTGCTTTGCGTTAAAATCGCCCATAATCACAGTTGCCCCTCTGTAATTATTAAGAACCTTTGTGATTTCCTCTAGCTTGCTCACAAGGCGGTCGGCCGGGCCTGGTTCGACGTAAAGCGAAATGTAGATCGTTCCATCCCTCGCTCTGACAGCTGTGGTGTTCTTATCCGATAACTGGCCTAACCTCGTCACTTCTCCTACCCTCGTGCTCGTAACGATTATTGCCTTGCAACTCTCGTCCCCGATCACCAGCGAGTCGCCCCACCCTACCTCTCCCAGGCTCTTGGATGCACACGATGTCGATTGCCTCCTCACCCGCTACTCTCTGCAGTTGGCCCATTGCCGACTTGCCCTTCCCCGCATTAAACGTCATTAGTTTGAGTAACTTATCCATAATTGGTCTTGTTACGTAACCTCAGCTGCTCTCTCTTGAACACTTCGCAACGGCCCTCCTCCATTGCTGCGTGCCCAGCCGATTTCAAACCACGCTTTCTGCAGTTGGGACAGTCCGACTCTGTCCTCTTGCAGTCCTTCAACCTGTGCTGCCCCCCGCACTTAGGACAGCACTCCCTCAGCTTGCAGGCTTTGGAAGTGTGCCCATACTCGCTACAGTTGTAGCACCTCGTCGGTCTCGTGTGTTCAACGACCGTTAACCTCCTAAGCTCGATGTTCAGCTTTCCTCCTCCCTTCATGATGGCAGCAAACATTTCCGGCCGAACCCGTACGATCCAGTCCTCTTTCGTCGGGTTACGGTTCGGACGTTTGCCCACCACCATCATCCTCGCCTTCTCGCCCTCAATCGCCATCTCTTTAAGAACGGCTCTGTTGCCGCGGATTATCTCCAAAACAACTTCCCCGTCCTTTAGGCCGCCCTACGCGCCGATGATCTTGATCACCGGGTCGCGGTCCGCTACAGGGGTGACCTTTATGGCATCTCCAGCCCCCTCTACGCACTCTCCTGACGGTGGTGAAGCCTCCGTCAATAGCGCCCTCTTCCACCTTCTTGGCTAATTCCTTCTTAGCCTCCTCCGCGTCTCCCTCCTTATGGACAACCACCGCAGCATAGCTGCGCTTCTTCTGCTGCCGCTTAGGTTCCGGTTTACCCTCCGTGCAGGGTTTGCCTTCCGTCTCCGATACCTTCGCGGCCGCAGCCTCAGCCGCTTGCTTCGCGCAGTCACTGCCCACCTCTTTCACAGCCTGCTTCAGGTCCCCCCCTAAGACCGTTAATGACGGTTTCCATTGCGCGGCACGACATAGCGCTGAAGAGCATCAAAATGTCTTCCATCGCGTCGTGGACCGCCCTCTGGTCACCCCTCAAAAACTGGAGCTTGCTGTTGTGCTCCCTACTCGTTGCCGCCTTGACAACACGCACTCTATCGTTGAGCATCCTCATTATGTCGAGGATACTCTCCGACCCCGTTACTACACGAGCGTCTGTTTCGGTTGCCCCTTCCGAAACATCGCTCCTTCCATCGGTCGCCCCGTCCGATTTTTGGCACTTGGCCTCAGGATGTTCCAATTCATCCCCACGTTTACGTTTCCCAAGCGTATCCGTGTTGGCCGCGTCACCAGTTTTTCCAAGATCCGCCATGGCGGGTTCTTGGAATTCCGTACAGGTGTTCGGTTGAAACACGTGTACCGAACAGATGGTCGCCAGAACAGGTTTTGTGACCCTAATTAGCGCACAGGTAGTTGCCTACGTGACTAAATCGGGTAACTTGCCCAAGTTTTCACTACAAATGCGGGTCACGGAATTCGCCCAAAACAAATGCACGACGCAAATGTAACTGAATTTACCAGTAAAACTAGCAAAACAATTACAATTTGCCTCCACTGCGTGCTACCACACACGCTCTTCCTCGTAAGATCGGCTCTCACTCGTGAAAGTTCGAGTCAAAATTACCACCTGTAGCAAGTAAAATTAACTTGTTCTTAGTTATTTAAAAATAAAAAAGTTCAAGAAAAGTCACAAGCCACTCTCCCTTTAGTTTTAAATAAAGCTGATAAAAATAAGCACTTGTAAAACGCACTGGAACCGAGACGAGTTGAAAGTAGCCGGAGCTCCTCAAAACACGTCTGTACTGTACCGCTGCTCGCACAAGACCCCAAGCATCGGTGGTTCAGTGGTAGAATGCTCGCCTGCCAAGATAGGGACAGCATTTGTTGTCTGGTTTAACGTAGGGTACCTGCCCGAAGGCACAACCCCCACGACCCCCAGGGTGTGGCGTTGGGATACGCCCAACGAGCGCGCCGCAGACAAAGCAACAGCTACCAGTTTTCCCGATCGCCGAGGCGCCGGGTACCAATGGTGAGGGTTTGCTATCTATCGAATCCACAACCAACTCGTCATCAGTCCGTCATCAGAGATTTCGCCAACACCCCCCTACATTGTAGGGGTGGTTGCCCGCGGGGAACCACGTGGAGGTACTCCTCAAGAGTGATGAAGGATGGAAAAACTACCGCACTTCGTTCGCCTCTTACGAACTGGTAACTGACACCAGTGGAGGTATTCTTAGCCGCCACCACACGGCCAAATGGAATGAAAGATGAAAGGATGAAATGATGATGAAGGGAAGCACTACACACGTTGCCTAGTACGTCTCTGGCTAAACAACTCCGCACAGAACTTGCTGAACACACTGAACGTCTTCTCGTCCCGCAAACAACCCGATACAACCGGTGAACCGTCTTGTATCAGTATGTTCATGGCCACAAGGTCTCTGATGCTGTCGTAAAGACGACAGTGCAGAAGCACATGTGACCAATCTTCCACACTCGCCCCACAATCGCACAAGTCCGTGACGTGTAGGTTGCGCTCAAATAGGAAGCTGTTGAGGCTGCCGTGACCCGTCATGATGAAGCACACGAACAGGCTAGGGTTGAACCATGGGTTCTCCCTGCCAAAGTTGACATCCCCAATAAACTTGAAGGTCACTCTCCCTCTCTCTTCACTTTCCCACTCTGACTGCCATTCGGCCCGAAGTCTGTCATCGAGGATCGAGCGAATACCCGAAGCACTTAGGCCGACTACTTCCAACGCACTGATCCTGTCACCTGCCACCAACGCACAGCCTCTCCGCACTCTGCTCACTACGGCCCTCTTGACCGCCTCGTACTTCCACGGTAGTTCTCCAAACAGAACCTGCATCGCACAAGTGGAGACTGTCCTACACACCCTAAGATACGCGTAGAGGACTACCCGTTCGCACCTGTCCAAAAGCACCACTGCGTTGGCGGATCTCAATGACCTATACCACACGCTGGCGCCATAGAGCACACCGGCAGAGAAAAGGCCGCGGTGTAGTACCGTCACTGTTCTCCTACTTAGGCCCCAATCCTTCCTCAACACCCGAACGATTCCACCCACAAGGGATTGCATCTTCCCACGGAGGTAGGTAAGATGTCCAAGAAAGTTCAGTCTTTCGCCCGCGTGAATACCGAGGTACTTCACAGACTTGGCATATTTAATCGCTGCGCCATTAATCCTTATCCAGGGAGGTCTGTTCTGCGCCAAGTGACCCTTGAGTAGCATCACATTGGTCTTGCCAACAGAGATGGAAACCCCCACTCGTTCACCCCAGTCGTTGACAATTTTACAGGCGGCCTCGCCGACTCTTTCGAGCTCCGCGCGACTCTGTCCTTCGACGGCAATCGTTAAATCGTCCACATAGGCCACATGGAAGAAGCCCTTACTCTGAAGCTCCAGTAGCAGCACGTTCATCATGGCATTCCAGATGTAGGGGCCGCAGATAGAGCCTTGAGGACAACCACTGTGTACCGCGCGAGATACGGCGTCGACCTTCCCGAAGACACGGACCGATCGATCGCTGAAGTAGCTTCCCCACAATTGGAGATCCCCACTTCCGTATGCAGATAGCTGCTCCATCACAGGCTCCCAGAGGAGGTTATCAAACGCTCCCTGGAAGTCTATGAAGATCCCCAGGCAGTACTTCTTCTTCGTGGCGGCCACATGGTCAGCCAAGCTCTGCCATGCGTCCTCTGTGCTTCTCCCTTGGACGAATCCAAACTGTGTCTCACACATTTGGTTCCCTATCACGCCTTCGAGCCTGTTAACCATAATCCTCTCCAGGACCTTACCAAGCACTGACAGAATGGTGATGGGCCTATACGATCTAGGATCAGACCTCACCTTGTCAGGGCTTTTTAGTAGGATCACGAGTCTCCCTTCTTTCCATTCAACTGGGAACGTAGCTTCTTCGAAGCACTTGGTATACATCAAGTGGATGTATTCCGGTGCGTACTTCCACGCCGCTCTGGCCATTTGTGTCTCAATCGAGTCTAGGCCAGGGGATTTCCCACACTTCAATCTCGATATTGCCAGATCCACCTCATCCCAGCTACATTCCTGGCGAACTTCGCTGAACCTCGGGTTGGCCCCTGCAGCAGCGGGGAACCACTTATCAAGTAGCACCTCGATAGTGTCCAGCCACGTGGTGGTCGCTCGACCATCTACCGTGACAGACGAAATGCTGCTGGTGTTGTTCTTTCCCCGACAAAGCTTGTACACTTGTCCCCAAGGGTTATGGTTGCCTTCATTGCTGACAAACTGATGCCAGTGTCTGGTTTTGCAATCCATCAGCATCTTCCCATACTGGTTTCTCGCGCTGTTGTAGCGCGCCTTCTCCTCATCGCAAGGTAGGCCGGACTTTCTCAGCCGTTGGAGTTTCCTTCGGCTACGTCTGACTGACCTCCTCGTGTCTCGCAGGTCGGCGTTCCACCACCGCACTTTGCTGCCTGTGGTCACTTTACGTTTCCTTAGGCATGCAGTGTTCGCTGACTCCATTGCATCCAACACATATGTGATGACCTCCGAGGCGCTCTTGCTTCTCATGAGGTCAATATCAACTGCTGTCAGCTCAGACAGTAAGGTATGACCGTAGAAGTCCCAGTCGACTCCTTTCGTTACCCACTTGTCTGGTCCAGGATTCGGGCGCGCACTCACATTCACCGACGTTGACGTGATGGTAATCGCGTTGTGATCGCTGATTCCAACGTCGTCAACTACTTTCCACTCCGTAGTGAACAAGTTCGCGAACGCGAAGTTGCACACCGATACGTCAATGTCACTCTGCCCGTTCGGGCCGCTAAAAGTAAACGTCTCACTCGGTGTATTTAATACCATCAGATCCTTGCTCACTAAGAAGGCCTCGATGTGGTTGCCTCTCAGCTCCGATTCCCGTCCTCCGCCGACGTTCTTGCTATACCACATGCGTGATACCGCATTCATATCGGACCCGAACAGTAGGGGTCGCGCTCCCACCATCTCCATCACTCTGTCCATAAAATCCAAGAAGTGATCCACCGGAAGACTATATTGGAAGTACACTGACGACACAAATACAGCTCCAACGTCACTGTTAACACACACGCACACGCCGTATTCATCCGTGCACTCTGTCAACACCATCGCCTCCAACTGTGGGTCACATATGACTACCGCTGCGCGCACTTTACCTTCAGTTACGACACTCGCGAATGTAGCCATACCCTCGGGCAAACCTCGCACTACGCCACCGACCGAGTATGGTTCCTGCAGTAGCGCGATCTGCGTACCCGACTCTCTCAATTGCACTCCAATGTCCATCATGACCTTGTAGCTCCCTTGGCAGTTCAGCTGCAACACCTTAAGGCAGCCGGCTGAGCTATCCATTTTGGGTGAACTTGGCCCTTTCCCTCTGTGCCTCTCGCTGGTACACCGGGCAGGACTTGTCCTTTACCGAGTGATTACTCTTTCTACCCTCCCTCTTACAGTGAATACAAGATTCACTTTCCTCCTTGCAGTCTTTGGCCAAATGATCCTTGGACCCGCACTTGTGACATAAGTCACCCAGCTTGCACTCATTACCCCAATGGCCATACCCTTGACACTTGAAGCATCTTAGTATGACAACTCCGTTGCCCACTCTGTAGGAGGTCAGGTTCACAAAGATCCTTCCCTGCTTAACAAGGAAGTCACGGGCAATTGCCGGTACTTCAAGTACCACATTGCCCTTCTCTCCCTTGAACCTAGTAACTACTCTCACCGACTTTTTAAAGTCTTCACTATTCATAACCGTATATAGGTTACGGCTATACAACTGCTCGAGCAGTACTTCACTACTAGTGTTCATACTCACCTCGAACACCATTACCTTAGGTCCAATTTCCCTAGGCTGGACAATCTCGCTGGTCAGTTTCGTTGACTTCGAGATCCTTTCTTGAATCTCATCTCTCTCCTTCAGCGTCGGCGTCACGATGACTACTCCTCCGCCCTTTGCCTTCTCCCGCACCGTTTGGACACGCAGTTTCGGGTTACCCGCCACTTCTTCGGCGAAGTTTGAGATTATCTCGTTCGCCGGGCATCCCTCGTGGCTTTTAAGAATCAGGGCAAAGCTCTTTGGCTCCTGCCTCGGTGCCTGCTTTGGTGCCTGCTTCTGCACCGCCTTCCCCTTCTTCGTCTGGGATGGTTCCGCCTGCGACGGTTCCACCGCTCCTTTACCCTTACCCTTGCTTTTCCCAGCTACCTGTGAGTAGGTGGGTTTCACAGCTTGGTCTGCCCTCTCCTCGAGTCGTCCCATTAACCTCTCATTCTTGGCCAGCTGCTGGGATATGATTGCCTCATATTCCGCTACCCGATCCAAGATAAACTCGGCGTCGGTCCGAGTGAAACGGGATTTGTCCCTAAGGACGTAACTCCTAATGGACTTACCTAATTCACTCACCCGACTTGCTTCTTCGAGATCCCTATCTCCGTCACCCACATCTGAGTAATCTTCTCGACCCCTCTTCCTGCTACTTTGGCTGGTAACGCTCTCGTTCGTCACCGAACCCTGTGCAAGCTTGCTCGCAGTGCTGATGTCACTGACGTTGGAATTTTGCCGACTCAGCATGGATGGTGGACCCATGTTAGGTGGAGGCTCCTTACCAACAATCATCTCGCACGACATCCCTTCCGACTCTCCCTCCCGCGTTGTAGCTGTCTCGCTACTCCCTGCAGTGCTAGGGCGGGCTGGGGAGGTGGGGGGTGTCCTCATGGTCAGCGTACTCTTCTTGAGGATTGACTTACCGCTATCCTCGACCAAACGCAACGTGAATTTTGGTGGAGTTTTCGTTTTCTTACCAAACATGATGTTTAATAAGCCCCGCGCTTTCACCAATTTTGTCTTATGGAGATTTACACGTAATACCTCCTAATACCTCCTGTTCACCTGATACCGATAAAAATTTCCGCGATCGCCGAAAACGGCCTCGCGCCCGGGGGAAACGCCCAAGTGGACCATAAACGGCCCAAATTCACCACTCCGACACTCGGGGCTCCAAATCGACACTCCGACACTTAGGGCTCCAAAACTAAAGTAGCGAAGCGCCAGGGCTTCTCTACACTCTACGCACAATTTCGCACTTATCACGCAACGCACGTCCACTTATTCGAGGTTAGATCGGTCGCTCCGCAGAACGTCCGTCTCGCACGACGAGTAGGTAGGGCCAAGATAGGGACAGAGGGAATCTCGTCGATCCATTCGCGCGCGTCGTCGGTTAGACGACGAGGCGTTTGGTTAGCCAAAGAGAGTCACGGTTAGTCCCGCCGCCCTACCGGCGCTCGCTTGAAGAGCTAAAAACGCTAAAAACGCCAAAAAGTCGAAAAAATTCCACAAAAATTTGACGGACGTCATAAAACTTAGTTTTGCTCTGCGACCGACAGTTTCGAGCTGACTTTCCGACAACAACAACAACAACAAAAAAGAGAACAACCGCGCGGGCGCCGTCTCTCACCCGGCGAACCGCGATATGCGGTCATCTCGGTCGAGCGAGACCGACGCGCACCGTTCGGACCTGGCAGTTAGGTTAGGTTAGGTTGGGTCAGGTCAACTCGCCGAGGTTAGGTCAGCGCCGCCACGGCGAGTTTTGAAAGAGCGAAACTTTGCATCTTTTTCGAAGGTTTCTTCTTTAGTTTTTCGATTCGTTCGCATAAATCTCAAATTATTGATACTTGCGCGTTCCTCTGCCCTCTTGCAAAACTCGGATCTTTCGGCCCTCTCTCGCATGCCGGCGGCGACGAATTTTAATGATTCGTTCTTTTTGACTTTATGGAAAGTGATGATTTTTCTTCGAACGATTCTTGATCGATTTCGTCGTTGACTCGAAGCAAAAAGCGACCGGGCGGCGCCGAGCCCCTCAACTTCGAAGAAGATGGCTCTCTCTCCGAAAAAAAAAATTGAGGACAGCGGCACGCGGTGTTCCCAAGCGGTCACCCATCCAAGTACTGACCGCGAACGACGTTGCTTAACTTCGGTGATCGGACGAGAACCAATTTCCAATTCCAATTTAAAAAGATTTTTATTGACGAAAAGAAATTTAAATTACATTTGCAGCAAAGGAACATAAGGTTCCTGCTTCAGGAGAAGCTTACCCTTAAATAATGAAATTACTATAATAGGAAATTAACAAATGCGACTATGTTACATAAAAGAAATTTAACATTTGCTGCTTAGCAAAGCTGTGCGAGGGCTGGGGGAATTCTACGAATTCTCTACTCCAAGTTCGACTGCGGCACTGAGAAAAACGAGATACGGATGATATGAAATGAGACAGAAAAGAAATGAGGATGGGATGAGATGAATGAAATGGATGATAGAAATGCTGAGAAGTGAAGGTGGTGAACTTGGTGAAATGGGAGATGAACTGACTAGAAATGACTAGATAAAGTTAAAATAACCGAAGCTCACCGCAAATCTTGGTTAGCAAGAATGCGGTGGGCAGGGGTTTGATGACGAAAGGTGACACCCGGATTGTCGGCAATAAACGTGGATATTGAGTGGAGGAAAGGAATGTGCTCACTCGCACCGACCTTGTCCAAGAAGCGGTGGGCGATTTTGAATGCAAACTCTGAAATTGATGGAATGTTGGCCGCTTGATGGAGTCGGTCGATGCGAGTGAACCTGTCCAAACCCGTTATTAGTCGTAAACATTTATTTTGGAAAGTTTGTAACTTTTTAATGTTAGTTTTTGCCGACATTATCCAGGCTGGTGCACCGTACGTGAGAATGGGCCTAATTGTAGAGGTATAGATAAGTTTCTTATTTTTCTGACTAAGCACAGAATTCCTGGCTAGCAGGGGGTAGAGTGAGTTGAGCGCTTTATAGGATTTTTTAATTGACTCCGCGAAATGATTTTTAAATAATAGCTTGGAATCCATGTGGATACCGAGGTATTTAACTGTATTTTTGATGGGGATGACGTGCCCATCAATGTCGAACGGTTGAGAGGTTCGAACGTGCTTGAACTTTCTGTGGAATGTGATGGCTTCAGTTTTGTCCGCGTTTAATTTAATTTTCCAGGTGCGAAAATGGTTGAAGATGACACGCGAGTGAATGAAATTTTTCTTGTGGGCGGTGTTAGCATCAAGTGAACTGTTAAGAATCGCCGTGTCATCAGCAAACAAGGCCAGAAGAGTCTGCGGCATCTGAGGAATGTCGTTGATATAGAGGAGGAACAACACCGGGGCCAGGATTGACCCCTGCGGTACTACCGCCCCTATATCTTTCAACAGGGAGTTGGAGTTGTTCACTGACACGAAAAATTGACGAGAGGTGAGGTAGGAGTGGATCAAAAGTACAAGGGATTTGGGAAATTGGTAATGGATAAGTTTATGGATCAGTCCGTCTGTCCACACCCGGTCAAACGCCTTCTGGATATCAAGGAGGAGCATTGCGCTCACCTTCCGTTGGTTGAAACCCAGAACAACTTCATTGACAATCCTTACAATTTGCTGTAAGCACGAATGCTCGGATCTAAAGCCGAATTGAAAATTGGAAATTAGATTATTGGCGCCAATGAAGTTGCTGAGCCTCCCAAAAATTACCTTTTCGACGATCTTCCCGAGGGTGGGCAGAAGACTGATCGGGCGATAGGAATCGGGATTGGATGGGGCTCCCTTGCTCTTGGGAATAGGGATTACCTTGGCAACTTTCCAGCAATTCGGAAAGTGCCTATGCCTAAAAATTTGATTTACAAAATATGCGATCTGGACAATTGCTTTTTTAGTGAGGCATTTTAGGACCTTGTTTGAAATACCATCCACTCCAGGGGCTTTTTTAACATTTAGTTTTTTGATAATATTTTTAATATCCTGGGGGGAAGCAGAAAAGTCGTTTAACGTAGTATTGGGTGGAGTTGGATGGCGATTGTTTTGGAGGTAATTATTGACAGTTTTCGTAATTTCGCGCTGTGTTTGCGTAGAATCCGGTTCGATTTTATGCACTGATTCGAAGGTGGTAGCAATCAAATTAGCCTTGTCCAGATCGCACATCGCCAAAACGTTGTTAGCTTTAAGAGCCGGAATTGATCGGGGGCGCCTTTTAAGGTTCTTGGTTATATTCCAAAGGGATTTTTCCCCAGAATTCACCTTTTCCAGGACCCCGGACCAACACCGGTTCTGTGCAAAGCAATGTCCCGACCTATTTCGCGGCTGAGAGAGCGAAAGTTACATTTGTGGGCGATCAAACCGGTCCGCTGCCACAACTTACGCTCCCTATTCCGAAGAGCAATCTTGGCCACGGTGTCAGGGGGAACGGAATCTATGGGAGGGGTATACTGGATGAGCGGGAAAGAGGCCTCAACAGCCTCTTGGATGTGACGGGTAAATTCAACCACAGACTCCTCTAGCTCTCTTCCATGAGAAAATTCAGGCTTTAAGATAATTTTCGAGTCAAGACAAGATTTAAAATTTTTAATATTTTGGAAAGTAAATTTACTGGCGGATAATGAAAAAGTGGGGGATAAGTTAAAATCTAAATAAAAAGAAATAGGGTTGTGATCAGAACCTAGATCATCCAGCGCAATAAGATCGTGCAAATTGGAAACATTTTTGTTAATGACTAAATCTATTGTTGAGGGGGACTGACCGTTTATGGGAAAGTGGGTGGGAGTTGGAGTGAATTGAACTATTGCGCTGGATGAATCCAGGGCCCTCTGCAGACTAGTACCATTTTTGTTCCGGCGGACATTCCGCCAGTTTCGATGCTTAGCATTGAGATCACCAATGATAAGGTGTTGGTTTGACAAATCAAGTAGGTTCAGAATGTCCCGGGAACAGAACTGGTTTGCTGGGGAGTATGCTGCAGTGATTAAAATTGAGTTTGAAAGCTGTAGGGTTTGAAGCGAAGTATGAGGTGGGTCGATGAAAATGAATGGAATGTCATGTCTAATTAGGATCGCAACACCGCCAGAACGAGTATTATTGTCCCTTCTGACGGTGTTGTAGCCCCTAATTTTGAAGGTGATTGATGGATCAAGACGCGTCTCGTTAACCAACAGTATACCCACCTCGTTGGAGCGAAGAAACACAGAAATCTCAGCCCTCTTGTCGCTTACGGAATTGGCATTCCATGACACGATATGTAAATTATAAGGCGCCATTGTCCAGGTCTTGGTAGAACTGCACAAACACCATGAATTGCTCGGACGGCTTGCTGCAACCCGCAAGTCTCTCGTTGAGGATTCGGGCGGCATGTAGCATCTGGCGAAGATCCACCAACTGGTTGAGGGAGGTCATCTCTTCACCCAATTGCCTAAGAATGTCGTCGGAGTTGGCCAGGGGAGTCATTTGAGTTACCTCGACCCTGGGGGCAGCCCTGTATGTTATCTGCCCTGGAGTAACAGCTACGTTTTGCGGAGCAGACCTGAATGTTACCTGCTTAGCCGGTGGGGCAGCCCTGTGCGTTACCTGCCCTTGAGCTTCGTTGGAGGAGAACTTTGAGGCAGCTCTGGTAGCCCAAGCGTTGGTAGTGGGAGCGGGAGCTGGTACAAACCTTGGGTTGGGTTTAGGTGTTCTGGCTTCCTTTAATTTTTCCCTGTACTCGATCTTTTTGATGTAGACCGAGCTTTCAATTGAGTTAGCCGGATGGTCTTCATGGCAGTTGGCACACTTTGCCGGGGAAGTAGGGAGTTTCGTGCACAGGTGAGTAGAGTGCCCATCTGCACACTTCAGGCATCTGTAAGAGGCATTACAATTGGAAGCGGTATGCCCCCACTCCTGGCATCTGTGGCACTGGGACATCTGCTTCTTATTGAAGTATTTGCGAAACTGTACCTTCGAATGATACAAGAAGCGAACATTTTGCTGCAGGAGCTTAAGGGTAGCTTTGCCATCAGTTATCAATTGAAAGCTCGCGAACTTGGAACCCTTAATCAGCGAGATCTTTTTGGCAACCACGCCGTAGTCTTTCAATTCCTGGGTCATGTGCGGGACATCCGCGTTGTGGGGCAGACCTTCCATCACAAATGCGTTGCTTTTCGACTCCTCTGTGGAGAAGGTATGGAGTTCAGTATTTTTTAGCTTTTCAAGGAGGGACTTATGGTCGGCCAGGGTGGACGTGTGAATTGTTAGACGTTGGTTACGCTGATAGACGAAGAAAAAGGAATCCTTTACAATGGACTTGACCAAATCCCTCATGCTAAGATGATCAAAGTCGCTGGTTACTTTGCTATGCAGCACTATTGGGGGCGGTTTCTTGGGTTTTTTGGCCTTGGGCGCAGGTACTCTGTTGGGAGAGTCGCCATTTTCGTCCTGAGAACACCCTTCCTCCATTGAGTCAACTTCGTCATCGGGGAAGTGCTGAGACCTGTTTTTGGAAAGGATCACCGAGTCAGGACTTGCCGGCACATGCTTGCGTTTTTTTGACGCACTACCCCGCTGCTTTTGACAAATCTCCTCAATAGCTTGGGAGACATCGGGAATTGAAATGGTTGACAAACCGGAGCAATTCAGGTCGGTATTGGCTTCGTTAGGTTGGTCAGCAGGAGCGGATGACCCGTCGACACGCTCATCGTTGTCGCTCATCGCGCGAAAATTTGAATTAAAGTTTGCTACAAGAGCATTCAGTTCTTGCAAGGGATTCAACTGGTCGGAATCAGACTCCCGATCGGATGTTGACGTTGGGTTTTAACTGTGTTCATGTGCCACCGTATTTTTGTGAGTTTTCAGGCTTTTTGCCTCCTACTCCAGTATTAGTTATGGTGCTTTAGTTGAGGTCATCTTGGGTCGGTGCCCTTTATTATTGTTTTAGAAGCATGTGTGAGTTGGTTTTGTGTTTAGGATTTTCGTTTTTTATGACGAATGTGTTTTGGATAAGTGTGTTTTCACTGTTTTTAGATTTTCTGACGAATTTTTTATTTAGGTCGTCGGTGAATGCCCTGATTGTTTGAATTCCATGCAGACTTCTGATTTGCTCATTTGGTGTAAGACGTGGAGCTTTGGTGAATAGCCTGAGGGCTTTGTTCTGGATTACTTCGAGTCTTTTGTAGAAGGGATTATATAGGTTATAGTTGGCCGGATTATTTGTTTGTAATAAGTCAATGCGGTTGTTGTGTCAAAATTTGGTATTCTGATTATCGGATGCAGAATTTTTGTTTTGATCGTCACTTGTTGCTGGATATGTTTCAGATGAGTATTGAAATTTAATCTTTTGTCGAGATGAATGCCCAGATATTTTATATTGGTTGACCAATTAATTTTTTGACCATTAATTTCAAGGTATTTACCGTTGTTGTGTAGTTTCGAAGAGGTGGTAAATAGAACGGCTTCTGTTTTGCTGGTGTTTAATGTTTAATGTTTAATGATGTTTTTAATTTCATTTACAGATGTTTGCGGAAATGTTGTGTCTGGGTTTTGGGTGTTCTCTATAATTTCAGCTGCGTTGCTGATGCATTGTGCTGTATTTTGGTCAGATATGGCTTCCGTTGTGAATTGGTGTTTGAAAGAGTTTGCCAGTTCGTGTGCGATGTCATAGTTTGTCTGGAGCACTTCGGTTTTTGTTGAAAGGGTATTAATGTTTAAGTTTTTGCTCTTCCTTAGCTTTGGAACTTTCCATATGTCTTTTTCATTAGTTTTAAGCACGAATTCTGCCCATTGAGACTCCCTATGTGCTTGAAGTTTGACCTTGATCTCTTTTTGGAGCTTGTTAATTTCAGTTTTTTGTTGGGGAGCTCTGTGGAATTGGTATAATTTCCTGACCCAATTACGTTACGTTTAGATAATTTGGTTGTTGGTTTGTTTATCTCCGGGGTTGTTTTTATTTCCATGAGAACTGGGTAGTGGTCTGAGTCGAGAAGGTTTAGAGTAGTAATCTCTGCGTACTGCACTATGTTTTTGGTGATAAAGATGTCAAGGGTGTTATGTCCTCTGGTCGGTTCATCCGGGTTGAGAACATGGAGTTTGTTCTTTCCGGTGAAATTATTTAGGCGAAGCCCTTTGGCGTTTTTGCAGTCGCAATTCCAGTTTGGGTGCTTAGCATTAAGATCACCTCCCAATAAGACAGTTTTACTGTTTCGAAATATCTTTTCCAAGTCATCAATGTCGATGTTGATGCTGGGTTTTGGGTACGCACTTATTACTTCTATTTCGCCAGATCTTGTGGTAACTTTTATTCTTGTGGCTTCCAGAGATTTAAGGTGTATGTGTTTTGTCGGTTTATGTTTGATTGAATTTTTTATTAAGATTGCGGTTCCTCCGCGCAGAGAGTCTTCCCGATCAGTCCTGTACGTGGTGTAGTTCGGGAGTGAGAAGTGGTGCTTTTCTTTAAGGTTAGTTTCTTGAAGAAGCAGAATATCTATTTTCTCATTTTCGATAAGGTGTTTAATTTCTTGCTTTTGCCTGGATACGCCATTAGCGTTAAAAGTTATGATTTTTAGATTTGTGATTTTATGCGCCATTATGGGAATAAGTTTGTAGCGGCTTCAATTAGAATTAATATCTTATCCATGGTGGATGTAGAAGATTTGATTTTATCCATGGTTTGTTTAATGGTGGTTATAATGCGAGGGAGGTTTAATGACTTAATTAAGTCTAATATTTCTTTTATGAATGAGAAATCATTATTATTTTCCTCGGTATTTGCACTCTGCGGAGTCTGTTGCTTGCTGTTTGCTTTTCTTTCGTTTTTGTCAGTGACCCATCTGTTTGTTTCTGGCGGAGGTGCCCGGATGAAAGTTCTGCTCTTTAAAGCTGGGAAGTTTGTTTTATCCAGGTCGGATTTTTTGGCGGTTTGAAGGTTATTGGTGGCCTGAGGATTTTTCTTTAGCTTTAATTTATTCGATTCCTCCTTGTGTTTTCTACACCCGCGGTCTAATCAATAAGTACTGCGCAAATTGGGGCTTGCAAATAAACTACCAAAAAACGGAGGCGATATTATTCACAAGAGCACAAATAATCCAAAACAAAGATAAACACCTTACAATGAACAACTCCAAAATCGAATGGAAAAAAGAAGTCAAATATTTGGGCATAACATTGGACAACAGATTAAGTTTCAACAAACACCTAGCAGAAATAAAACTCAAAACCAACCAAAAATTAAAAATACTATATCCCATAATAAAAACCAACCAAATAAACAACAAAGACGCCGTCACATTCTACAAACAGATCTTTCGTCCAACCCTCACATACGGCAGCCCAGCATGGATAGTGGCCCACAAAAACCATTTCAAAGCACTCCAAATAATTCAAAACAGGATGCTGAGGGCACTAACAAACACGCCAACTACAATCTCCAATGAACAACTTCACAACCAACTTGGAGTCGAACTACTCGACACGCACATCAAGAAACTAAACTCCAACTTCGTCAAAAAAGGAGTTGTTAACTCCAATACTTTAATACAAGGCATCTTTACACAGAAACTGCCAGATAATCCAAAACATAAAACCAACTCTGATCAACTAAAAACCTGCCAATAAAATACACCTTAAATCATAATACCGCAAGTAGGGTGAAAAGCCCGTGAAAGCACAACCAACACCTAAAAGAAATCCAAAAGTAGGAAATTGAAATTGAAAAAGTTCTTTATTGTTTCTTAATTTTAATATATATATATTTCATGGGTTAGGGAGTAGTCCCTGCGCCTTAAGTATAATATACAATTTACAATTTTCTTAGCACCTATTATATACATATCTAAAATTATTATGTTAAATGTTTTTGTGTACGTAATTGGATGTGTGTTTGGTATAGGATTTTTCTAGGAAAATTTGGGGTATTAAAAAACCTAGATTTTTTATTGTATTTTATTTTATATTTTAATTGATTTGTGTTAGTTGTTAAGTTTTGGGAGTAGAGGAAAAAGTTTAGGAGTGTCAAAAAACCTCTTAGTTATTGGTTTACAACTTTGATTGTTGTTTTGCTGTAATTTGATGGATGAGCCTATGTTTAATTTTGAAGGGGGTATTGTTGTGGTTAATTTCGCCTATTTTGTTTGTGAGGGATGAGTTGTTTATTGTGCTTGAGTAGAATTTCTCTGCAAAATTGATTATGACGTCGTGTATCGGTTTTAGGTTGGTGTTTTCGTGGAGTGCTAATATTGAGGTTCTGATTCCGGCGTTTTTTATTATTTTTAGCGCCTTATTTTGTATTATTTGCATTTTGTTTATTTGGTGTAAGCTGGTGTTGCACCATATCGGACTGGCGTACAACATGATTGGTATTACCACGGCTTTGAATAGGTGGATTTTTTGTTTTTGGTTTAGGGGGCTTATTACGTTTATTAGAGGGTAAATTCTACCTAATACTTGTTTTGCCCTTTTTCGACAATAGTCTAAGTGTGTTATAAATGTGAGTGACTTATCCAGATTCATACCTAGGTATTTAACTGTTTTGGATTCGTTTATTGTTGTATTGTTTATTATTATGTTTGTTTTTTGTTTAAGTTTACGCTTTTTTGTAAAGTGTATGAGTTCCGTTTTGGTGGGGTTGATTTTAAGCTTCCATTTATCGTAATAATATAGTAGATGATTGAGGTGTTCTTGAAGGTAGCTTATGTTTTTATCCACTGACCAAGATCTGGAGTATATAGCCGTGTCGTCAGCGAATAGTGCTGTTTTAGTGTTTGGTGTAGAGGGAATGTCGTGAGTGAATAATGAATAGAGTGTAGGACTTAGTATTGCGCCTTGTGGTAAGCCTGCTTTAATGTTGCGTTTTGTGGAGTGTTTGTTATTAACTTTGACTTGAAATGTTCTGTTACTGAGGAAGCTGTGGATTATTTTTATGAGGTTTGGTGGGATTTTTAAGTTAATTAATTTGTAAATTAGACCTTTGTGCCAGACTGTATCGAACGCTTTTTCGATGTCCAGTGTGATTAGGGATGTTATGTGGTTTGTATTAAAATTTGTGGTAATTTCGTTCGTAATTCTGGCCAGCTGAAGAGTAGTGCTATGTTGTTTTCGAAAGCCAAACTGGATGTCTGGCAAAAGGTCCAATTCATCTATTGTAAGGTTTAATTTAGTGTGAATGATTTTTTCTAGTATTTTTGAAAGAGTAGGGAGGAGGCTGATGGGTCTTAGGTTTGTGGCAAATTTGGGATCTTTGAAGGGTTTTGGGAATGGGATTACTATTGAGTTTTTCCAGGCGTTGGGAAAGTAGTTGATTTTTAAGCAGCTATTGAGTATATAGTACAATTGTATTAATGCTTTTTTTGGTAGGTTTTTAATTAATTTGTTATTGAAGCCGTCTTCGCCAGGAGCTTTATTTTTTGAAAATGATTTTATTATATTCTGAATTTCTTTAGGAGAGGTGGGGTTGGTGGTGGGAGGATCAACTTGACTTTGCAGAAATTTTGAAACTGTATTGTTTACTGTTTTTATGGTTTGGTGGTTGGATAGGTCGTGTGTTTGATTATTGATGTTTTCGTACGTATCAGCTATATGTTCCGTTTTATCTTGGTCATTGAATATGAGGCCTCTGGGGCCATGCAGGGTGTGTATGGTGCGCTTATTATTTTTGTTTTTCAATTTGTTGTTAATATCCCATAGTTTGTTATTTTGGGGAGTTATTGTGGCTAAGTAATCCGTCCATTTTTTACTTTTGATACTTTGAATTTCATTTTTAATTTCCAAATTGAGAGAATTAATTTTGTTTTTTAGGAAAATGGACGGGTTACGTTGGTTTTTTTGTCTGAGCCGATTTCTGTTTATAATTTTAGTTTTTGTTTCTGGTGAAATGTTGAGTTTGTTAGTTTTTGGGTTGATTTTATGCGATGATTTGTTAACAGCATTTTGTATAATTGTTGTGAGTTTTATTATTTCTGATTCTATGTCCTGGGTTGTGTGAATTTTTGAATTTATTGTTAGTGAGTCGTTTATGATTTTATGGGTGCGTTTGTAATCAGTTATTGTTATTTTTTTATCTAAAATTTCAATTTTTGAACCTGTTTTTAGAGTTGTGGCGATTGGAAGATGATCTGATGTAAGTTCGTTAAGAGCTATTGGGTGAGTGATGAGTGCGTTTTTGTTTAAGATATCTAAAGTGCTGGGTTTGTATCTATTTTCTGGGTACTAGGTGTACTGATTGCGTGGGAACTCTACTATGTAGGATTTGTTTTCTATGAATTTGTGTAATAGGTTTCCGTTCGGGTTTGCACAAGTCGAGTTCTAATCCTTATGTTTTGAATTGAGGTCGCCTATTATTATTGTTTTATTGTTTAGGTTTAACAGATAATCAATTTCGTGCAGATTTATTTTATTTTTTGGTGAGTTGTATGCCAGAATAATTACGGTGTCATTTACTTTTACTGCTAGTGATTCAATGTCTGTTGTAGTGGTGGGTATTTGGTTAATTATTAGATTGTTTTTAAAGTACAGTAATAATCCTCCAGCGTGATTTTTGGGTTGGTTTATGTATTTATAGTTTGTTAAATTTTTGGGAGTATTTTTGTTTAATTTTGTTTCTGCAATGAGAATCAAATCAGGGTTATTTTCTTGTGTAAATATTTCCAATTCAGGAAATTTATTATATATGGAGTTGGCATTCCACATTATTAATTTTAATTTATTTTTATTGGGTGTGTTAGCCATTATATGGTCGACATTAGATTGGTAATAATGTTAAATTTTTGAAAAGGGTCGGTACAGCCCGTTAATTGTAACTTTAATTCTCTTACCGTGGTAATGAGGTTTTTGATATTGCAAACTTGATTGAGTTCTCTCAATTCCTGCGCTAGTATTTGAAAATCTGATAGGTCGTTAGAGTTATTCTGAGTGGTGGAGGGTTCATTTTGAGTAGCGCTACTATAAGATCGCTGTTGGTTTTGATTGAAATGCTGTGTGTTTGGGTTATTATGTTCGAATCTTTGTGGAAAGTTGTGATTATAATTTTGGAGTGTTAGTGGAGTGTTAGTATTTTGTGTGTTTACATTAATTACGTTATTGTTGCTGTTGTTGGGTGTTCTTCCGCTGCTTCGATGTTGGGCCCTCTCTCGCTGGAGTTCTTGTTTTTGTACTGCTTCCAGGTAGACTGGACATTGACTATAGTTGGCAGTGTGCTGGCCGTAGCAGTTAACGCATTGGGTGACCTTCTCTGCTTTCGTTGTGATGTTACAGTCCTTGGTGAAGTGGTTTCTTACGCATTTTACGCATCTGGGTGGGTAGTTACAATTGGTGGAGCCGTGACCGAACCTCTGGCATCGGTGGCACTGCGTGATTGAAGTTCTTTTATAGTAGCTCTCCCATTTGAGCTTGATGTTATTTATTACTTTAATTTGTTTGACTTCTTGGTATTTTGTGGAGGGGTCCAATTTTACTAGGTATGAATATGAGGTTGGATTTTTGCCTCGTAGTTTTTCTATTTTATTTACGTTTAATTTTTGTTGTGTTAGCTCTTCTTTTAGCTTGTCTAGGTCCATGTCAGGAGTGGCCTTGAGCACTATGTTCTTGGGTTTGTGGCCCCTTGGTGTGTAAGTGTAAAATTGAGTGTTATTTTCAGCCAATTCTTTTTTTTAATTTGTTGTAGTCCTCTATGTTTTTTGTGAAGATTTTGGTTTCATTGTAGTAATATTTAATTTGGAAGTTATTACCTATTAAGTTATTCACTTCTTCATGAAACTTTTTAAAGTTGTTTATTTTTTGGGTGATTATGATTGGCGGCATTTTCTGCAATTTGGGTGTGTCATCCAATTGCATATTATCTTCTTCGTCGTCCTGCTGGAGGATGCCGAAGCGATTTTGGGTGGGAACATTAGCCGTGATGTTTTGAGTTGATGTGCCTGGAGCGGTAGTTGTTTTGTTCATGTTTGTATTGAAATTAAAGTTTATGGTTTTGGTTAAGTCCGTTAGGTTTATGTTTTCACGTACATCTTCTGACGCGTTTGGAATTAATTTGTATAGTTTTTCGCGGTTCACGTTTAGTACTTCCGTTTGAACGTTAAGTCTTTTAACCGCTTTGGGCTTTGCCCGCATGGGGTTTCACTATTTAAACTTGCACTATTGATTTTAGTTTAAGTACTTTTAGTGAAATAAAATTTATTGTTTTTACACTTTTGAAATAACTTTCGAGCTAGGAAACTGTCGCTTTGAATTATATGCGTTCTCTGCGGTAGCACGATCGCGACTCCAAAAGTAGGAGGCCACGGCCTGGAACTTTATAAGGCGCAGCAAGAACTGCAAATAAACAGCGACGGGTCGGATTTAGGATCCAAACTGGCTGTAGGGGTGTTACCTGTTGAGGCCAGGGCGAAAACTAAGAGTTTGTAACACAATAATGTCTAAAAAAGACAAAGAGAGAGTTAATTTGGCGCGCCAAACGAACTTGGCACGGAAGCCACGCCTCCTCGCACAAAACTTAAAACTAAAATAGCGTCTTTTCGCGTAATAAACTGTTTATAAATGTTAATTTAACTGGTAACTAAACACATGACATTTGGTTAATGTCACACTTTGGAAAACGTACCGGAAAAATAAAATTTTCGCAACACTATCGCCAAAAGGGGCGTGGCTTACGGAGCAGCGAGAGCGCGGAGACACGTCCGTTCTGCACCGAAGCTACGGTGCGAATGGACGAGAACCGGTGCGTCTCACGTGGTATGGCCGCTGTCCGCCAGTGAGTCGGTCGAAACTGGCATTTCAGAAAGAGAACTGTCACCGTCACTTTGAGAGCTGTCGCAAAAAACGTCTCACGAAATGATTTGACAACTGTCAGATTTGACGGCTGAGAGTTGAGACCTGACCTTAAGTTGTCTCTGTCGCACCGGTTTAGTAGTTGGAGCTGATTTTCACCAACACTAACAAAAAAAAAATAAAAAAAAAACCACGCTACAAAAATGAATTTTTTTGAAAACGTTACCACGGGGAACCACTGGGCGGTACTCTCAAGAATGGTGAAGGCTTGAAAAAATCAACCAACAACAGGTACCTGGAGGCAACAGATGTGTACGTGTTATTAGATTTACACAAATCCAAGATAAATAAATAAATAAATAAATCCAAGATAGGGACATCAAATGAACTACACTTACCAGCCGTTAGGCATAAAGCAACTCAACATTCCAGCGAAACCAAGCCAAGTTCGTCACCAATCCTTCATCGAGATTTAGCCGCCCTCAAAGGACAACCACGTTGCCACGGTATGAGGACGTTACCACGGGGAACCACTGGGCGGTACTCTCAAAAATGGTGAAGGCTTGAAAAAAATCAACCAACAACAGGTACCTGGAGGCAACAGATGTGTACGTGTTATTGGATTTACACAATTTTATTATTGACACCTTTATCTCCGAAGAGCCAAAGGTAATGTGCACTGAAAAACTCTCTTGCTCAAGAGTATATTCATTATTAGTCGGTCCCCTTTTAGTCGCCTTTTACGACAGGCAGGGGATACCACGGATCTATTCTATCCGCCGAACCTGTACTGTGTATTTCAAAATCCCCTCCCTCAATTACAATTATTAAAAATTGATGATCACTCATCGTTTCATCATCACAAATACTAAAATTTTGAATATGCAATCCCCTAACCAAAACCAAATCCGTCCAACCCTGCCCATTACTGCTTAAAAACGTCGGTGGATCTTCCGGCCCATTTAAAATTTCCAACCCATAATTAATAACCAACTCTAAAACCATCTGTCCCCTATTATTTGTATCCTGCGCTCCCCACATTTCATGTTTACTATTAAAATCCCCACAAATTGTAATTTTTCCCCTATATCCCCTCAAAAATTCCTCTAACTTTACCAATTTAGTTTCTAAATCCCCTCTATCCCCTGGTTCGAAATAAACAGAAATCAAAATCACCCCATTCAAAAACTTTATCGCTGTATAATTTTCATCACCAATTTCGTTTAGAACAAAAACCTCCCCCAACGATTTATGAACAACAATCAACGACTTTGAATTTGGCTTCCCAATAACAAAATAATTTCCCCAACCACTCCGACCTCTACACGGCTCCTGTATACAAACAATTTTAATCTCTTTCTCATCAACTTTCCTCTGAAGATTACCCATAGCCTCCTTCCCCCTCCCCAAATTAATTGACAGTATTTTAAAATTATCCATAATTAGTTTTATTTCTGATTAGCTCAACCTGTCGCTTATATGCCTGACATTTGGAAAGTTCAAAAGCCCCATGATTTTTCCCATCCAACCCCTTCTTCTTACAAATTGGACAACAAAAATTTACACTCTTACACATTTTTAGCGGATGCTTTCCCCCACATTTTGCACATGTCTCCTCCTCCTTACAGCTCTTAGAAGTGTGCCCAAATTCATTACATTTATAACACCTCAAAACTGAAGTGTGTTCAATCGCATGCAATTCCCTCAATTCCACATTTAATTTAAAACCATTGTCCCTAATTAATTTGAAAATCTCAGGTTTAACCCTCAAAAACCAGTCCTCCCTCATTCCATTATAACTCAATTTTTTCCCCAAAATGCGAATTTTTGCAGGTTCCCCCTCCCTCATGACATTGATATTCTCAAACATTTTATTTTTAGATAAAATTTCCTTAACTAACTCGCCATCAGTAAGACCCCCATCTACTCCAACTAATTTTATAACCGGATCCAATTTCTGAACCGACTTGACCTCTAAATTTTTTACACCATTAATTAACTTCTTATGCTTCTCCTCACTGTTCGTGACAACCAGCAACTTCCCATCCCTCCTATTTCTCACCATCTGGAAACCCCCATCAATATCCCCATTTTCTAAACATTTAGTTAATTCTTTACGACAAACCTCTGGCCCCCCATCCTTGCAACTAACTACCGCCGCATAACTGCGAGTAACCGACGACTTAACCCCTCTATTATTTGCCAAAGGATTTAATTTCGGAAAAGCCTTTTCATCCACCACTTTCACGACCTGTTTCCTACACTCCTCTCCGACATCTTTCACAACCCCAACCAAATCTTTTTTAATCGAATTTATCTCAGACTGCATGGTTTTCACGCACAATGCGTTAAACAATAACGAAACATCCATTAACGCCTCATGAACTTCAATTTGGTCCTCTTTTACAAACCGAATCTTTGATCCTACTTGTTTAGTAGTAGCACTTTTTATGCGCGAAAATCTTTCGTTGAAAAGAACCATTAACTCCTCTACGGATTCACTCCCAATTACTTTAACAGCTTTTGTAGATAAAAGTCCCTCTTTAACTTGCGATTCATCCGATTTTCTGAATTTAGCTGCCGATGGAGGCGACGAACAATCTAAACCGCGCTTTTTGCCCGAAACCGGCGACTCTTCCACTTCCATGCTTGCAAAAATAAAATCATTGTCCTCACCACTATCAACACTGTCTTTTAAATTGTCCATTTTGCACAATAATCAAATAATCAAACTCAACAAACCAAAACAACAAAGAAAAACGCAACAAACTACACTAAGAAAACCCTAAAACAAACCACAGGAACCACAAAAAAGCAACAAAAATTAAAATCAAAATCTGACGTTTCCAAAAACGTCAAATTTTAAGAAAAATTAAAATTTACAAACAAACTAAAGACTAATCAAACAAAACTACAACTAATCAAGATATAAAAATGTCCAACACAACAATTACAACTACTAACAGTGTCCAAAAGTCTTAAAAAATACGCGACGCATTTTATGAAATGTCAAAAACACATTCTTAAAAATTATGACTCACAGAGAATGTCCCTCTGCAAACCCACACGGATCTCAGCCTCTGGATAACTCAGCAACACCCTCTGACTATTTTCCAACTATTTCTCGTTCTGGGATTAACTAAATCAACGGAGCACAAAAATAATTCGACCAGCTGTCACGATGACATACGAATAATCCCAAGATAGGGACACACGAAATAACTACACTTACCAACCGTTAGGCATAAAGCACCTCTTCCCTATCGAAACCAAGCCAAGTTCGTCACCAATCCGTCATCAAGATTTGGCCGCCTCAAAGGACAACGACGTTGCCACAGTATGAGACGTTGCCCACGGGGAACCACTTGGCGGTACTTTCAAGAATGGTGAACGCTCAGAACAAATTAACCAACAAAATGTACCTGGATGCAACAGATATGTACAAGTTATTGGATTTGACACAATTTTTGATCGACACCTTTATCTTCGAAAAGCTAAAGGTAATGTGCACTGAAAAACTCTTTTGCTCAAGAGTATATTCATTATTAGTCTATCCCCTTTTAGTCGCCTTCTACGACAGGCAGGGGATACCACAGACCTATTCTATCCGCCGAACCTGTACGGCACCCAAGATAGGGACACGAAATAACCACACTTACCAACCGTTAGGCATAAAGCACCTCTTCCCTAACGAAACCAAGCCAAGTTCGTCACCAATCCGTCATCAAGATTTGGCCGCCTCAAAGGACAACCACGTTGCCACAGTATGAGACGTTGCCCACGGGGAACCACTTGGCGGTACTTTCAAGAATGGTGAAGGCTCAGAACAAATTAACCAACAAAATGTACCTGGATGCAACAGATATGTACAAGTTATTGGATTTGACACAATTTTTGATCGACACCTTTATCTTAGAAAAGCTAAAGGTAATGTGCACTGAAAAACTCTTTTGCTCAAGAGTATATTCATTATTAGTCTATCCCCTTTTAGTCGCCTTTTACGACAGGCAGGGGATACCACAGACCTATTCTATCCGCCGAATCTGTACGGCACAAGTTTTTATCCCCCTACATCAACAAATTCCACGTTGTTTTCTTCTTCAATAAAAATTTCAGAAGAAAACTTATTAATTACGTCCCAAATTTTGATGTCTGTATCCCTCGAAATATTAATCGGCCAACCACTCCCATACTCAATAGATTTCTCCCTCAAAATATTACGCGCCACTACCCTCTGTTGTAAATTACAATAATACAAAAAATGTTCGGAATTTTCACTACCCCTCCCACAATCACAATTCGCATCTACCTCCCTTAATTTAAAACGATTATAATAAAATCTTAATCTCCCGTGACCCGTTAATAATTCCACTGAATCCCTACTGATCTCCCCATTAATTAAATTGATATCCTCAACTATGGAGTGTAAAAATCTACCAGATCTGGCCTCATTCCAATAGTTACTCCATTTGACATCGCCCTCCCTTTTACTCGAAATTTTGGCAATTTTCCGCGACTTTACTACCTCCCTTATATCTAACAGTGAAGCTGCTTCAATAGAATTTTCCCTAATTTTCCTACAACCCTCAATTTTGTCATCAAATTTCACCCATTCCAATCTGATAACTTTCCCGCTTCTCCTTGAATCTAAGATAAAGCTATAAATTTCCCTTGCAACACTATCCTTATTTATCACCACCCCTATTGCTTCCAAAGCTGCCTTATTGGAACTGACTATTATTGAGGCACCATCTCTCAATGATGCCTCAATAACTGCATCCCTAATTGCCAATAACTCAGCCTGGAACAATGTCCCATGATCCGAAATTCTGAAATTATACAAATTTTCCCACAACCCTCCTTCTTTACACAAAATCGATATCCCCACTTTACTATCCAAATTTCGCGCTCCCACCCAAAATTCCCTAATTTGTGTCTCCCTACTTTCCCAATTGACATATCCAAACCTCCCTCTAAACGCCGGATGTATCAGTCCATCCGCACCAGCTTTAATTTGATATTCCCCACCTTTAACTTTCTCCCTTTCCCTAAATCGTTCCCATGCCACCAAATGAATGGGTTTGATACCACTCAAAATTTGTAGAGCAACGGTCGGAGCCGTTTTATAAGCTCTCGTAATTTTCAATAAATAAGGCCTCTGAGCTGCACTCAAATGCCCTACAACCCGCGAATCATTAAACCTGTTACCCCAAATTTCTGCACCATAGGTTAATAATGGTACAACTGCCCCTGTATAAATTATTTTGAGCATATGCGGACTTGTTCCCCACATTCTCCCAGAAATTACAAATAATTTTGACGCCATTGCGGACGAACGACCCCTTACTGCCCTTGAATGCTCCACCTAATTAAATTTTGTATCAATTTGTAACCCCAAATATTTCAAACTACGACCCAACTCAACCCTCCTTTCCCCTTGAAAAATTTGTGGCGGTCTTAAAATTGGCCTATAATTAATGAAAATGGACTCCGTCTTATCAATATTGTATTCCAACCCGTTCTCACCACTCCATTCCAAACACGCATTCCAAACCTCCCTCCACTTAATTTCAATATTTTTCACCGAATTGCCAGAAATAACAATAATTTGGTCATCCGCATATGCCTGTACAAAAATTCCCTCAATACTATTCATTTTTGAAAACCAGCCCTCCATTGCCACAATCCACAAAATTGGTCCTGAGCATGACCCTTGAGGACACCCTTTCAAAACTTCCCTACAAACATTCCCACAACAAGCCACCCTATCCCTTAAAAAACTCATCGACACCCTTCCCAAACCTCCCGGACAATTAAAATTAATCAACTGTTCCCTAATTGAAATATGATTAATAGAGTTAAAGGCATTTTTAATATCTAACGTAACAATGAGACTATGCTTCTGGTTTTGTTTTTCCGCTACAAGATATTGAAGTAAACTCTCTACAGCCTCAACTGTCCCTCTCCCATACCTAAACCCAAACTGTTTTTCCGAAATTAAATTGTTAGTTTCCAAAAAGTGCTGCAAACGATTTGCACAAATTTTATCCAAAATTTTGCCCACAACTGGTAACAAACAAATTGGCCGAAAGTTTTCCCCTCCTGGTTTCGGTAACCAAACCACCAAAGACTTTTTCCAAATTTTTGGAAACACCCCAAATTTAAAACATGCATTAAATAAATTACACAAAATTTCGCCCCCAATATCTAAAATATAATCCAACGCTTTAGTCGGAATCCCATCAATTCCACCCGCTTTTCTAGAATTAAAAGACTTCCCCGTATTAAAAATTTCCATATTTGTAATTTTAATGTCCTCACATTCCCCAAAATAAATCCCCTCATCAATCCTAATACCCCCCGGAAAATATTTTACCAATAATTCCTCATAAGTCTCGTCCAATGAAGATGTATATGAACCATTCGACCTCTTAATATTTCCCAAATTCCTTCTATTTTTAGTATTCGATTTAATAATTTTGTAGGCAAAACCCCATGGATCCCTATCACCCGCCCCATTTTCAGTACAAAAGTTTCTAAACGAAGTAATTTTAGCCTCTTTAATAGACTTTTTATACACCAATCTCTTAGAAACATATTTCCCCTTCCAAAAATTTTTATCCTCCCTACTTGAATTTTGCCACTTTCTCCTTAATCTCCTTGTTTCCCTTCTCAATAAATCCAAATTATCATTCCACCAAATTTTACTACCATTATTAATTTTGAACCCTTTTGAAATTTGTAACCCACCCCTACAAGCCTCCAAACAACAACTCTGAAATTTCTCCGCAACTCTCTCAACATCCGAAATGCTATTAAAAACCAAATTATCCAAATTATTCAACCTATCCCTTAAAATATTACAGAAACCCACCCAATTATCATTTTTCGCATAGAATTTTGAAAAATTATCCACCGACAAACCAACACCTCCAAATTCAAACAAGACAAATTGATGGTCACTCATCGACTCATCATCACTGATAATAAAATTTTGCAAATCTACCCCTCTAAATAAAACCAAATCAGTCCAACCCTGACCATTGGAACTTAAAAATGTAGGTGGATCATCTGGCCCATTTAAAATCACAAAATCATAATTGACCATAAACTCCAAAAGTCTCTGCCCCCTTTCATTCGAATCTTGAGCCCCCCACATCTCGTGTTTACAATTGAAATCCCCCACAATACAAATTTTACCCCTGAACGACATCAAAAACCTATCCAATTTAACCAACCTAATATCCAAATCCCTAACATCCCCAGGTTCAAAATAAACAGAAATTAATATTACCCCATCACCAAACTTTATTGCAGTGCAATTTTCATCCGAAATTTCATTTAATAAAACCACATCCCCCAAAGATTTATGCACTATAACCAAAGACTTAGAATTTTGTTTACCCACGACCAAATAATTACCCCATCCACTCCTACCCCGACACGGTTCCTGGACAAAAACAACCTTAATTTCCTCCTCCTCAACCTTCCTCTGCAAATTTCCCATGGCCTCTTTCCCCCTACCCAAATTTATTGATAGTAATTTCAAATTATCCATAATTCGTTTTGTTTTTAATTAACTCTAATTATCTCCTATAGGCTCCACATTTTGACAATTCAAACGCCCCATGATCCTTCCCATCCATCCCCTTTCTCTTACAAATCGGACAATTTGCCTCTTTACTCTTGCAATTTTTTAAAGTGTGCTTCCCCCCACACTTCGCACAACATTCTTCCTCTTTGCTAGTTTTGGACATGTGTCCAAAATCGTTACACTTGTAACATCTTAACACAGAATTATGTTCAACTGCGTTCAACTCCCTCAACTCAATATTAATTTTCCACCCCGCTTCACGTATAATTTTAAAAACCTCCGGCTTGACCCTCAGAAACCAATCTTCTCTCATACCATTGTAACTCAACTTCTTTCCCAAAATACGTATCTTCGCCGGTTCACCCTCTTTCATAACATCCACCTTATCAAACATTTTATTTCTTCCAACGATCTCCTTCATTAATTCCCCATCGGTTAATCCCCCTTCCACTCCAATAATTTTAATGACTGGATCCAATTTTTGTAACGCTTTAACTTCCAAATTTTTAATAGCAATCAATTTATTATGTTTCTCCTCACTGTTTGTGACTACCAGCAATTTCCCATCCCTCCTACTTCTGACCATTTTGAAACCCCCATCAATTTCTCCATTATCAATGCATTTAGTAAGTTCTTTTTTGCATTCCTCAGGACCACCATCCTTACAACTCACAATCGAAGCATAACTCTTTTTAACAAACCCCCCTCCATTCTTCTTTGGTAAACTCGGAAATGACCTATCGTCCACCACTTTTACCACTTGTTTAACACATTCTTCCCCAACATCTTTAACCACTACTTCCAAATCTTTCCTCATAATGCATTAAAAAGCATTGAGACATCTAACAAAGCATCCTGAACCTCCAATTGGTCTTCTCTTAAAAAACGAATTTTCCCACCCGAATATTTAGTGGTTGCATTCTTAATTTTCAAAAATCTATCGTTAAACATTAACATAATTTTCTCAACCGACTCATTCCCAATTACGTTCTCAACAGTTTTATCCTTTCCAATCAATTCATCGACCAAAACCTCCTCATCCAATCTGTACTGCTTACTACAAGCAGGAGGAGAATGAACAAGGGCCCTCTTCTTACCCGAGACCAAACCCTCATCAAAATCCATCCCATCTAACCCCATATCCATCAAAACCCCACTACCATCCTCACCAGATAACGACATAATGCAAGAAAGTCCAAGAAAAGCACAAAAATAAAATTAAAATTTTTTGACAAACGTCAAAAAATTAAATTAAAAAAAAATACCAACAAAATACAACAACAACTAAACCTAAACACAACTAATAAAACAACAGGAAAAAACACTACAAAACGCACTAATAAAACCTTAACAGAACAGCGAAATCAACAAAATACAAGCAAAAATGTTTTGACGTTTTTTGACAAACGTCAAAATATTTTTAAAAATTAAAGTTTTAGGCCAAACCAACACCAAAATAAATACAAAAACACAACACTTACCCTAATCTAAATGCAACAAATCTATCCTAACACACCAAATTAACTCAAAGTCCAAAAAATGCGCGTAACTATTTCCAGCTGTCAAAAATCCAAGATTTTTTCAAAAATTCAACAAATAGCGCACGTTGCCACCAAAACCAACTCTACTACTGCCTTCTGGACGGTTTCCCAATCCACTCTGCTACAAACCACCTTTACTAGCTTTCGAAATCAAACGAAATTCACGGAGCTCAAAATTATGATTTTTACGTCACAATGACATTCACGCGAATCCCAAGATAGGGACATTAAATGACCTTCGCTTGCCGACCGTTAGGTATAAAGCACTTCTTCCGTCTAGCTACACCTTGACCAAGTTCGCCGCCGCAACTTCATTGAAGATCGGCCTCGCCCTATACCCCTTTCGGGGTAACCGTTCGGGGCGAGTATCCGCGGGGAACCACGTGGAGGTTCTCCTCGGGTACGACGGAGGCAGGGAAAAAAATTAACCGCCCTGAGGTGCCTGGATGCAACAGATGTGCACCCCCGGTCGGATTTACACGGCTTATTTAAGGACGCTTGAACCTACAATTGAGGTGTTACCGGGCACCGGTGAACTTCTTTGCTCAGAAGTATCCCCGCTGCTACGTCCTCCCTTTTAGTCGCCTTTTACGACAGGCAAGGGCCTACCCCAGATGTATTCATTCGCCCATGCTGTAGGCCGTACCTGGTTCACTCCTCCTGAACCCACTCCTCTTCCCGAATCGCTGCCGTGGCAAACCTGCTAATCTCCTTCCAAATGCGGTCGTCCGTGTCGACCGTGACGCTGAGTGGCCAACCTGCCTTATACTCGATGGCGCGCTCCCTGAGAAGTTCGCGCGCCGCCTCTCTGTCCTCGCCGTTACGTGTGCGCCTGTTTCCATTTGCCCACATTCGCATAGACCGTCCCCCTCTCTTAGCTTGAACCTGTGGTAGTAACTCTCAAATCTACCGTGGCCGGTGACCAACTCAACTGCGTCTTTACCGAGCACCCCCTTCACGCCATCCACCATTGGCGTGATGAAGTGCAACAACCGACCCGTGTTATCGGCATCCCATCGCGTTTGCCACGCCGCTCTCTCCTCTCTTTGACGCTGTGCGCGCGCCAGTGCCCTCGACTTCGGTACCTCTCTCATCTCGGTAAGGTTGAGCGCGTCTTTCGACGTTGCGCTTGCCCTCTCCTTTCCTTCCGATAGCGGACTGCCCCTTGCCCACTTCAGCCTAATGGTCGTGCCCCTTCGACCTGCTCCTAGGATAGCCTTGTAGGTTCTCCTGGCGACGTCGTTCCTGATATCCGCGGCCGTGATCATATTGAGCACTGCCTTGGAACCGCTCACGACATCCGTATCTCCGTCTTCGCGCACCGCCGCGTTCACCGCATCCGCCACCGCTAACAGCTCCGCTTGCGTCGCCGTAGCGTTCTCGGATAATCTCACCACCGCTGCCTGCCCCCAGCTGCCTTGGGGGTCTTTCGTGACGAGTGAGTAGCCCACACCCACTTCCGTCTTCGTCACCGCCGCGTACATCTCTCTCCTGCCTTCTTCTCGGCCTTCGTCGTGTACTTCCACCCTCAGGAGACCTCTCTCCGATGGATGCACCAGTCCATCCGCGTGTGCTCTTGCCTCGTAGTCGCCCATTGCTAGCTCAGTCCTCTCTCTAAACCGATGTAGGACCTCCAGATAGATCGGCGGGATGCCCGCTATCACCTGAAGGGCCGACGTTGGAGCGGTGCGGTAGGCTTTGGCGATTCTCAATAGGAAGGGTCTCTGCGCCGCACTCAGATGTCTAATCACCCTTGTGTCAAGGCCTCTCTTACCCCACACTTCTGCACCGTACGTGATTATCGGGACCACAACTCCCCTGTAAATCCGTTTCAGCATCTGGGCGGATGTTCCCCAGGTTCTGCCAGCGACAATGAATAGCCTGTTGGCCATTGCCGCCGATTTTCCTCGGGCTGCCCTCGCTTGCTCAACCCACAGCAGTGTGTCATCGATATACACTCCGAGGTATTTGAGGTACCTCTGCATTTCGATCCTCTCTCCGTCGGTTCTTATCACCGGTGCTCGCAGTATGCCCCTTGCCTTTATAAAGATTGCCTCCGTCTTGGCCGTGTTATAGAGTAGGCTGCTATCTTTACTCCACGACTGGCACTTTTCCCACACTTCTCTCCATTTAGTTTCGATTATTCGCACCGAGGGCGCTGAAATAACCAAAACCTGGTCGTCCGCATAGGCTTGAGCATACACGCCCTTAACTTCGTCCACTGCTCGGAACCACCCTTCCATGGCCACGAGCCAGAGTACCGGACCGGAGCACGATCCCTGCGGACAGCCCCTGTTCACGTCGCGCGACATGGAGCCGCTGTGTACAGTTCTTGCCCTCAGAAAATCGGCTGCCATCTCGCCCAGTGACTTCGAACACCCCGTGAGTTGCAATTGTTCGGAAACGTACCGGTGGCTCACCGAGTTAAACGCATTTTTGATGTCTAGGGTGACAACCAAGCTATGCATTCCTCTCTGTTTCGCCGCCTGTAGTTCCTTCACTAGCTTCTCTAGAGCGTCCGTCGTACTTCGTCCGTACCTAAAGCCAAACTGTCTGTCCGATAAGTGGTTCCCTGTCTCCAGATGGTGTTGGAGTCTGGAAGCGCAGATCTTGTCTAAGATCTTACCAATCACTGGGAGTAAGCATATTGGTCTGAAACCTGCCCCTCCTGGTTTCGGCAGCCATGCTAGTCTTGCCACTTTCCAAACTTGTGGGAACACACCGAACTTCCAGCAGGCGTTAAAGATACGTCTCAAGGTATCCCTCCCAATTTCAGCCACATGCTCGAGCGCACCCGTGGGTATGCCGTCATTGCCTGCTGCCTTCTTCGGATTGAATGACCTCGCCGCGATAGACAATTCGCTTGCGCCAATCTCCGGTTCTTCCTCCGTGCCCCATGGGACTAGTTGCTCTCTCTCCTCGCTCTCCTTATCCCTAGGAAAGTACTTGGCCAACAGCTCCTCTAGAGTTTCCTCCTCGGAAGTTGTCCACGTACCGTCCCCGCGCTCTACCGTGGATAGAGGCGCCCTGTTCCTCCTCCTCGCGCTAAGGACTCGGTGCGCGAATCCCCAGGGGTCTTGTTCCGGGCTGCCGGCCGTACTACAGAACTCCCTAAATGATTCCACCTTCGCCCTTTTAATCGCCTTCTTGTACGCGGCCCTCTTACTTCTATAGATCCGACCCCACTCGTTCTTTCCGTCTCCCTCAGGTTCGACCTGCCACCTTCTTCTTGTTCTTCTCGCCTCCTGTCTGAGTCTGTCCAGGTCTCTGTTCCACCACTCCGCTGAATTGGGGCGGCCTCTATACCCGTTGCCCTTCGCGGGTATGAGTCCCTTCTTGCACGCCGTGAGACATGCTTCCTGGAAGCTTGCCGCTGCCCCTTCTACCTCCTCTCTACTGCCCATTGCCAAATCTTTCAATTCGGCAATCTCCACTTCTAGGGATTCTCTGAACCTTCCCCAGCCCGCTTTGGGAACGTGGTAGCGGACGTGTTCCTCTCTGGCGGTGTCTGTGCCTTCCGTTATGGTGGTCCGAAGGTATTGGTGGTCACTTAGGGTTTCCTCGTCACTGATGACAAGTTCTCCCGTCTGTTTCCCCCTTACCAAAATCAGATCCGTCCATCCCACTCCGTTTGAGCTAACAAACGAGGGTGGGTCATCGGGCCCATTTAGAATTTCCAATCCGTGCAAAATTGAAAACTCAACCACCGCTTGCCCCCTTTCGTCGTTATCTGGACATCCCCAAGACTCGTGCTTTGCGTTAAAATCGCCCATAATCACAGTTGCCCCTCTGTAATTATTAAGAACCTTTGTGATTTCCTCTAGCTTGCTCACAAGGCGGTCGGCCGGGCCTGGTTCGACGTAAAGCGAAATGTAGATCGTTCCATCCCTCGCTCTGACAGCTGTGGTGTTCTTATCCGATAACTGGCCTAACCTCGTCACTTCTCCTACCCTCGTGCTCGTAACGATTATTGCCTTGCAACTCTCGTCCCCGATCACCAGCGAGTCGCCCCACCCGCTCCTACCTCTCCCAGGCTCTTGGATGCACACGATGTCGATTGCCTCCTCACCCGCTACTCTCTGCAGTTGGCCCATTGCCGACTTGCCCTTCCCCGCATTAAACGTCATTAGTTTGAGTAACTTATCCATAATTGGTCTTGTTACGTAACCTCAGCTGCTCTCTCTTGAACACTTCGCAACGGCCCTCCTCCATTGCTGCGTGCCCAGCCGATTTCAAACCACGCTTTCTGCAGTTGGGACAATCCGACTCTGTCCTCTTGCAGTCCTTCAACCTGTGCTGCCCCCCGCACTTAGGACAGCACTCCCTCAGCTTGCAGGCTTTGGAAGTGTGCCCATACTCGCTACAGTTGTAGCACCTCGTCGGTCTCGTGTGTTCAACGACCGTTAACCTCCTAAGCTCGATGTTCAGCTTTCCTCCTCCCTTCATGATGGCAGCAAACATTTCCGGCCGAACCCGTACGAACCAGTCCTCTTTCGTCGGGTTGCGGTTCGGACGTTTGCCCACCACCTTCATCCTCGCCTTCTCGCCCTCAATCGCCATCTCTTTAAGAACGGCTCTGTTGCCGCGGATTATCTCCAAAACAACTTCCCCGTCCTTTAGGCCGCCCTACGCGCCGATGATCTTGATCACCGGGTCGCGGTCCGCTACAGGGGTGACCTTTATGGCATCTCCAGCCCCCTCTACGCACTCTCCTGACGGTGGTGAAGCCTCCGTCAATAGCGCCCTCTTCCACCTTCTTGGCTAATTCCTTCTTAGCCTCCTCCGCGTCTCCCTCCTTATGGACAACCACCGCAGCATAGCTGCGCTTCTTCTGCTGCCGCTTAGGTTCCGGTTTACCCTCCGTGCAGGGTTTGCCTTCCGTCTCCGATACCTTCGCGGCCGCAGCCTCAGCCGCTTGCTTCGCGCAGTCACTGCCCACCTCTTTCACAGCCTGCTTCAGGTCCCCCCTAAGACCGTTAATGACGGTTTCCATTGTGCGGCACGACATAGCGCTGAAGAGCATCAAAATGTCTTCCATCGCGTCGTGGACCGCCCTCTGGTCACCCCTCAAAAACTGGAGCTTGCTGTTGTGCTCCCTACTCGTTGCCGCCTTGACAACACGCACTCTATCGTTGAGCATCCTCATTATGTCGAGGATACTCTCCGACCCCGTTACTACACGAGCGTCTGTTTCGGTTGCCCCTTCTGAAACATCGCTCCTTCCATCGGTCGCCCCGTCCGATTTTTGGCACTTGGCCTCAGGATGTACCAATTCATCCCCACGTTTACGTTTCCCAAGCGTATCCGTGTTGGCCGCGTCACCAGTTTTTCCAAGATCCGCCATGGCGGGTTCTTGGAATTCCGTACAGGTGTTCGGTTGAAACACGTGTACCGAACAGATGGTCGCCAGAACAGGTTTTGTGACCCTAATTAGCGCACAGGTAGTTGCCTACGTGACTAAATCGGGTAACTTGCCCAAGTTTTGACTACAAATGCGGGTCACGGAATTCGCCCAAAACAAATGCACGACGCAAATGTAACTGAATTTACCAGTAAAACTAGCAAAACAATTACAATTTGCCTCCACTGCGTGCTACCACACACGCTCTTCCTCGTAAGATCGGCTCTCACTCGTGAAAGTTCGAGTCAAAATTACCACCTGTAGCAAGTAAAATTAACTTGTTCTTAGTTATTTAAAAATAAAAAAGTTCAAGAAAAGTCACAAGCCACTCTCCCTTTAGCTTTAAATAAAGCTGATAAAAATAAGCACTTGTAAAACGCACTGGAACCGAAACGAGTTGAAAGTAGCCGGAGCTCCTCAAAACACGTCTGTACTGTACCGCTGCTCGCACAAGACTCCCAAGATAGGGACAGAGGGAATCTCGTCGATCCATTCGCGCGCGTCGCCAGTTAGACGACGAGGCGTTTGGTTAGCCAAAGAGAGTCACGGTTAGTCCCGCCGCCCTACCGGCGCTCGCTTGAAGAGCTAAAGACGCTAAAAACGCCAAAAACGCCAAAAACGCCAAAAACGTGAAAAAATTCCAAAAATTTGACGGACGTCATAAAACTTAGTTTTGCTCTGCGACCGACAGTTTGGAGCTGACCTTCCGACAACAACAACAACAACAACAAAAAAGAGAACAACAACCGCGCGGGCGCCGTCTCTCACCCGGCGAACCGCGATATGCGGTCATCTCGGTCGAGCGCGACCGACGCGCATCGCTCGGACCTGGCAGTTAGGTTAGGTTGGGTCAGGTCAACTCGCCGAGGTTAGGTCAGCGCCGCCACGGCGCTCCGAGGTCGGGTCGCCAACCGTCGTCCCGATTCTCGTCGGATCGCGGCGTTTGCGGCCGCTCCGGCGAGTACGAGACGCGGCGCGCTGCAAGACAGCGAAAAGTGACGACCACAAGAAAGGGCAGGGGGCGAAGCGACGGCGCCGACGACGACGACGACGATTTTGCAAAGATCGTCGCCCGCCGGCCGTCGTGTCCTTTCCTTCTTCTCCCCCCTATCTCTGTCTGTCTGTCTGTCTGTCGTCCGGTCTCTGTGCGTAAATTTGGTCGTTTCTTTTTCAAAAGATTCGTCCCAAGCAAACCGCGACGGGTTTGGACTTGGAAAAAAAATTAAAAAAAAAAACAACAAACAACAAGACGCAAGAACGCGAACAACAAGATCGGAGGAGGAGGACGCGCGCTCTCGCGCGCGCTCCCCACCCCGACAAAATTATCCCGCACTCCGCAGTGCGAACTCGCAACAAGAAGCGACAACAACAACAACAACGACGACGGGCCGTCGTTAATATTTACGAGGCGCGTAAATAAATTAAACGCCATCGCCGACCGGGGTCCCTTCCGTCCACCCCCGCGAGGAGGGTCGGAAGAATCCCCGAGCTAAGGGCTGAGTCTCAACAGATCGCAGCGTGGTAACTGCTCTACCGAGTACAACACCCCGCCAAGTACATAAGTCGTCTACAGACGATTCAAAGTCTCCACGTCGAAGTTTACCCATGATCGACAGCGCGCGGCCGGCGAGACTTGGCGACGTAATCGCGCCGCTCGCCTGCGCCGCAAGCGCAATTGCGGGCCAGTGCGACGGCCGAAATTCCGGCCGCCTAGTAGGTCACATTGTGTTGAGCCTTTCGACTCGGGAGACTCCCTAAAAGTATCGTTGCTCGATTTGTCCAGATTAGAGCCGTTTAGGCATAATCCCGCGGATGGTAGCTTCGCACCACCGCCCGCTCGGGCGAGTGCTTAACCAAATGTCCGAACCTGCGGTTCCTCTCGTACTGAGCAGGATTACTGTCGCAACGACGCATCATCAGTAGGGTAAAACTAACCTGTCTCGCGACGGTCTAAACAAAGCTCACGTTCCCTATTAGCGGGTGAACAATCCGACACTTGACGATTTCTGCTTCGCAATGATAGGAAGAGCCGACATCGAAGGATCAAAAAGCGACGTCGCTATGAACGCTAGGCCGCCACAAGCCAGTTATCCCTGTGGTAACTTTTCTGACACCTCTTGCTAAAAACTCGTTAAGCCAAAAGGATCGATAGGCCGTGCTTTCGCAGTCCCTATGCGTACTGAACATCGGGATCAAGCCAGCATTTGCCCTTTTGCTCTACGCGAGGTTTCTGTCCTCGCTGAGCTGGCCTTAGGACACCTGCGTTATTATTTGACAGATGTACCGCCCCAGTCAAACTCCCCGCCTGGCAGTGTCCTCGGATCGGATCACGCGGGAGCATAGACGACGCTCGGAGCGCGCCGGCGCCGGCGACCTCGCGCCACTCTGCACGCTTGGAGCGAGAATACCGTGACGACCGCCGCCGAAGCGGACGGCGCACGCTTTCCGCCTCACCGAGTAAGTGAGGAAACGATGAAAGTAGTGGTATTTCATTGGCGACCGAGGTCTCCCACTTATGCTACACCTCTCATGTCTCTTCACAGTGCCAGACTAGAGTCAAGCTCAACAGAGTCTTCTTTCCCCGCTAATTTTTTCAAGCCCGTTCCCTTGGCTGTGGTTTCGCTAGATAGTAGGTAGGGACAGAGGGAATCTCGTTAATCCATTCATTCGCGTCACTAATTAGATGACGAGGCATTTGGTTAGTATCAGAAGTCAGGGAGATATGGAGTGGAGCGCGAAGAGCCCAGTCCTGTTCCTCCTATACATCAACGACTTACCACAAATCCCTCAAACTAAGGTGGCCCTGTTCGCTGACGACACTGCCGTTTATAATCACTCCGTGGAGGCAGACATAGCACACAAAAAAAACCATATTCATGCCCAGACTCTCGTTCGCTATTTTAACACCTGGAAAAATGAACTCAATCCCGATAAAACAGAATCTATAACGTTACACAGGAAGTACAATCATGTCAAAACGCTCCGCGAGTACAACGTTGACGGGCATCCGGTCACCAACAAAAAGTCAGTTGGCGTTCACCTTGACATTAAGCTGCTATTCAAAGAGCATTTTAACCAATCTATCAAGAAGGCGTATAAGGCTCTAAACTCACTGTATCCTTTACTTGCCAGGAATAGTCAGCTTAGTGTCAAAAACAAAAAATGTTCTACACTAGCACCATTAGGCCGATAATAACATACGCGGCTCCTGTGTGGATGGTGTCGGCCAAAACCAATATCAAAAAACTCCAGGTGTTCCAAAATAAGTGTCTTCGCCTTATCACCGGTCGCGATAGGTACACCAGAATTAACACCCTTCACGAGCCGCCGCCGGTGCAGATCTTGGTGGTAGTAGCAAATACTCTAGTGCGGTCCTTGAGGACTGAAGTGGAGAAGGGTTTCGTGTAAACAGTTGTTGCACACGAGTCAGTCGATCCTAAGCCCTAGGCGAAAGCCGATTGCATAGGGGCGCGTTTTTCTCAACTGTAAGATGCAGAAATCAACGTGCGCTCTATCGGGCGAAAGGGAATCCGGTTCATATTCCGGAACCCGGCAGCGGAACCGCCAATACGTCGGGCTCTTTAGTTCGTTGGGGCAACCCAAAATGACCCGGAGACGCCGTCGGGAGGTCGGGGGAAGAGTTTTCTTTTCTGTTTGAGCGCTCGGGCTCCATGGAATCCTCTAGCAGGGAGATATGGAGTGGAGCGCGAAGAGCACCGCACTTGCGGCGGTGTCCCGATCATCCCCTCGGACCTTGAAAATCCGGGAGAGGGCCACGTGGATGTACCCTGCCGGCTCGTACCCATATCCGCAGCAGGTCTCCGAGGTGTGTAGCCTCTAGTCGATAGAATAATGTAGGTAAGGGAAGTCGGCAAATTAGATCCGTAACTTCGGGATAAGGATTGGCTCTGAGGAGCGGGGCGCGTCGGGCTTGGTTGGGAAGCGGGTCAAGGTCAGGTGCCGGGCCTGGGTGAGGCGAAGGGCGCTCCTCCGGGAGCGTCCCGAACTGAGTTCGGTCTCGCGCCCTACCCCCCGCGGAACTTCCTTGCTGCGAGGTCCGGCGCGGTCGGCGTTCGCGCGCCGCCCGCCGGTCGCCTCTTCGGCCGCCATACAACGCTCAACTCAGAACTGGCACGGACTAGGGGAATCCGACTGTCTAATTAAAACAAAGCATTGCGATAGCCCTCGCGGGTTCCGACGCAATGTGATTTCTGCCCAGTGCTCTGAATGTCAACGTGAAGAAATTAAAGCAAGCGCGGGTAAACGGCGGGAGTAACTATGACTCTCTCCCGTGTGGAAGCGGGTTAGAATACTTCCACAGCAGACAGCTGGCTAATCGTAAAAGGCGATAAAAGTGGACCGCCCAGTTTTTCTGTGACACTAAGGTGTGCCTTGTGGCAATCGCGTAAAATTCTTTTTCCTAGTGACTGTTCTCCCTCGAGCGATTATATTTATCCTCAGGGATATTACGCGTATTTCTTGGCAACGGCACATTATTTATATTATTAGCTTTCATATTATATTTTTTTCATATTCTTTCAATTTAATTCCTAACAAATTCTTTATACTAACATTTAAATTTTACATTTTATATTTCAATTTAATATCAATTTTTTTTTTCCTACAAGATGGAAAGGTTTGAGTGTGATTGTGGGAACTCATACCAGACCCAGGCTGGTCTCAATCAGCATAAGAGATGCTACTGCCGCTATGTTCCTGAAGCGGCCCAGGTTCCTGATAACGTATGCCAATACTGTGGAAGAGAGTTCGCAAGCTTTGCCGGAGTCAGACAACACCAACGTAAGGCACATCCAAGGGAGTATAACCAAGACCTTGAAGACGAGAGTACGAAACCCAAGCGGTCTAAAATCTGGAGGCCGCTTGAGGTCTCTCGTATGGCAGAGCTCGAGGCCAAATATGAAGGCACAAATCTGAGCCAATACCTATCCACGGCGATGGGAAGGTCAATCGATTCCGTTAAAGGTAAACGATCCTAAGTATGCCCTAATGGTGGCAAATTTACAGACTATTTCTGAGGAGTCATCTTTTTCCACTGATTCTGATGATGATCTCCCTTCTTCTTTTTACACTAAGTCTGCAACTGATTCACCTTCCCTCGCCGAGGAGATGGAGGAGGTTTCAGATCGCGATGAACTCGATTTCACGGTTTGGCGTGCTGACTCGGTACCTTCTTTAAACACTTCCTCAACTTCGGGTATAAACCAGTCCTCAACTTCGGGCTTAGCGTCTCAAAAACTGATATTAGCTGACTGCCACATCGCTTCCGACTCCTCCGATAGCGATTCCGATTCTGGATCGCCATATTCTAATGGCGCAGTGGCACCTCTATCTTCTCTGCCCTCAACCTCGGGCAATAAGAATTTGGTCTCGTCACTATCAACTGATGAGGTGGCAGTCAGCCGGCCCAACGATCCGCTGGCTAAATACGTATATGAGCTCGATCTCTCTAATGCTCCAAATCTCGCACAACTCAGAGATACCATATTCCTCGGTGACACGAGCGACAGTTTTCAGGCCTTAGATGGCCTTCTAGCCCAGATCTATACCGACATCGGGCGCGGTCCTCCTTCAAACCCGCCCCGTATCAAAAAACCCCCGAATCTTACCAGGGTCAACAACAGATACCGGAGAGCTGCTAAAAGAGCTCTAGAATTCAAAATGGCTCAGAATTTGTACACCCACAATCGTAGCAGTCTCTCCAACAAAATCCTATCTGGTATAGATCTGAGCGACGAGGAAATTTTTCCTACTAAGGAGCTGATCTCCGACGAGTACAACTCTTTGTTTGGCGACGAGTCGCCCCAGGACGATGAACCCGTCTATCTCTTCGTACACTGTCGTGACGCTCGACCTGCGCCGTGCGTTTGACCTGGTTTCACACAACTCAATTCGCAGAGCACTCCGTCGTTTCAATGTCGATGAGAGATTATCCAACTTTATCATGGCTTCCTATAAGGATTGTACCACCTACGTCGAGTGCTGTCCAGTTAGGACTGGGAGAATTCCAATTAGACGAGGCGTGAAACAGGGGGACCCTATGTCCCCTATATTATTCAATTTGGTGATGGACGAATTAGTGTCCAGCATCCCGCAAGATTCCGGTCTTACTATCGACCGGAACACTAAAATTTCATGCCTCGCCTATGCGGATGATCTCGTTCTTCTGGCTCCCGCGCAAGACGAGATGGTGCAACTCCTTAATGTGTGCACCAGGTTTTTCGAGCGGCGTGGACTCGAGCTTAACGTTCCTAAATGTACAGCTGTTACTTGCATGCGCGTTCCGAGCAAAAAGAAGTAGTACTCGTCTACAAGACCTGCCTACTACATCCATGGCAGGCCTATCAAACAGCTCGGTGTGGACTCCTTTCGGTACCTCGGATTCAAGTATAGCATGGAGGGCGTACAGCAGCCTACGCTGGACGTACTCGCTTTGCAATCCAAGCGCATCCTCAGCGCGCCTCTCAAACTTATCAAAGGTTCAACGTTATCACTTGTTTCTGGGTGCCGAGATGGATCCACGCCCTACAAAATCCTCGTGTCACCAGGAAACTTTTAGTATCAGCGGATCGCATTATCAGATCCACCGTCCGTAAAGCTTTGCACCTTCCAAAAACCTGTGCTAATGCGTACCTACTCGCAGCCAAAAAGGACGGAGGCCTTGGTCTCTTCTCGTTTCGAGATCGCATTCCTGCAATCATGATGGGGAGACTCGGCAGTCTGGAGATTCGGGCCGATGACAACATATCAATAGCGGCCTCTAACACCATTGCCCCGCTGTTTGACAGGCTTCGACGGTTTACGTCGCCGGAGGTTCTGTCTTCCATTAATTTGAAAGCCGCTCTTGCCGGCTCGCTGGAGAAATCATGGTCGGGGAACGAGATTCACCAGGTAGCAGGAAATTCCGGATGTAACACATGGCTCGATAGACCAC